>CM055974.1:35665000-36225000 GCA_029531755.1 Holothuria leucospilota | reverse complement strand
TCCTCGAAAAAACATATATTGAAATAATCACCAATTATTATTGAAACGATACACCGAAGCCATTTCAGACAATTTATTTTAAAAGGCACAATAAATTTCAGCAACGACATTGCCCTTATCAAGTTCAAAAACACACTACAGTCTGCTAAATACAGTATTGTGATAACAGTGTAACAGAGAAAGAAGCTTTAACATCTCCCAGTTTGAAGGCATATGTATTAACAAAGGAAACACTGTTGCATACCAGGAGTAACACACTTACAAGCATTTTATGCCCTCAGTGGCCTCTGGGATCTTGTCTCTTGCCATTGACTTTTTGAATCCTGCCATTCATCCTTTCTGTTCAATTCTGGTCTCTCTATTCTAATGTGTTTAGCCTCACTGACTTGGCGCAACATGGCATCATTTTTAAACCTTTGGATAATTTTCTAAAATAATAACTTTTAAATTGGTAAAAATGATCCAAAGGTTTAAAAATGATGTCAATGATGTCATGTTGCGCCAAGTCAATGAGGCTGAACACATTAGAATAGAGAGACCAGAATTGGCAAAAATTATCAATGTGAAAAATGAAAAATGCACTACCTTGAGATAGTGTTTAAAACGTTTTTGGCTTTTGATCTCTGGTGACCTCACTCACATGATGTCTGACCTTCACCTAGGTATTGATTCTGGTAGAGATCAGGGTTATGTAAGGTCACCGGAGTTGATACTACGAAGACCTTGGAAATTGGGTTTTTTTTTCTCCCTATGACAAATGCATATATCTTGAGATGTCGTGTTTACAAGGTTAGTGTCACATATGTACATACGCACTATATCGCATACATTCCTTCTGCTCCGGCCAAAGAATCGACTTGAGCATCAAAAGGTGCAGAAGCTCATACCACATAAGATCTTTAAAAACAAATTAATGATCCTGGAAGTACAATTCTTTACCCTACCAAAGGCATCAAATCCTATAGTTACATACCACTCTATATCTGTACCAAATCAGTTGGCATTGAATGCACAAATGCTGCATGTCTGAACAACTACAACCACTCCATCTCACAACAGCTCTCTGCACAGAGTTTGTCCAGATACTAGAGGCAACATTAAGATACCAATAATGAAGAATGGCCTTTATCTAAACAAATTCAAAAAGTTGATCTCTCACCCAAATATATTGTTTCTTAGTGGACAGATTTTGTGAGATTCCTAAAAATATGTGAGGGTAAACAAAACGACATAGAACAACTGAAAACTGTCTCAAGATAATATTTGATCTGAAACTGGGGGTATAATTTTTAAACTTTACACGCCAGACATACTTCTAAGCAACTTTGATGATAATTCCGTAAGTGTATAACAGAAGACACTGTTACAGAATTTACAAAAGTCCGCATGAAAAAACCCTTACATGGCCTTTGACCTAAATTTTTCACGACCCTCACCCCAAGATAAGTGTGACCAACCCTCAGATTTATTCATCACACACTGCAGATACTAAATTTTATGCAATTTTGAACAGACGGAGAGACAGACACAATGATGCCCCACAATGATGTAAACTCACACCAGCGTCGCTGGTGTGAGCTAAATATGTATTAGGCTTTCCATGACTTAAATAAGCTAAACGTCTACTTGTTAAACATAGTATTAGGGCTTCTCCTTTCCTTACGGAGTGTATAAAATGCTGCACATACGTGGGTGTTCAGAGCATGTGCTCCAGATCAATATTGCTATAGGACAGTGCAGCACAGTTCCATACTAGATTCAAAACCAAACGTCTAGTGCTGAACTGACCCAAATCTACAAACGTCATGTACCAGCCTCATAAAAAGATCGCCAAGGGAAACCATACACAGTCTTGTACCACAATTTTGATCTCCAAACAAAAAATCAAAGGGCTCATGGTTCCTTTCCTGTAGGACATACACACTGTAAATGTCACCCCTATTCACCACAAGTCATTCTTAATGATTTAATGATGGAAGATCAAGGGGATTGTTGTCATACTAACATGGCCAGAAAGCAGCTGCTTTCATTGAGTTTTGCTAATTACTTGCCACGTTTAAGACTCAACCATTGTCTTCTGCTTAACATATGGTGCTAACAAAATTTTTAGTTTGACCACTGTGACCTTATATGATCTTTGACCTCTATCAAGCAATATTTTTTTTATTGAAATTGTTGTGCCTGCAAGCCTGATTCTTCAAAGTTTCCCTAGTTGAGATATCACTACAAGGATTTCAGTTTTAGATTACAATGTTTGGGTGACTTTGCAGACCTTTGACCTTCAGCAATATGATGAAAGATCTTCTACTCGATACTGGCTACCAACTTGTCAAGTATGTAATATTCGGAGGCCGAGATTGATAACACCAGACAGCTTAGATGGCGGGTCAAGAACATGCTTTATTCCCGTCACGGTAGAATGATACTAATACATCGCTTAGTCATATATTGCAACACTAGCCCATAACCAAATCCCACTGGCCAAGCACCAAATCCTTCAGGAAAAGTTTTCACGTAATTATATTCAAGACTACTAGAGTTAATCTTACTGGTATTGCACTGAGTTCATTCCGTAGACTTCTGATTATCACGTTTTTCTTATCTTAATTGTCTCGAGCATCGTCTTCTCCATCTATGTTGCATCGTCTTCTCCGTCGACGTTGGTGGGGGAGGGTGGATGGGGATGGGTTTCTCGTTAGGGTAGTCCTTTCTCTTCTTTTGACCATCCTTTTCTGTTTTTGACCGCTTGTTTTTGCTACTGTTGAAGCAGTTTGTTTGTTTGTTTTTGTTTTGTTTTTCTCTTTCTTTATGGGGGGTGCACGTTCTCAAGCCGTCTGGGGTTTTGTGTACTTCCTTTCGCGTATGCATGTACATAAATTCCTATGTAAGAGTCATATTCTTTATTTCTATGTATATATGTAAAGCGAAAAAACAATAAACGAAACGAAACACTCCCCCTCTTAAATCAACAACACAACAGGACAAAAAATGAAGAAACACAAAACAAAAAACACCCTTTAAATTATTGCTTAAAGAGACAAATCCCGAAAGCAAACTACCATTTACAGGTCTAACACTTCCTTAGGTTTCCTTATGCGAGATGAACTGCGCACTGTTGTGATGGACGATGGGGTTGGTGGTCTGTTACCTGGATCTGATGGTACCTTGGGTATTGGTATGGGTGCCTGGCTCTCTCCTACAGGTGTCTCCTGATTACAGGTCGTGCCAGTTTGAGCGTTTCCGCTACAACAGGCCAGGGAACCCCCACATTTGGGTCTAATGAGCTGGCTCCCAAACCACTGCCCCCACTTACCTGGTAATCTACTTTATTTGGATACTTTACTTGGTCTGAAAGCTCTTGACTGAAACGCCAGCGCATTTGATCCAAATGCTTGCGTACCTGTCTATCACTCAAACTCACGCCATAAAATTTTAGACTGGGATGGATAATGACTTTACCTGATAACCAAATTAAACCTTTAAGGTAGTTTCTTACGAAAACATGGTAATTTACGTGGATTGAACAATCTTGTTAACATTGATCATAGTACTGCTTTTGATTAGCTTGGTAAAACTTAATGAGTGGTACCTTAAATCTCTACCAAACATAAGGAAAGCTGGAAAATTCCCAGTAGTTCCTTGAGGAGTGTTCCTGTAATTAATAAGGAACCTCGAAACTTGTTTGGCGACGGTCCTCTGTTACCTTCTCCATACCATTTTTGAACACCTGTACTGCTCTTTCTGCCTACCCATTAGGGGCAGGCTTGTAAGGCCCACTTGTAATGTGTTAATACCATTTATGCTAATAAATTCCTGGAACAACTCGCTTGTAAATGTTGTCCCATTGTCAGATACTATCTTATCCGGGATACCAAACTTGGCATACATTTGGATAAGATTCTCTATGGTAGATTCAGCTTTAATCGAATTCATGATTTCCACTTCCAACCATTTGGTCCTAACATCAATGATTATCAAAAACATATTTCCCAATAAGGGGCCGGCAAAGTCCATGTGAGTTTCTTGACCATGGTCTGTCGGTCCATTCCCACATGCTCAGGGGTGACTCCGCAGGCATATTACAAGTTGTCTGACACTTATCATAGGTATTAACACACTCTTTAATGCTGTCATCAATACCAAGACCTGGCCACCGCACTTGTATGAGACCTACTGCTTCCATGACCGTTATGTCTTAGTGACCTTCCTGCAGTTCTTTGATAATCCTCCCCTACCCTTGGGAGGTACTACTATGCTGCCCCCTAAGAAAATGCAACCAATATGTTCACTGAGCTCAGCCGTACGTCTTTCATAGTCGTTAAACTCCGTTTTATCCTTTTGTGCCCATTACTTCGGCAGAGAAAATATACCAGTCAAAATACAGTGTCGCACATGTAATAACAAAGTATCCTTATGATTGAGCGACCCAGTATGACCTGAAAGGGGTACTTGGGTATCCTGAGATGGTGTAGGTAAAATATCCGCTCAAAAATTAAGTTTACCTTCCCAAGACCTAATCTTATAGTCATAAGCAGACAGTGTGAGTGCCCAACGTTGGATTCTACCAGACGCCATTTGGAGAACACCCTTATTCTCATTGAATAAGCTCATTAATTGTTCTTTTTTTATCTGAAACTAAATTGTTGCCCAAAGAGGTACTGATGGAACTTGGGGACGCCAAAACGCAGGCCAGCCCTTTTTTTCTCTACCATACTATAATTCTTCTCTGCACTAGACAATGTGCGGGATGCGTACGCTATGGGTGTCTCTGAACCATCACTATTAACATTAGCTAACACAGCTGAGATACCGTAACTTGAGGCATCACATGATAACACTAACTCTTTTGTACTATCAAAATGAGCAAGTAAGGTTTCACTAGAGAGCATGGACTTAGCTTTTTCAAATGCCAACGCCAATGCCCTTTGTTACTTTTTCCCCCATGCCCATGACACATCCTTTCTCAACAACCTAGTTAGGGGGTCCAAAATTGTGGCATTATTTGGCAAAAAATTGGAATAATGATTAAACATTCCCAAAAATGATCTAAGCAGGCTTATATTTTCTGGGGCTGGGGCCTTCTTTACATCCCTGACACTGTCTTCATTTGGGCTGACACCATGCTCTGTGATTTTCTTACCAAGATTAGTATTCTCCTTGGCATCAAACACACATTTCTCATACTTAAGCCTTAAACCATTCTGTGCCAGCCTACTGAGAACTTCCTAAAGGTTGTTTTCATGGTCTCTTCCTTGGGTCCCGTCACGAGGATCTCATCCAGAAAGACAAGGGTATGCGACATGCTCTTTAAAAGATTCTCCATAGTCCTCTGAAATATACATGGTGCCGACTAAACGCCAAACGGCATGCAGTTATACCGAAATAACCCTTTGTGGGTATTAATCGTGGGTGTATTCCTTTGAGGCTTCATCCAACCCACTTACTGATATGCGCTGGTGAGATCCAGCTGTGTGAAGACCTTAAGGTGCGTTCACACCAGAACCGAAATCTGCTGCGTTTTGTGTGCGGGACTCGAATTTTGTTATCTCAGAACGAATGGGGCGATTTTCTAAATTTTCATTGAAATAAAATTGCTCCTTAAAACAAAGAAAAAGACATGTAGAACACACGTCTCTGCAAATGAGGTATATTAGTGTCACAGTATGTTGTAACATGGGGTCTGTATACAACTTTTCCATGTAGGTGGAAGCCAAGGTTAGGTTGTGAGATAAAAAGGGGGTTTTTACTCATGGTCAGGAAGACTGCACGAATCAACTAGCAGAATTTGAGAGCTGATGTCCAACTTTGTCATTTTTTAAGTCAGTATGAAGCACTAACATGCCAAGGATGAGATTCATGATAGTCTACCCACTTCAGATACAACGTTCACAAGGTTTTCAGTTTGACCCCTGCTGACCTCAAATGACATTTGACCTCCCAAAACAATAGGGTTTCTCGCTAAAAATGACAAATAAACGATGGTATAAGGAGTACGGGCGTTTTCCACGTGCGGCATAACTTCAGCAAGAGTAAAGTTTCCATGAAATGTTATCTTGACAAGAAATTGGCTTATCATGGTCTCTTAACCTCACCTGAATATTTCCCATAGGTCCATCGTCGTCGCAATATGTTGCTACAATGACATTGAAATTTTCCAAAATTCGCAAAAATGTTAAATACAAGTCTTCCTGCTCAAGTTGCAACTCAAGCAAAGCACGATCCATTTTGTTCATGAAGAGAACAGGCTTAATTCGCTCACGGATGGCTTGACGAAGCACAGTCTCCGTTTGCACACACACACCTGGTGAAAAAAGAAACAACGCAAGATTAATACTGACGCTTTTGGAAAACTGATGCTATTTGGAAAATTGTGCTCCTCTCGAAAAGGTCATCTGTTTTGAATTTGAAGCATCTCAGAGTTTTGGGCTATGATGCAAGAATGAACAAGTTGATACAACTTAAGGCTTACATGACCTTTTAATACTCTGTACAAAGGGGGAAGGTTTAAAATCACTGAACTCTTACCTTGTGTTTATGTAGACATGTGCCTTCCCTCTCCCTTTCTGTGCATCCTTTGGCCCTCCTCTATCCCCTTCTCCCAAACCCACAGAATAACCTTATTTCTTTTTGGTGATAAATCAGTAAGGTAGGCTGTCCATTACCAGGATATTTGGTGTGGGGTCTAAATGAGCTATGCTTATATTATATTTCTTCTATGAAATGTCAAAGCAAGAACATTTTGCCCTTCATTGCCGCATGTGGCCTTTCTAAATTAAAATCCAGGCTCCATTCATGGGATTTTCCTTTTTAGTTAAAAACATAATGCAAAAAGCATTGAGGTTTTGATGAATTTATTTCAGTAGATTTAAGCTTCACCCAGAACTACATACGCTCTACATATTAATGTTCTGAACCAATGTGATGCATTCCCTTCCCCCACTATGTATGCTAAATTGCAATGATATCTACCCTGAAATGACCTATCATCGAATATACAAAAACACCAACAACAGCATTTTTGTAATAAATATGGTAAATGAACATTATGAACACCATGTAAAAAGCCTTTTTGAGTTTCAAAGCATAACATATCCAAGTTCTTCAAATGTTGAAATTTAGTAGCCTCAGATGCCCTTTGAAGTCAGTAGGGCAATATCACTCAATATAATGCATCTCCTTGGCTAAGTATGGTAAATAAACTGTTCCATTTCTTCAGAAAATTGTGTTTACAAACTTTCAGAGTTTGACCTCTGGGGAACTCAGATGACCTTTGACCTCCATCAAAATCAAATGAGTTCTTCCTCTCAAAATAGGGCAACTGCATAACAAGTATGAGAACTGTCGGACTTTTCCCCCTTTGAAATATCTTGTGTACGAGCTAAGCGTCACAAACGCATACATACACCCATACATACATACGTACGTACATACATACATACATACATACACCCATACATACATACATACATACATACATACATACATACATACATACATACATACATGCATGCCTACATACATGCCTACAGCATCGCGACAGGTTTCTCTTTCTTCGAAACCAGCAACATTTACAAAAATCTTAAAGAAAAGGCATACCACTGACACAGTCCACAACAACAAGGGCGCCATCCGTGACACGAAGGGCAGCGGTCACCTCTGACGAAAAGTCAACATGTCCAGGGGAGTCAATCAAATTGATGAGGAAACCATTACCATCTGTACCAGTTGTGATGTAGGATAAATCCTCCTCTCTCAACTCATAGTAAAGAGAGACTGCACTATAAATTAAAAACACCATGAAAAACCAGGGTTGTATTATATGTTTGAGAGAAAAACTTTTCAGTGTTGAACTATTTCTGAGGTAATACATTAGTCATGCAAAAGAAGTGATCTGGACTGTTGCACCGTGCCCTTTTTCTTCCATTGACACAGTTTCCTCCACAACCACTTGCCAGCTGCTTCCGTTGCGGTTCATAGTTCAAGGTGTGATACTGACATTTAAGAAATATTTTCTTTAAATAAATTCTCAGCTCCGATGTATTAACGTTATTCCGTCCTTAAAATGGAGGTTGAACAAACTTAATCATTTAAGTCTATGATTCAGCATTACATGTAAACATAAGAATGGAAGGTTAAATGCAGTTAACCCTTATCTTCATTCAAAAATGATGCTTTGCGATGATAAGACTTTCTATTCATGAATGTTACATTAATAAATTGTTACATCCATGCAAGGTAACAACTTGCATTTCTTAGGTTGGTAACATTTATGCTCTGAAACAATAAAAAGTAACTTGTAAGAGAAAAAGATGAGCATGAGAGTAAATCCCAGGGGGATGGGGGGATATATCCGCCAACATTTGACTAGGGGGGATGGACCAAGTAATCATCCCCCCCCCCCCATGTTTCAGTCTACTGATACTTGTATGATGGAGAGCATATTTTATTCTTCATTTTCGTAAGAAATTTTGTCAATTTCGCTTCACTTTCTATCACAAATGTTTCTCAAACTATCAGAATTTTAGCAATTCGTTGGCAATCTATCAAAATTTTCGCCCGCTCCGTGCGCTCCCAAACTTACGTTAGTGTCACTCATATTATCAGTACCTTCCGATAGCAATTTTCGGAGAAGCACAGCAGCAAAAAGTTGAAAGTTTACGAATTAATAGGTAAAAGACTGACTTATGGCAATGGCATGTAGGTTTGTTGGGCAATTGAAAGTGTCTCGATGTAGAGTCTGAATGCAGGTTTTGTAATGGAAATATTATTCGTCACTGTTTGCACTCTATGTCATGACCCTTATTAAGGTAATTATACATGAAGCTGTTCTGATCACAACACTTTCCGAAGAACAGAGATACATCTCCAAACATCTGTGGGGACCTCGCATCAATATGGGATCTTTCAGTCTAATATGTAGCATGATGTAGAAGGTTGGAAGTAAGTATATGCCGTTATACATTTTTCAAAAATTTTACTAGAGCTTCGCCAGTTCGCTCTGAGCCATTATCGGTATTGATGGTAATTGTTAATACACTTATGACGAAAACAGCACCCTGTAACGCTCTTATTAGTCCTTCACCCCTTTTGCTACACCTATCAGGGAGGTCTAATATCACATCCCTGCACCTGTACTCTCCCTCCCTCTCATTTTCCATTGCTGGCAGCTGTTCGTCCGGATTTTAGTTCGAAAGTAGTAAAAATTCGACAGTTGTAAAGTGTTCGGCGTCGTACTCTATATTATCATTTGGCTGTCAGGTAGTATACGCAATGCAGAGTTTCCAGGAGGTCCTATCCAGGTATTTGCTAGCCTTAGATGCCCTTTCATAATGCACAATGAAGGAAAGGACATATTTCGTAAAAACTCAAGAATGTTTCTGTGGACTCCACGCACATATTTTTGTGTAAAAACTTTCCCGAAATAGAAGGCAGTAAAATAGGCAGAAGGGAAGGAGCTTCAGGAGATTTGTTGACAACGTATCTGTCTCTTAATAGACAACATATTCTTCTCTTTTACCTTAAGGTACCAAAAATTAGCATTTACTAAATTATGGACATTTTCCGGCCATATATGATCCGTTCCAAAAGCATCCCAAAGAGAGCACCATTTTGCATCTAAAAGACCTTAAATTAACAACAAAAAAATTCTTAAAGGGGGGGGGGAACCACTTCCCCAGGACGACACTTTTATGTAGTGACAAACGAAGGATCAAAATTGCTGCATGCAAATGCAGGAACGCATGAAAAATAATCGTGTAATTTACGCAGACTTGGGGGAACTGAGGTATTATTACGACATCATCGATGGTGCCCCCAATTCACAAAAAACCTGGCGAAGTCACTGATCTCAAGCCAACTTGCAGGTCTTGTAATGATCTCCGAATTCAAATCCAGTTGTCTGGGATGATCCTATATGTTGATCCCTGCCTTTTTAAGCTTAACAGGACATTGTTGCTCTTGTACAATTTCAGTCCAGTGCAGCTTATCAACGAGTTTTGTGCTCAAAATAGCATTTCCTAAATGTATGAATATACCAATAGCCTACCAAAGAACATTACCACTGAAAATAACCTTTAAAAACAGTCTTCCTGGCACTTCTGAGACATTAAAACCCAGGAGCTTCCGGGGGCTTCGCCCCCTGAACCCCCACGGGGGCTTTGCCCCTGGATCCCACCAGATGCCCTAAGGCGGGCCCCTGGACCCCACCCGTCCATGGGCTCGCACTTCGCGCTCTCCGTGCACGCTTCGCGTGCACATTTTCCACATTTGCGATAGTTCACACCATCTCCCCCCAAAAAAGTTGAAAAGAAATCTACGCCCATGAAGATGAGATATGTTAGATTTTGCAAATTTGTGTCTCAGAGTAAGGTTGAGAGAGTAATCTCTTTAACTTCTGTCTACAACAAATCCCTCACGTTGACTTAATGGTGATGCATCTCTCCTGCTCATCTTTTCTTGTGTCAGTGAAACGCATCTCTCCTGCCTTGGCCTGGGCAATAATTCCAGATTTAGTGACAAGTGAGTCAATCAGGGTTGATTTCCCATGGTCAATGTGAGCAATCACACTCATGTTTCTGATGTTGTTCTTTTTGTCCATGATCGCACGGATCTGGTCTACGGTAAAGTTCACCTGTAAAAAATAGAATTGCACTGGTGAGAGAAAAAACTGTTTCGCAAAATCAATATTCTCATTTAGTGAATAAAACCAAATACATTTCTTACACCATAAAACATGTGTATAGGCTAGAAGTGTGTCATTTGGACAAACATTTTAAGCTATTATTGTGTAAGGGCCAGTCACTCCATGTGAAGGCTTGGGGATCTTGGGGTGTAGCTCCAAAGAGGTACTGGAAAAGTCAGACTTGTAGTGCGAGTACAATGTCATGAGTACGAGTACAAGGGCAGTGTCTGTGTTGTGAGTGCATGTCATTTTTCATGAGTACGAGTACAAAATTTTGCATTAGCCCCTACGCAGAACTTTCAAAATCTGTGAGTACGAGTACGAGTACACATAAATTCTCATGAGTACGAGTACATGCAATTGTGCAAACCCATGAGTACGAGTACGTACTCGTACTCACTACAAGTCTGGGAAAAATGAAGACAGTTGATTATTGATGTTAGTCCATATTTATCATTTGATTCGATCTCCATCCCGAAAGATGATAAATTTACGGTTGATCCTAAGCTGGCAAAGAAAAACATGAACTAAAACTATATTATTTACGTAAGTCTAGAGACTACATATTTCTTTCGAGAGGTCTGTAACGGTTAGTCACTAGGCTTGTAGCTTGGGCCTTGCAAGTCTCGTGTTCCTCGTGGCTCTATAGCAATTCTGAGGAACTTATTGCAGTCTCCCGATTGGTCAACAGTTGAGACGCACCAAGGGATATAAACACTAATTGATAAGGAGATAATATTCGACCAACCAGGAAGTGCCAGAGGGTGAAATTGACCGCGCTCACGAAGTTGAGCCGGGAAAGGCCTTCAGCGTGGTTTGAGACGCGAAAGCTCACAAGTACGCCTTACACGTGACAGTAAATTGACTTCCAGGTACAAGACTCTTAAGAACTAATTTTTGACAACTATTTTTTAGTATTTATTTATTTCCACCTCAATTAATAACATAGCATACAAGAATGAATGTTACAGTTAAATTGCCATAACCTGAAAAGTAGTAAATTAATAAATAAGCCATGCATGCATAAACAAAAATTCATGATAAAAATTATAAATACAGTGGAGGAGACGTGATAAAAGCAGGGCTTATCGAGATCAGGCCACCTATAGAAAAAAATAGAAAGAAGAAAAAAGAGAGTACAAGCAGGTACAAATACAAACTAAATTCCCCTCCCTCTCCTTGCCCCCCCCCCCGCCCAATAAGACTGCGTAGCGTGCTGGCGGTTGAATGAATTGCACGAGGAATCGGTCATCTGCTTTACAAACAGATGGTATGTACTCAATGCTGTGCAACACTACAGTATGGCACTTTTTAAAGTTTTGGTAGATCAGTTTTAAACAATCGTAAAACAGCTTTAGATATAAACATGTATAGCACAATAGAAAAACGAAGTGTTTACTTTCACTTTCCCTAATACCAGTTCCCTCAACCAGTTTGCCCTCAACAGTCTAGTTCAGCTACAAGTGTCTCAAGGTTCGTCACTGAATACCAACCACTTCATCAGCAAGTACCAACCAGTTAACCCTTTAAAGTCTGACTTAATGAAAATTTCCAGATGCAATGATCACTGCACTTGTGGGTGATTATTAGGCGCAATTGTATTAAGCCCCACACGACTGAACTTCCACTATTTTATGTCTTGCGTATTCCCTTATAGTCTCTTCGAAGACAACCCTAGTCCCAAATGGGTAGCCTACGTAGGCTAGAAAGCAGGATTTTGTTTCAGAATTGCGACTGAGTATCCCCGTCGCCTCTTGACAACTTATCGCGGTGCAAGGGAATTGGGTTGTTATTTTGTATCTCCATAGCCTCTTGCAAACAAAGTGGCTACCGACTGCTTATCCTCGTAGCCTCCTAAAAGGTAAATTACCAAAGATGCCTCACTCATAACCAAAAATTAGTGACACAAGATCCATAGATGAATCATTCTCAAATTTCATTTTATTTTAGCTTACGTTCCTGATTCTTTTACCAAAATAGAGCTTCCATGTACTGGGTATACTGCAGTTACTCTGATTACCATCCCTCAAAAATCAGCAACGTTTTTGTTTTGATCGGAAGGGATTCATCCATACTTTTGTAAACTACAGCAATTTTCCCTCATGTACACAGAGCAGTCTGCAAAAGCTAATGAGTTGATCTCCCTTATAATACTTAAATTTTATGCATTTTCATTCCCAAATGCCATGAAAATGTACATTAAATATTGTCTCAAAAACGGTTATAGGCCAGGTTTATTTTAATGTTTAGAATTAAGTGTGGTAAAACTTAGTGTTATCCCCAGCCTACAGTGGGACAACGGCTGTGAAGTGAGTGTGCACCTTGAACATGTAACATAAACAATTCGCCACCCTCGATGAGGGATAGGCCACGATAGAAGTTACAGAAATACATGAGTCGATCCCAGAATGGCCACTGTCAGCTAGTATAAGGCCTAGCTGTTCAGCAATACTCAATAGACTTACTTTTTTGTCCACCAGGGTATTTCCAGCCACCATGAACACTGTGAATTTTCTGAAGAGACGACAGTAAAAACATCTTTGCCACCCAGTACATTGAACTTTTGGCAATACAAAATACCCCAACTTTTGACTCAAACTAACCATTTAATACAAAATAAAAAAAGAATAACCCAACGCGTGTACTTGTGTTTCAAAATCATGTTTTTTTTTAAAAACTGGGGGATAAATCACATGCCTCACCTCAATATGGGCACCTTTACCCTCCCAGATTTTATTATAATGCACAGATAAAACCTGGGTTCAGGCGCGTAGCCAAGGGGGCGAAGGGGGCATCCCCCCTTGAGCAAATTTTTGGTATTTTTATGTTTTTTTTTTTACAATATTACTAGTGTTTCCCCTATTTATATGCGGTAAATTGGCCCGGGAAGTGCTATTTCCAGCGACCTGGGAGGCATTTTGGACCAAAATTTTCTCGCGCTCCGGGCCAACCCATGGGTTGGCGCGGAACACTGGCAGCATACTTGCCAACTCTACCGATACCGCAAGGGGACAAATTGTAGGCCTACCATATCAGAAACACATGGTATCTAGTGGAAGGCCTATGTACAAAAGCAGTACCTTACACTTCTTTGAAGCTTTTATGTGATTCTGCATAATTGTAGAATGACAAATGATTTGCCAGCAATATGTGTGTATTTGATTTCTATATAGTTATTCCTACAAAATATTTCATAAAATACATAATAATATGTCTCCTCATGCATACAAAAATACCGTATAAAGTACGCACTAAATCTCATATTTTCACATTAAAAAACTCAAAAGCTTCTCACCTTGGGAGGGAGGAAACCCCCTCCCTCACCCTCCACATTTGTTCCTATATTGGTCAGATGGGCTTCAAAGGAAATTAGCCCCTTTGATTTACTATCATAGAGGCAATAATACATTTCGAATATTAGCTTCATGGTACTATACAGTCAGTCTTCATGTTCGTAGCTAATCTATTGCGTGAGCATAGTATATATGTTCGGTGCTCGGTCCCTGACATATCCGTGGGCACCTTTCGTTGTGCTGTCTTGGTTAAAAACCTTTTTCATATTCATATATTAGAGCACTCCCATTAGTTTGTTCAACCCGGGTGGGATTGAATGGAATAAAGATTGCTGCCAAATATTATCGATTTTCATACTTTTTGTCGTTATTTTTATGACAATTTTGGAAGATTTACTCCTTTGAGGTATCTTTATTTACGTTATTGTTCAGATGGACTGCTTAAACGTTATTCCAAAACTTTGGACAAGGCAATGTTATGTATTTCTCTTTTCTTAAACAGGCAATGCCACTTTAAAAACCCTGCATGAGGAAGGTATTTATAGCTCAGGATGGATTAGAAAGGTTGAAAATATTCTTGAGTATTCTGGTATGTCCTATGTATGGAATTCTACGACCCAAAATGATGAAACTCTAATTGGCATCAATTGGCTAAAAAGTTCACTAAACAGAAGACAATTTAATATGTATAATTAGCAAGATTGACTCTCAGAATTGTTTAATAACTCTCAGTGCAAGAACTATGTTATTTATAGACTCAGAAACACATTACTACTGATGCTGTTGTTGTTGTTGTTGTTGTTGTTGGTGGTGGTGGTGGTGGCGGTGGTGGTGGTGGTGGTAGTAGTGGTAGTAGTATAGTAGTTGCTGAAGTAGTAGTATGATTAGTATTATTGATTTAATAAAGCGCACTATCAATCCAAAGTTATCTAATACGCTGTACAAACACATTTGACCCTATGTGATGGTATTTTATCAGCAAGAGTCCTCTCTTTCTTCATATGTTCTGATAATATTTAGCTTTATTCGTTGCCTTAGTCATAAATCTTTCGCTTAGGCTTTGCCATTATTTCTCCAACGCAGACCTATACGGGTGAGCTCTTCTCGACAACATACATGCCACAGAGGGAATCACAAAATTGTCATGGCATTTTACACACCAAACAATGGCACGACGTTAAGACCTCGATTTGGGCTAGTTTTCTGCACAGAAGCTTTACCGAAGTCTTGTTTTCATGCTCGTCTAGAAGATACGTGAGATGTGCTTTCTTTCGTTGACACGTTATCCAATTCTTTTTGCTCATCTGAGTGAACAAGTTTTCAAACACCTCATCAGCACACAGAGCAAACAGATATCTCGACCATTTTAACCCAACCTTTCCTTGCTTGAAAGTTGTCAACACGGAACAGGGGCATCTTCCTGGACCACATTGGGTAGCCATTTAATTCTAGATATTGCATCGGGGAGTCATTTGATTCTAACGGTCTACAACCCTCAGTCATACCAGACATTGGATTTTTCTTGGGTCATGGTTGCGTCAGAGATACTACAAAGTTACTTTACAAGGGCTTTTTTTCTACCGTATGCGACCAGTGCGTAGTCTACTTTCTCTTACATAAAAGTGAAGGATGGAGCATACGCAGTGGAGTACATGGAGCACGACTCGCTCGCAGCAGGTGAGCGTGCGTCAAAACACCGCAACAAACGAGCATGGAGCACACGGAGCATAGGAGCATGCGCATTGAGCACATGGAGGGCGCGTGGTACACTCCGGACAGGGGCAGATGCAGTGAAGCATGCAGAGCAGATAAGCAATCGTATGTGGGGCAGTCGGAAAAGGGGAGCATACCTAGTGTTGTTCTCGGAGCACACAAGCATGGGCAATGGACCACGAGGAGCAGAGGAGCATACGTAGTGGATTACATGGAGCAGGGAATTCTACAGCCTTATTTAAATGCGTCAAAACAAGAAACAAGTTTCGACACGGCTAGATGACGTCATCGCTATGTATACTTAGCTGCTGACAAGGCACTTTTTTGTAGTTTTTAAACGCGAAAGTACTAACTGTACACCTCGAGCCAGACCAATGTTGGGTAGCATGAGGGACCTAACTGCGCTCATCATGGTTGCAAACAGCCGATAAAACACTCCTCTTCCGCCCAGCCACAGGACTAACTTATTCTCTCCCTCGCCCGCGGTGGCTAAACAATCGCCAATGGTCTTCACGATCTGCTAACAATAGAATCCTGGAACATAAATTCATCTTCTATTTAAAGAATCGCATGTTTTTCTCTGATAATGGTGCCAAGAGTTTGAATGTACTGTCCTGTTAACAATCTTAGCTTCGGAAATAATTTAATCGGTTAATGTCGCGACTTTTGCTGGTTGCGGCTTGCTTTGGTGCTTTGAGTGATTGTCAGGTAAAACTCTTAATTGCTTTCCTCTGGCACGACTTAAACTTTTACTGGTTGTGACTTTCAAAATTTATGAAATGTCGTCGAGACCGGCTACGTAATCAAGCTGTTAGTTGTGAGACAAAATCTTATACTGTAGCCATAGGAATTCAGCGCACATTCCTTCCAGTGGCGTAGCTAGGATTTTTTGTCGGAGGGGGGGGGGCTCTGGGGGGGGGCTGGAGATTTTTTGGGGGGCCTTCCGCTTAATATCTAAGCGGAGTGCCACCATGAGTTGACGTAAAGCGTACCAAGAAAATTTGAGATTTTAATACATCCCAGATCGCCGGAAATGGCACTTGCCAGGCTTGATAGCAGCCATCAAGAGGTGCATTTTTGTGAACAAAATGTAAAGTTTGATTTCATTTTATTACACATTTCTGTGAGGACGGCTTAGCTCAGCTGTTCGGAATTTTTGTCCAAGGACTGCAAGTTTGAATCCCGTTTACTCAGTGGCGTACCCAGGATTTCTCTCAAGGGGGTGGGGAAGGAAGGTTGTTGTGTGATCGCCCGCCTGGGGGAGGGGTCTAAGGGGAGGGGGAAAATTAGGTGTCCTTACATGCAATCTGGTGCCACATATGCTACCTTTTGACATAAAATTTTTGTTAAAAAATTTACGTATTTTTAGTAACTAGAAAATCGGCATCAGTGAGGGGGGCATGACCCAATGGTCTCCCCTTGTACGCCACTGCGTTTACTATCTAAGCGGAGAGCCACCATAGGTTGACGCGGAGCGTTCTAAGAAAATTTGAGGTTTTAATACATCCCAGATGGCCGGAAATGGCACTTGCCAGGCTTGATAGCAGCCCATCAAGATGTGCAATTTTGGTGGAAAAATGTAAACTTTGATTTTATTTAATTCTCAAACACATTGAGTTTGTCACGATCAATCCGAATGTATTCAAAATTATTCAGAGTGGGTGATTTTTTCTGCCCAGATCGCCAGTGGGGGAGCGCTTGGGGGGGGGGGTGCGCCGCGATTTTGTGGGGGTGTTCGCCCCCCCCCCCGTAGCTAGGCCTCTGATTCCTTCTGTGGAGGTTGAAGATGGTACAGAATGTTAGGTACACTAACTATATGGGGTTCAGTGAGATGTGGCGATGTTAAGGTTCACTGAACCCTATGCCTATAGTGT
The DNA here is from genome assembly GCA_029531755.1 of Holothuria leucospilota. NCBI lineage: Eukaryota > Metazoa > Echinodermata > Holothuroidea > Aspidochirotida > Holothuriidae > Holothuria > Holothuria leucospilota. Next base: position 36,207,439 of record CM055974.1, on the reverse strand, counting down.
ACCTAAAATTCTGTGCCACCGTTCTAGTGGTGTAAACCTTCCTCTCACACTAGTATGACTGTATATCAAGCGACTTTCTTGTGCAAAAATAGACAAGTAGGAAAAATCGTTCTCGCTTTGCGCCAGTGACTCATGTCAGGGGCATCCACAACAACAACAACAACATCAACAACACACACACACACCCACGGAGGTCTCCAGCGAAGCCTCCCACTCCTATTGATCGGCATAATCCTCCAGGAGCCTCCAATAATGGAGGCCAGGAGCCTGGGGGTAGTCGGTACCCCTCTACCCTCACAGCTTATTTATTCACCTTCCTGTTAGGACAGTGAAATAGTTCTCGATGCCTTCTCAGGTTATACTTGTGTTTGTTTTTCTTCTCTCTTTTTTCTCTTTCTATTCATTTTGTAATTTTTGTAAACTTGTGTTGTTATTTGTACCATGTGTAAATGTTGTATTATGCCTTTTGACTCTCATGCCTCAAGTGGGGCAAAAACAGGAAATAGACTGAAACTAAAAACAAGCAACGAGACACCAAAAGCCTAACTCCAAAACTAACTTTTGAAAAAAAAATGAACAAGATAGGCTTGATAGTAGTTCACAAAATGGCTTCCTGCTGAAGGTAAAAAGCCATGGAACAAACTTCGTCTCTTGTCTGGCAAGTAGGAAGAGGAATAGATCGGGCGCCCTCTGTCGGAAGCCGCCCGATATGACTGTGGTATTAAAACTTGTCAGGTACATACTGCGGGTAAGTATAGGGCTTACAAGTGTAAACAGGAGGTTATGGGGGCACAGTATATTCGGTTTGCACATCTAAAGCTTTAGTGTCTGCTAACTAGTTGTTGATTAAGTCCAAAGTTTGTTGGAAATAGGGGTTTATATATCTTTGTCTACCCTTGATCCTCTCCACCGATCATTCGACCAAAAGACTACACCTTTGAACAAAATAGGTTTACAATTTTGCTTATTGATTCGCAATCTACGTCAGTGGGAGTTAAAAGAAATTTAGAACGTTTGGCCTACGTTTATGCTTGAGCCGGTATGAAAACCTCACTTTCACAACAAAACAATAGTGCACGCAAAATAGTTGAACTGGGCAGCAGGCTATTGAGAAATCGCACAAAACACATCCTAACGCAGTTACAGCCATTCTAGTCTATGTAACACTAACAACAATTCTTTTTTTCCAAAAGTCCCCTGACTCTCTGGCGAAGAGCCAGGGGCGAAAACCAAACAATTCTCCCGAAGGAGTTCTGCTCCCCGAAGGAGTAACAACGTCCCCAAGGGACAAACTTCGACTTAACTGACACCACCCGACAGTGGTCCCGTTCTAGGGGAGATACTTCATGTAAGATACTTCTAGACTGGCTGAATAGAACAGGTCCCACTAACAACAATTCTACTTCCTATCACACTCACGAGGTACTTTTATGAAGAAATGTTACTCCTGTCAGCTTCAGTTGTACTTTTGCCAGGGAAGAGAATAGATCGTGGTTAGACGGCTGTTGTCTTTCAATTAGTGAGCATCCCGCGAATTGCCTTAAAGTTTTATTCCATTCTATGTGAGTATTCGAGAATTTTTTGACCACAAAATTGAATTCAAAATAACAAACAACTGATGAATGCAATTTCGGTTCAATATTGCAGAATGAGAAAATGACACCTACCATTTTGTCTGTTCTTGATTCTTCACCCTTTCAGATGCAAATGTGAGTCCGTGTAAGAAGACTGAATGGAGATTTTGCATAGCCAAGTCTTCTTAATCACACTACACTTCGGATGGAATTAGAAAGCACCTATTGATCCGCTTCAGTACACAGCTGATAGCGAGGCGGTGACCATATCGACTCACCTCTCTTTTTTTGTCGATGTTTCAGTAATCCAATCGCTATTGTGTAATCTCTGTGCTTTTATTTTTCTGCGGTGAGCGTTTGATCACTGAACGAATTACCAAAGGGTGAACAGTTGAAAGGTTTGTTAGTTAGATGAGGTTTAACGTCCCAGTTTCCAACCAATTGGCTTAAGTCGAGACGACCACGGCCTTTTTTCCAGTTGTGGCTCACTGGCTTGTTTTCCCTACTCCATTGCTTATGCTGAGCACAAGCACAAAGGCAGTAGGTTCCATTTTTAAAGTCTTTGGTATGACCCGGCCAGGATTTGAACCCTAGACCTTCCGGCTGCAAGCGATCGGATGCTCTAACCACTTGGCCACTGCAGTCGGTGTGAACAGTTGAAAGGATATACTGACTATCAGGGAGTTGTTATGGAGATATATCGAAAAGTTTACAATTGAATAGCCTATTTAAAGTTAAAGGCATATATTCGTCACTCCAGACAGTTTCAGTTCTCCCATCCTACATTCCTACTTACTTCTAGTCCCCTTCCCACATCTATCTATAACTCATCTTTATCCAGACACAATCCTAGTTTATTGCTTCAGGGCATTTCCTAGTGAGTTCTACAAGTCCTTATTGTGTAATCAGAACACTCTCAGTGCATGCTGTGTAATATCAGCTACTCTGCATTTTTGAATTTCATGTCAATCAAAGAGCTGCACCTATTGAGAATTTTGATAAACATAGGTTGAAACTATAGTTTGAAACTATAGTTTGGGGTGACGAGTGACTGCCTTTAATACTTTAAGACTTACAAAATCGAGTGGGGTTTCTTTGTTGAGATTTATCAGTTGATATCAGTCACCTAGTGGCAACATCATTCAAGTCACCCTTGATGTAGAGGTCTGAAGGTCGAGGGGTTGGTCAGTTACGTTTGTTGTCTTTTCGGGGACGTGAGCAGAACTCCTTCGGGAATAATATTTGGTTTCGCCCATTGGCTCTTCGCCAGTGAGTCGAGGGGACTGAAGAAAAAACAAAACAAATGGGCGGCTCAAAACAATACTTTGATGTGAACGTTTGCGCTGCCAACACGTTTAGAGCAGATGGTCTGAAACTCGAAAAGACAGTTTAGAAGAATACAGTCAGCCGGTTTCTTCACAAGATACCGCATGGAAATGAGTTGGCGAGGTAAAAGTCTACCTTTTGTTACACAATATGAAGTTTTCGAGAGTTTTCTGAATAACCAGATATAGATTCTTGTTCATATCGCGACATTAAAGCTAACTGATATACTGTCATGAGCGTCACCAAGCGTCGAAAGATACAATAATGCTTTGGGGACAGCTCGGTATTCATAAGGTTTTTCATTCATAAGGGTCATTGATCAAAACTGGTTCGTAATTCATAACGTGCTGAACGACAAAAAGAAGGTCCATTGTTCATAAGGTTCGTTGTTCATAAATATAAATGATAAAAAGGTTAATTATTCACAAGGTTCGCAATTCATAATCGAGAATAAAGTTCGTTGTTCATAATAAAAAGGTGCAATGTTCATAATCGAAAAAGGGTTCATTATTGATAATAAAAAGGGGTTCGCTATTCATAATTTAAGAACAGGTTCGATACTCATAATCGAGAATAAGGTTCGCTATTCATAATGAAATAAAAGTTCGCTATTCATAACCGAAAAATGTTGTTCATAATCGAGAATAAGGTTCGCTACTCATAATCCCCCTCCCCCGCCCCCCCCCCCAAATCTACTAGTCTGTTTGAAAGGCCAATTACAGCCAATCTAAATCAGAGACCATCCAAAAATGCCGTCAACATGTTGTACACAACATATTGGCTTATCATCCCTGCGGTTTTAAGGGTGTGCCTCCTACAACATACAGTAAGCCTTGAAAGCTGAAAAACGCCCCTTTTCCAAATTATGATATCGAATCCCTTTTCCTATTATGAATATCGAACCTTTTTACTATTATGAATAATGAACCCCTTTTCCTATTATGAATATCGAACCTTTTTTCCTATTATAAATATCGAATCCCTTTTCCTATTATGAATATTGAACCTTTTTTTCAATTAACGAACCTTTTTTTTTCTATTATGAAAAACGAACCTTATGAACAACGAACCATTTTACGATTATAAATAAGACCTTAACGAATAATAAACCTTGTGACTAAAACACCTTATGACCCTAGTAGTATATAGGGGGTAGGGTAACCCCCCCACGGAGCTTTTTTTGAGCTTGTTACCCCCCTCGGAGCTTGATGCTCATCATGTTAGAGCTAAGTGAGAGCTTGATGATCAGGTTGGTAGGAGATAGTCAATGAGCTTGAAGTTGGGTCAGTGAGCTCGTATACGTATAGGAGCTTGAAGAAAGAGCTTGATAGGATTTAGAGTGTCTTTGTGGTAGGAAGAAGAGAGCTTTTTTTTTTTTTTTTTGAATTGAAGAGCTTGATGAGTGGCGGGTAAGCGCATAAAAGGAGGTGAGAGCTTGAATCAAAGAAAAGGGAAAGGAGGTGAGCCTGGATTAAAAAAGGGAGCTTAACTGGATGTGTGTCGGTTCTTTGTGGAACTGTTAATGAGTCTTATTGTGGTCATGAGGATTAGTATGTGGGTAGTTCTTTGTGGGGCTGCCCTATAAATGAATATGAATCTCTTTGTATGAAGGAAGGAGTGGCTCTAATTTCTGATGTATTGTGTGACCCATGTGTGAGATTAACTTCTAACAAGTTGTTACATGTCTCTCTCTCTCTTTTTTTTTTTTTTTTTTTGCTGGTTCTTTGCGTAAGTGATGGACCTCCTGTTCCCTTTTTGGTAATAAAGATGAGTATTTAGCTGTTTCTTTGTGAAACATTTTGGATCGAAGATCGAGGAGGATGGCTAAGAATTTCTTTATTTTCCTCTTTTATATTTAGGTCTATATCCTTTGCTCATTCACTTAGTGCTGTAATGTGGTTAAGCATTAAACTTGTGATTTGTTAGGGCAGACCGTTTTCATTCAGGAGAGTACGGGAAATATTTTTTTTCTCATCTTTAATTTCTACCAGGCCTAGTCTTCAATACATCTTTGAAGACTTTGTGAAACATTTCTTTTCCTTTTTATTTCACTTCAGAAGAAAAGTCAAACGGACTATAAATGAAAAAACCTTAACAGGCATAAAAGGTCACACTTTTGTAGGTAAAAAACGTTGAGTTCAGTGAATCAGTTTTATTCTACTTTCACAGATAAAGAACATTCCATTTTCCAGCATAATAACTGATTCTTGGCAGATACACAGTGTAAGAATTTGTAGATAAATATTCCCGGGTTTGACGCGTAGGCCAGGATCCCGACGTTTGATTCGGATGATCGGTTCAGTCTCGTTATAGTAGTTCCCTTCAATATCAATCACATGATTGACCAGTTTACTGTGTGGCTTACTTGGGACCTACATACAGATGAGCTATAAAATAGGTGAACCTGTGTCGTAACAGGAAGGACTGAGAAATGATTTCGTATGTTATTCTTTGCTTTTTAAACTTCATCAATCGGAAGAGTTTTGTCATTTAAATATGTCCTGAGGGGGTTATATTTTGTAAGAACGCGGTGCCTTAAGAATACTGCAGGTCACTTAGGTTTATGTAAAGAGGTAGAGTATGTATTTAAAAATTATAGGGAATACGCTAGTGTCTGTCTCGCTTGTTACCAGCCGCTTATAGTTGTAGGCTAATTGATCGGGAATCAAGAACGCTGAGTCAGTAAAATATTATTTTTTTTTTGGCGAACTAATACGTCACTCTTAGCTGAACATTGCTTAATGGACATACTGTCATTTATTCACTCTGAGTAATCTATGAGGTATACTATTTTCCCTCAGACCGGCTCTGAAAACAATTGAAGAAAAAATGAAATGGAGTTATCCCTTGTTAGTCCAGTAGAAAAACGAAATAAAAACTTGATCTTATAAAAAGGAAAAGAAGAAACGAGAAATATCATTTGAGGCTTTAATAGTTTTTATTTCATCCCATTGCAAATTTTTCCAGTAATGATAATAATCCGTTTTATTCAACCAAACAAAAGTCGATAATTGTCATTTATTCCGTGATTGAAAGTATTAAAAATCTTAGTAGTCGGGTTCATGAACAGTTTACACCAGACTAGTTGTATATATCAAACAGCGTTGTTTCGGATGGAACATGATCACATACAGCTTGAACGAAAGTCATTTCTTAAGTAGGATATAAAACCTGCCCACACCTTTGGACACCTAGAGATCTTACCCCTATTGCGTTATTATTATTAAAACTTTCCAGTCCCCCTCTCCATGATTTCAAAGAGTTAGATAACGTTTTTGACAGATATGTCTAGTCATACAAGTCCGACAAAATGAAAAGAGTAATATAAAGTCTTAAATGCAAGTGGGTAACTGGACCACAGGTCAAGCCCGTGGAAATGTTTGTTTTGAACACCAAATAGGGAGAGGGTTTCCTTTTTGAATGCAACGACTCAAAACTCGATGTTATTATATCAAATCCCTTCATTGATGATGTCTGTCGTGCTTGGTCCGATTTTAATGATCTTCCTATTGATGAAAATATGTGTTCTAATCAGTATGTCCTTAACTTCGCACATTGAAGTAGCCTGGTCATATTATCTATTCTGATGTCTTGAAAAAGGAGAAAAGCCCTTTTGGCCAGCAACTTCTTTGTTGTAAATGGTATTAATTTGTCACAAAGTATGAAACTTTTCCTTTAACTTTTGTATTATGGAATAACGTCTGCCGGCTATCCCAAGGATCTAAAAATGACTAAGTTTCAAGTGGACCTATGATAATTTATTATGACTTAAAAATATTCTGAAGAGTGCTTGTATTTCTAAGGTTATCCTATAACCATTTAATGAATGACACCATTTTACAGCCAAAAGCCATATCTACTGGTGAGGGAGAGAGAGATTCTAAAATACAGTAATTCCAATTCAAATGCATACACAGAAAAAATATATGGCTTTCAAGTACACACATTTTATCGGTATCTTATCACAGCTTTCAACATTCATTCATCTTTCAGTAGTCATCAGTGAAACCATTGTCAGTTGCCATGGTGCTTCTACATTTGACAAGGGGGAGTACGGTTAGCATTTCTTCTCATTCGTTACGCCGGGTTCTTGCTTTAAAGTCACACATACTCATTTGTTCCTGCTCCGACTGCAATCTTTCCCCGCTGTATCTGCTCCGGGTTGACAAGCGTCGGTACGAATTTATGTTTGCTTCTGTGCTCCGGAGTACTTTTTATCACTTCCCTTTCTGCTCCGATTACTCCGAAACACATACTAGTCTACTTTGCCTGCTATTCTTCACTGCTCTTTTGCTAAGAGTACTCTTTTAAACATGCTTCTGTGCTCCGGAGTACTTTTTATCACTTCCCTTTCTGCTCCGATTACTCCGAAACACATACTAGTCCATTTCGTCTGCTATTCTTCACTGCTCTTTTGCTGAGAGTACTCTTTTAAACATGCTCTTATGCTCCAGAGTACTCTTTAACACTTCCCCTTCTACTCCGATTACTCCAAACCTTTAGTTCTTTCTCACTCTTCTTATCACTAAGTTCCTGGGTGTTGAAATTCCTCTTTTTTCTGTGATTCTATGACTAAACGATTGCCTTTAATGGGTGACCATTTCTTGATTTTGTAAGCCACGTTGTAAAATCTTGCCCATGGCTTTATTTATTTCAATCAGAGCTGCCAAAGTTTCGGATGTGCCAGACAATGTCACATGAGTTTGTTCCTCATCGTTGTCACTGGTCTGATCAGTTGAATCAGTCATCTCTTCTTCGCTGTCATCTCCACTAGTTTCACTTCTATCCCCTTTGTCACTGGCGTCACTCACTTCATTGTCTTCAACGGTTTCACCTTCACTCTCAGTGTCACTCTGGGGGTCACTGTGGGATGAATCGTCTTCACCATCCACAGAATCACTGGTACTCCGGTTACGTAGTTTGTAACCGCTCGTAGCATCGAGTGTTTCCCTATCTTCGTTCTGATGTTTCCTCGCTACATGACGACGAAGATTGAAACGTCTTGTAAAAGATAACTTGCAGATTTCACATCGATGAGGCATTTTGTAAGTGTATACGGTCATGAAGATCTACTGTAAAATGATGTGTAAATATGGGTTGAGTCGATTTATAACATACTTACATCAAGTGTAATGAACCAATTGTAGTCAAGGAGCAGGTGCGCAGGCGTGCTCCAAGCAGAAAGGCAGGGGGGAGGGGATCTCGGTCGAAATAAATAAAGCCATGGGCAAGATTTTACAACGTGGCTTACAAAATCAAGAAATGGTCACCCATTAAAGGCAATCGTTTAGTCATAGAATCACAGAAAAAGAGGAATTTCAACACCCAGGAACTTAGTGATAAGAAGAGTGAGAAAGAACTAAAGGTTTGGAGTAATCGGAGTAGAAGGGGAAATGTTAAAGAGTACTCTGGAGCATAAGAGCATGTTTAAAAGAGTACTCTCAGCAAAAGAGCAGTGAAGAATAGCAGACGAAATGGACTAGTATGTGTTTCGGAGTAATCGGAGCAGAAAGGGAAGTGATAAAAAGTAGTCCGGAGCACAGAAGCATGTTTAATAGAGTACTCTCAGCAAAAGAGCAGTAAAGAATAGCAGGCAAAGTAGACTAGTATGTGTTTCGGAGTAATCGGAGCAGAAAGGAAGTGATAAAAAGTACTCCGGAGCACAGAAGCATGTTTAATAGAGTACTCTTAGCAAAAGAGCAGTGAAGAATAGCAGGCAAAGTAGACTAGTATGTGTTTCGGAGTAATCGGAGCAGAAAGGGAAGTGATAAAAAGTACTCCGGAGCACAGAAGCAAACATAAATTCGTACCGACGCTTGTCAACCCGGAGCAGATACAGCGGGGAAAGATTGCAGTCGGAGCAGGAACAAATGAGTATGTGTGACTTTAAAGCAAGAACCCGGCGTAACGAATGAGAAGAAATGCTAACCGTACTCACCCTTGTCAAATGTAGAAGCACCATGGCAACTGACAATGGTTTCACTGATGACTACTGAAAGATGAATGAATGTTGAAAGCTGTGATAAGATACCGATAAAATGTGTGTACTTGAAAGCCATATACTTTTTCTGTGTATGCATTTGAATTGGAATTACTGTATTTTAGAATCTCTCTCTCCCTCACCAGTAGATATGGCTTTTGGCTGTAAAATGGTGTCATTCATTAAATGGTTATAGGATAACCTTAGAAATACAAGCACTCTTCAGAATATTTTTAAGTCATAATAAATTATCATAGGTCCACTTGAAACTTAGTCATTTTTAGATCCTTGGGATAGCCGGCAGACGTTATTCCATAATACAAAAGTTAAAGGAAAAGTTTCATACTTTGTGACAAATTAATACCATTTACAACAAAGAAGTTGCTGGCCAAAAGGGCTTTTCTCCTTTTTCAAGACATCAGAATAGATAATATGACCAGGCTACTTCAATGTGCGAAGTTAAGGACATACTGATTAGAACACATATTTTCATCAATAGGAAGATCATTAAAATCGGACCAAGCACGACAGACATCATCAATGAAGGGATTTGATATAATAACATCGAGTTTTGAGTCGTTGCATTCAAAAAGGAAACCCTCTCCCTATTTGGTGTTCAAAACAAACATTTCCACGGGCTTGACCTGTGGTCCAGTTACCCACTTGCATTTAAGACTTTATATTACTCTTTTCATTTTGTCGGACTTGTATGACTAGACATATCTGTCAAAAACGTTATCTAACTCTTTGAAATCATGGAGAGGGGGACTGGAAAGTTTTAATAATAATAACGCAATAGGGGTAAGATCTCTAGGTGTCCAAAGGTGTGGGCAGGTTTTATATCCTACTTAAGAAATGACTTTCGTTCAAGCTGTATGTGATCATGTTCCATCCGAAACAACGCTGTTTGATATATACAACTAGTCTGGTGTAAACTGTTCATGAACCCGACTACTAAGATTTTTAATACTTTCAATCACGGAATAAATGACAATTATCGACTTTTGTTTGGTTGAATAAAACGGATTATTATCATTACTGGAAAAATTTGCAATGGGATGAAATAAAAACTATTAAAGCCTCAAATGATATTTCTCGTTTCTTCTTTTCCTTTTTATAAGATCAAGTTTTTATTTCGTTTTTCTACTGGACTAACAAGGGATAACTCCATTTCATTTTTTCTTCAATTGTTTTCAGAGCCGGTCTGAGGGAAAATAGTATACCTCATAGATTACTCAGAGTGAATAAATGACAGTATGTCCATTAAGCAATGTTCAGCTAAGAGTGACGTATTAGTTCGCCAAAAAAAAATAATATTTTACTGACTCAGCGTTCTTGATTCCCGATCAATTAGCCTACAACTATAAGCGGCTGGTAACAAGCGAGACAGACACTAGCGTATTCCCTATAATTTTTCAATACATACTCTACCTCTTTACATAAACCTAAGTGACCTGCAGTATTCTTAAGGCACCGCGTTCTTACAAAATAACCCCCTCAGGACATATTTAAATGACAAACCTCTTCCGATTAATGAAGTTTAAAAAGCAAAGAATAACATACGAAATCATTTCTCAGTCCTTCCTGTTACGACACAGGTTCACCTATTTTATAGCTCATCTGTATGTAGGTCCCAAGTAAGCCACACAGTAAACTGGTCAATCATGTGATTGATATTGAAGGGAATTACTATGACGAGACTGAACCGATCATCCGAATCAAACGTCGGGATCCTGACCTACGCGTCAAACCCGGGAATATTTATCTACAAATTCTTACACTGTGTATCTGCCAAGAATCAGTTATTATGCTGGAAAATGGAATGTTCTTTATCTGTGAAAGTAGAATAAAACTGATTCACTGAACTCAACGTTTTTTACCTACAAAAGTGTGACCTTTTATGCCTGTTAAGGTTTTTTCATTTATAGTCCGTTTGACTTTTCTTCTGAAGTGAAATAAAAAGGAAAAGAAATGTTTCACAAAGTCTTCAAAGATGTATTGAAGACTAGGCCTGGTAGAAATTAAAGATGAGAAAAAAAATATTTCCCGTACTCTCCTGAATGAAAACGGTCTGCCCTAACAAATCACAAGTTTAATGCTTAACCACATTACAGCACTAAGTGAATGAGCAAAGGATATAGACCTAAATATAAAAGAGGAAAATAAAGAAATTCTTAGCCATCCTCCTCGATCTTCGATCCAAAATGTTTCACAAAGAAACAGCTAAATACTCATCTTTATTACCAAAAAGGGAACAGGAGGTCCATCACTTACGCAAAGAACCAGCAAAAAAAAAAAAAAAGAGAGAGAGACATGTAACAACTTGTTAGAAGTTAATCTCACACATGGGTCACACAATACATCAGAAATTAGAGCCACTCCTTCCTTCATACAAAGAGATTCATATTCATTTATAGGGCAGCCCCACAAAGAACTACCCACATACTAATCCTCATGACCACAATAAGACTCATTAACAGTTCCACAAAGAACCGACACACATCCAGTTAAGCTCCCTTTTTTAATCCAGGCTCACCTCCTTTCCCTTTTCTTTGATTCAAGCTCTCACCTCCTTTTATGCGCTTACCCGCCACTCATCAAGCTCTTCAATTCAAAAAAAAAAAAAAAAGCTCTCTTCTTCCTACCACAAAGACACTCTAAATCCTATCAAGCTCTTTCTTCAAGCTCCTATACGTATACGAGCTCACTGACCCAACTTCAAGCTCATTGACTATCTCCTACCAACCTGATCATCAAGCTCTCACTTAGCTCTAACATGATGAGCATCAAGCTCCGAGGGGGGTAACAAGCTCAAAAAAAGCTCCGTGGGGGGTTACCCTACCCCCTATATACTACTGACCCTGACGACTGGCAATGTTGGGGTTCACAGTGGAGAAAACACCATAGTCTTGCTGTAGATGTAACAGACCACAAAACCCTATTTCTGTTTACTTCCTAATCCAGTGCATGTCTTATGGAAATTTTAAGAAAGATATAAGCCATAGATGACTGAGGGACCATGACGGTACATATCTCACTTCAAAGCGATGTATCTGTATCCAAATCCAAGTAAGAACTTCCTGGTCATATCTACAGTATCTTCACTGTAGTTCACTTCACCTATCATCAGCCTACCGCCGCCAGAAGAGACTCTAGCACCAGCCTCATACCCCGACAGAGGGAATGATGGTGGGTTGAAAGCAATGCGCCAATCGAACTTCCTCAATTTAAAGAAGAAATATCACCCATAAATTTACAAAAAATAAGACCGAGTAAGTTACATTGAGAATAAGTTCCAACTCCCCCCCCCCCCCAAAAAAAAAACAAGAAAAAAGTAGCAGAAAAATGTGTGTTAAAACATACCGGTACGTACCTTGTTAGTTTGTCACTTACGCTAAAATGTATTAGTTGCATGCCTTCCCGAGCAAAGACGCTTCCTGCCTTGATAAAATTTACCATAGTGTTCGAAAACTTTTAGACAAACATTTACTGTTTTTTGCTACAACCTACTTTTTTCATTAGTTTGATTCATGTTGGCAAATACAGTAATTGCAATGAGAAAGACAAGGTAATGTATTTAATAAATAATTAGGTCAATTAAATTAGTTATGTGATTGCTGCACGTTTAATCTAATTAAATATATACTAACAACCGAATAAAAAATTCAAATTTCTCTGATACGGTACAGCTACGAAAATACATTGCATGGCACAAATATTTTCATTATATCCCACTTCATTATAAGGATTGCACAAGGCAAGTTCTCGACAGGGGTAGGAGAGGAGGCCATAGCCCAAAACCAAGACAGACAAAAGGGATGAATTACTGGAAGGATGATGAATAATTTGGGGGCAAAAATTTCGGGTTTTTAGTGGAGAAATTAAAATAATTTGGTATTTTTATTGAATTAAATTTAAAAATTTGGTTTTTTATTGCAGAAAATATAAAAGGTGGGGATTGCAATGTGTTTTGGAAAACCGAAAATGAAACTGTTGGGACGACCAGTCGCCGTCGGAGATTGAAAGCTTTATCTCAAACAGTATCAAACACTCATTCTCCCTATAAAGATTAGAAAATCTTCCCGACAAGGGCCTCAACCTTTCACGAAGGGGGTCATGGCCTCCTCCGTTTTTCTTCACCGTCTTCACCAATGGTCTAGAATGAACTGAAAAGGTGCTGAAAACAGACCGTTCAACGTGTCGAAGTCCCTTAATTCAAGTTTCTTTGCTAAGGCTATGAAAACACTCTATAAACAGATTGAAATTCTTGTATTTTCTTATATTTTGAGCACTTTAAGACTGTAGAAATTGTTCATAAAAACTAACAGCATTTTTAAGTCTCGTCATATGAAAGGGTGTCAAAAATACTAAAATTCTGAAAAATTGACCTTTGACCTTGAAAATTTGCATGTTCGGGAACTTTTAAAAAGTGACAACCAACCTAAAATTTTAAGTTTCATTATAAACAATAGTTTTAGCATAGTCGCAATATTTTACAAATCTGTAACGGGGTACGTCAATTTTTAGAGCTCTTCTTCAAATTCGCCGCTAGACTATCAGGACTGGAATGATGCCACAGGTTTAGGCTAATGACAACGTAAGCCTATTGTATGCCAGCTATGATAATGTAATAAGTTTGTAATGTAATAAATGCACATTGCGTTGGTTAGGACAGCTCTGAGGTTGAGGCACTTGTTGGATCCCTAACCTAGCTGTCTCCCGACACTGTGTTCATGCATTGTAGTGTTATGAGTTTATTCCTTTAGTTTGTAATTGTAACTATTAATGTGTGTGGTATTGCAGTGCGGCAGTAGTACTCTGCTGCTTGTAAATTGAAGCTGGGTAAGCTCAAGCTCAGTTCAGTTTCACAAAACTTTATTTCAGACTCAATCCATTTCAGATATTAAAAAGATGAATTTACAGAATAAAAATAGGAAGAGACTGGGGAATGCATTACAGGAAACTTGGAAAAGCTTACAGAGGTAATCACCCCATAACATTAGAAAAAATACAATAGAAAAATGGAACAAGGTTGACCAAACAAGAAAATATGAAAAAGCGAAAATTAAAGTAACCTATGTATCACAGAGCTATGAATAAGGTGTTCTTCAAGCTTACTTTCAAAAGTATTTGATCGCATACACTTTCTTACATTATCAGGGAGAGAGTACCTAATACTGACGGAGTTGGGAAGACTTGAGTCTAGAAACGGGACAGACTAAATATTACTAGAGAAGCGTGTATAATAAGAATGAGTTTCATCACGAAAGTGAAAATGTCTGTTAAAGATGAGAGGGCAAATTTCATGAACCCAGCTGGACATAAACATGCCAGTGCAATAATGATTAAGATTGTAAACAGGAATAATTTTAAGCTTAGCAAATAAAGGAGTGGTTTGATGCAGACAGTGCTTATTAAAGATAATACGTATACATCTCTTTTGAAGAATATATAAAAGAGTGGCTGGATCCTAGTCGGTCGAGCACCGCCCTAGACAACATTGCAACAGGATAAGTAAGGGAGGATTAGTGTATTATACAACATGAGGAGAAGATGGCGCAAACGGCTCAGAATGCCAACACAATTGGACACTTTATTGCTGATGTAATATTGTTTTTCCACGAGAGATGTTGCTCAACGTCCAGAGTTACTTGAAAACCTAACCTTAACGCCACAGTTCAATATGATCGAGATTAGTAGGAAATGCCTGCAAGGTGGCAATTTTGAGCCTTGGATCAGTGGCACAGCCATCTCATGGCGATCCCAGAGGTCAGTGAAGGCAGCTTTGATAGCCCTGTACAGTGGTTATGATCATAGACCCTTTTCCAATTAGCAATTACAAAGGATTATGGGATAGAGTTTTGGTATTGGTCGTTTTTGTCAATGGCATTTTACTGTGGACAAAAACAACACACACCAAATCTATATCCCACAATCATTTGTAATTCCTATTTGGAAAAGGGTCTATGTTACGGTCACACATACTCTGGATGAGTTGTAATATTGTCACAGGATGTACTACTTTTTCAACTTTTTATGTGTTGACTGGTGTGATCCTTACTGAGTCAGATTGATAATAGTTTGTATTTTTAGTCCCTTTGTGTGGCTGACACAAAGGAGGGGTGTACTTTCACTTGTAAACTGTTTTCAGGCTTTTTTCCTTTTTCATAGTTAGGTTTGTAATAAATTGGGGAATACCTACTGTTGAAGCTTTGTCCAGTTGTTTTATTTTGATTACCGTTAGACCTATGATCTCTGACTCTCTGAATCAAGTCGCAATCAAAAGATTTTAGGACATGGTCCACGGTCCCTTTTTCCTCAGAGAAAACCTTGTCGTCCACCTGCGTTACACCTGCAAGGTTTTGAGACCAATGAATGACGCAAGCCTTTAGACCAGTTGCGTAGCTACAGGGGGCAGGGGACAAGGGAAGGGGGCAATTTCCCCCTCTGGCTCTGGAAAATGAGAAATTCGGAAATTTGCCATCTGTGACACCAGATCTTCAAGTGAAAACGGTCAACTACGGTGCGGTTTTTTCAAGTTGAGGGAATGAGGCCGTAGAGGGTTTTCCAAATCCTAAGGAGTTAACAGAATTGTACAAAGATGTCCTCCAAGAGTAGGTTACAATATCTCGTGTAACATGTTTCGAATGTGAAAGAAAGAGGGTACCAAAATTTACCTAAGACAACAGGAAAGGTCTTGAAATACTTGAACAATAAGAATCTTGTTCATGTTTTTCCAAATATTTTTACCCTTATTCGGATATACTTAACAATTCCTATCTCCAGTGCTTCAGAACAGAGGTCTTTTAGTAGATTAAAACTTATTCAGTCGTACTTAACGCTCAAGCATGACGACAGAGAGGTTACAAGGGCTAGTACCCCCACTAAGTATCGAGAAAGAAAATTCCACTAATCTCATAGACTTTGATTCTGTCTTGGATACATTTGCCAAAATGAAAAAGAGAAAAGTTATCCTCCACTTGAACAGTCAATGCCATAAATTTAGCTGAGCTATGGAATATCATATAAGCCCATCCGTCCATCCATAGTTTAATGTGTTCCGTATTTTTATTTAGATACTTAAGACTTAAGTGAAGATTTTAAAAACATTGTTACGTACAATACAATGTTGATTATGTTACAGGGCTGTCAATTCTCACGCATTCAGCGTGAGAGTCACGCATTTCAGCGCAATCTCTCGCTCTCACGATGAAGTATCAGTTTCTCACGCAATGTCTCAGTACAACCAATTCTCAAAATTATAGCACAGATCAGTTAAAACTGTACAAGCCATGAGGATCGGGTGCTCAGTATGGTGTAAAAGTTCTACTCATAACGCAAACGATGTGTCGGGGTGTCGGTAAAACGCCAGCTATCACGCTACCTTAGTGCCTTCTCCAACTGGTCATAATCTGCAGTAAGCTGACAGTAGGGCAGTATACAGTAATACATACCGGTAGGCCTCGGAATTTTCAATTTTATACCTTTTTATAATGTGAACAAAATATCTAATTAAAAATTTTCAGGAACATGAAAGATCTGAAATCTGGCAAATTCTAGGCATGCAGTAATGAGGCACGGGAAGTGCCATTTCCTGCAATCTAGGGTATTTTTGGCAAAAAGTCCCCCTGGCGGGAAGCTCCCTCGAACCGATGGTCGCGCTCCGCGTCAGTAGTCTCCCAGCGAATCTCACTCGATCTCACCAGTCAGTAGTCTCCCAGCGAAGCTTACTCCTCACCAGCCACTAAAAGTTACGTGTAAGCCGTATGTTTGGAACCTACCTCTTGGACGGTTACTTCCAAAAACTGCTGGCCATACCGAGGCAAAATCTCCTTCGGTACTAGCCAGAAATCCAGTTGCGATCGTATACCCTTAGTTATCACATACCATCCATCCAACCGACCCCTAACAAATAGCAGTAAGAAATCCTGGGAGATACTCAAAGGTGACCCATTCATCCATGAAACTTTTTAACAACCCCCAATGGTTGCCTACAAACAACCCCGCAATGATCTATGCTACTCGGCACAACCCTGACTGCTGCGGAAGACCTAAACTACGGGCAACAGGAGTTGTAACAAACCTCGTTGCCAGGTTTGTAAACACATGGAGTTTTCTCCCACCATATTTCACGCTGCGTCAGGCAAAACTCTAAAACTAGGAAATTTTATTTGTGATACATTTAATGTTGTCTATCTACTTTTCAGCACGAAGTGCCCCCACGCTACATATATCGAAGAAACAACCACCAAATTTAGACTTCGATTTAACAATCATAAGCTTAGTATAAGAAATAACAGCCCTGGATTCCCCGTTGCCGAGCATTTTAATCTGCGTGAGCATAGTTTGTCCGATTTAAAATGTGTTTTATTGTACGGAAATTTTAAAAGCGCGCAGGAGAGATGCAACCGAGAACTAAATACGATCATCTCTCTAAATACAGGACGGGTTTAAACAGGGCCGATGCTAGAGGGAGGTGTGGGGGTGTGACACCCCCCCCCCCCCATCATCCACGCAGTCGACAAAATCCTGCACTAGTCGGCAAAATGAAGGAAAGAGGGAAGTGCAAACGAAGGAAAGTTAGAGGGAAGAAGAAAGAGGAAGAAAAAGAAAAAAGTGGAGAGAGAAGGGGGAGAGAGAAAGATCGAGCAAACAGAGAAAAGAACGAGGGGGGGGGGGGGACAAAGCAGGGCAAGAGAAAGGAGCTGGTGCAGACGGAAGACTGGAGATTGGAATGCATTTGTAGACAACGTTTATCACAGTATTTTCAAAGACCGTGAGCAACACTTTTTGAAACTTAAAACATATTCTATTGGCAAAAAGCTCCATAGTTCTTTTCAGTATCATTGTGTACTAAGGGAGTTCATCGTTCATGTGGTTTCTGGCACTGAGTCGGTAAATTCTGCACCAGTCGGCAAAATGAAGGAAACATGAGGAAAAGAAAGAGGGAAAGAAGTGAAAGAAAGAGGACAATTTCTGTTAATCAGAACCCAAAATTTTCGACGCACTACGCGCGCTGTAATGTCACTCCAGTTTCTTCAGTAGTTCCATTCCACATAGCTAGATAGCATAAGTCCTGTCAACCTTACCAAGTAATATGTAGGCAGGGTACACAAGTTATGCCGAGGTCGTAAATTTTATCCCTTATCGCAAAGCCTAGTTGCTGATCTCTAGTGTGTGTCATGCGGTACGGTCAGTTGATGAGAGACTCACGGAGCAAAGTTTGACTATTTCATCGGGGTAGTCCAGATGGTTTCGACACAACGTATGTTGTCCCCGATACAAGCTACAACCCTTACAGTTTTTATGTTTTTCTTTTTGTTCTTTATGATAAGATGTTTTTAGTGTCAGCCTACCAAAAATTTTCGCGCCCTTTGCAATTTCAGACTCAAAAGAACAGTACCAGTGCGTAACTCGGCTCTTGACATATTAAGTGATATAAATATACGGTACTCTGCAATGGTATGGGATAGTTAGGCTCCTTCATATCCCTTTCTCACCCCCTCGACATGCTGTCGGAACTTGGGTCGCTGGCATGGCCCGGCCCCATGTCGGGAAAATTCTGTCGCCACCCATGGTCGGTTTACTTATTTTAGCTTTCAAAGGGTCATTTCTGCGACAAAACCCCAAATTTTCGGTATGCTTTGCCCACTCTTCCTCAGTTTTGTTACTAATAGCTAAATATAGAAAAAACCCTTTCCATCTTTTCAAGTAACTTAAGTAGAATTCATCGTTTTATGTAAATGCCGGGAATTTAATCTCATTTCGCTAAACTAAGTTAAAGTTATCTTGAGTCTGTCTTTCGGCACGGCTAGTGACTCGAAGAGGGAAGTACATTGTATGTTGTACCCGATAGGGTCCAACTGCCTGGACAGTTGACCTCAGTGGAGTACACAGGGGGAAGGAATTGGGCCATGTCCCCCTCATGGATGCCAATGTTTTTCAGGTCCTAAAAAAGGAAAATGTTTTAACACAAATTTTACTTCCAAAGGTGGCATATGTGGCACCAGATTGCATGTAAGGACACCTAATTTCCAAAAATTTGAAGGGGAGAGGGACACCCGCTCCCTTCCCCATTTACCCCTCCCCCAGGCCGGCGATCACACAACATATTGCATGCCCCCTTGAGAGAAACCCTGGGTACGTCACTGGTTGACCTATATCAGCTTTAAATAAGTACAGATTCTTTTTAGTGTAAGCTTACCCAAAAAATTTCGCACGCTTCTCACGCTTTGCAATTTCACGGTTTAGATTTCGGGAAAAACCTTAAATCGGGGGAAACTATTCTCCTCTAGTATATACAAACTTTTATGCAATATATGCCCCGCAATGGCATGGTATAGTACACAGGTTTCTTCAAATCTCCCCTCACCAACCCCTCGACGGCATCGGGGCTGTCGTAGGGGTAAAATACTAGAAAACCCCGGTCTCCCATGGTTTAAACAAAGACCGGGGTATTCAAGCATTTTTCCCCCACATCAATTTGTAATCTTCTCTAAGTGCGTCAAAATCGTATATCAACGCGTCATAACAGCTCATTTAATCTATATATGCGCGTCAGTTTTTGGTAACTCATCACGTGCGTATCAATGTTCACACTTTAAATAATAATTGCAAGAGCGTTAACGGTTACATTGTCATTTATACACATTGTACATTCAAGTATTATTCGCTGACGAAGATCCCAGGAGGGATGGAAATATAATCGAATGGAATGATCAAATTTGTTGGTCACCAGTATTATTACTTTTCTCAAACTTGTATATATAAGTATATTTATATATATTAAACTAGACCACCAATGGTGGAAACTTCGACTTCGGCGGATTCAGGATTTCAAGCACGAAAGGTACTGAGGGGACTAACTCCATAAGGGCAAATTCTACAGCTACGAGCACCAATTGTACAAAGCCTCGAAAGAGGGATTGGGGTGGTCTAAGGAAAAAACTACAGTTGAAATTTATGCTCTTGAAAAAAGTACTATTTCTGACATCTGGCAATAAAAATAAATACCACATATTGTCAAGCAGCTTTAGGACCGTCTTAAAAGGTGGTGTCGAAAAAAGGGCCCGCTAAAGCCCGGAAAGCCCCCTCTGGATCTGCGTCTCAGTTTAAGTGCGATTTTGGTAAATAAACATATTGGAAGGTGATTGGACAACATCTGGACAATTCTAACTTGGTGACATTCGAAAACGGGACAATATATTCTCAACACGGATACTTTTGCTTGGACAATCCACCCAATATACCTACATGTGAAACACTCCTTGTCAACAGACATTTACTGCCCTTCAATGGCATCTCATTCAAGCCGATTTCTTAACAAGAGAAGCTGGTTGATCTTTGGGTACGTAGTGATTTTTCAGACAATCCAAAACCCTGGGTTTATTAAAAATATGTGTATCTTTTGTAATTCCTGATTCGATTGTATAAATTACACACTGAAAGAAAAATTACACGCAAATGTCGTAAAAATCCTATATTTTAAATCGATACAGCAAAGACAATATTCGAAAGGAAATTGAATCGGTTATATAGCAACCGGGGCAACGAAATAGCTCCCTTCATTATCGACTATTGTCATTGCCAACGTGGCAGGCTGCACCGCATATTCGTTGTTCAGTCATAATCATGTTTGGGAAGCCCCAAAGAGGAGATGAGCAAACAGAGTACGCTTCGTGGGATACTATTTCCATTGTTCGAACAGGGAGCTGCTACTCTGTGCAGGGAGTTGCTATTGTCTAAATGACAACTCCCTGCTCTGTGGCAGCTCCCTAGTTCGAATTACCCTGTGCGTAACAACTCCCTGCCTTGTGCAAACACGAGGGAAATTGCAAACAATGCATAGCTTTGTGTAGCTTTGCTTTGTATGTAAACAGATGGATTACTCCAGCGAGTCCTGTGTTTTTTATCATGGGTACATTGGCAGAGAAGATGTTCATTTGGCCAATTCGTGCGCAAAATATACAGCGAAACTGAATGCCAAATGATTTCACTTGGCGTTGTCTTGGCGGTCTTGGCTTCAAAACGCCAAACAAGTGTTTGTACTTAGCAGCATCGATTGCTTTGGACGAAAAGAAGGCAAATTCATTTCGGATTTTCTCCAATATACTTCCATAAAATGAAATGAAATTTGCAGAGAAGATTACTGACAAGATTTTAAAGCAACTGGCACCAGTTAATTTTTTATTTTTTGTTCCAATCAGGAGTAAATCCTGCCAACGCGGAACGGTCAATTTTCAATCCAAAATTGCCCCCTAAAAATATCGTTTCTAGTGAAATCGATCATTCCTGAAGAAGATATGAACATGGACGACCTATGAACAAGTGTGCAAACTTTCGGGCACAAATATCGAAATCCCTAGGGGAAGATAGGTTTTATGGCCAAATATTGAAAACAA
Source organism: Holothuria leucospilota (assembly GCA_029531755.1). Lineage (NCBI taxonomy): Eukaryota > Metazoa > Echinodermata > Holothuroidea > Aspidochirotida > Holothuriidae > Holothuria > Holothuria leucospilota. The sequence continues at coordinate 36,186,158 of CM055974.1, read as the reverse complement.
CCTCTAGAGACGTCATATAACCATCGATCAACACAAAATTTTAGTGGTAAAATTAACGTAACACGTTACACAACCTCTCCAAATTTCAGATCTATAGCTTACAAAACGGCTAAGAAAACGCAATTCAAAGACAAAATCTCTGAACGCCACGCCCAAACCGCTGTGGCGTTCGCATTACTTCGACTAGAAGTCTTCTAGTCGAAGTAAAAACTACTTGAAGTGAGAGGAAGTAACCAGGGGCGTCGATTTGGTTTTGGAAGTGGGGGACATCTGGCCTAAACCTTCTCTCCTATTCTGGTGAGTCTAAGGGGAGGGGCCCAGATGCAAAATGGTGCCAAATGTTTCAATATTTGGGGGTATTCTACGAAAATTGCGGGTATACTTCATTGCCCAAAGGAATGCAGGCTCAGCCACGGGTGGTGCTTGGATTTGCCGACATGGGGGCTAAGCGTCCTGACTGGGGGCCAGCTATTCTTCGCCCTTCCAAATGCAAAGATGACAGTTGTAAGCCCTTGTAAGGAGGATTGAATATAAATGTTGTGTAACGAAATTTCGTTATTCTCCGAAAGTTAGACCCTGAGCTACAATGCTGGTAAGTACCAGCGAAATTAGTTTACCAGCATGCTTTGGACTCGAATGCACTTACGGTAATTGGCTATTTCTGGCGGAAGGGGAGGGACTTTTCGCAGGTTAAACGCACACTGTACTGGAGGCACGGGGTGTGGCCTGGCGTATCCGGCATTGTGATTGAATGTCTATTTGAGAACACACTTTTTCCAAAGTCCCCTCCCTTCTCTGGCAAAGGGCTGATGGGCGAAATTAAACGTTTACTTCCGAAGGAGTTCTGCTCCCTATGTCCTCAAGGGACAACTTAGACTGAACATTACCAATTTCACGACATTCAGACCTCTACATCAAGGGTCTGTCGATGTCATCAGGGAGTTGCTATTTGTCAAATAGCAACTCTCTATTTGTCAAATAGCAACTCCCTGATGTCATGCGTGCTCCCGTTCTAGACTGGCTGAAAAGAACAGATACTACACATGATCCTAGCCAAAAGGCCGAGAAGAAGCTAAGAAGGTATAAGGCCTCTGTGGTTACGGATACTTCTCATAGGGATAGGAACAGGGGGCAGGGTAAGCGACCTCCCCATTCTGATTGTTGGGGGCGGAAACCTCGTTTCGCTCCCCCCCCCCCACTTTGGATGACATGCTGCCAAATATATGGCACTGAATGGGCTGAAATTACTTCAAATTTTGTCAAATATTGCATCATTTTGCATCTAAGGAACTTTAAATAGTCAAAAAAATTTTCACAGGGGAGGGGGACACACTCCCCTTAGACCTCCCCCAGGACCCTGGTCACTAAGATTCACTACCTCGCCCCCCCCCCCCACTTTCAAAAACCTTCCTACGCTTATGCTTTTCTAATTGAGAAAACGTATTGAAGGCAGGAAGAGGCTGCCGTCGGCCGAAAGGCTGGAAAGAAGGCACTTTGAAGAAAAGCCTCAAGAGAGGAGATCAGCTTCCTACGAAGATCAAGAAAAGTGTAAACTGCGTTGAAAAACTAAGAGGTCGCAATTAAAGCTTTGCAGGAGAAGAGCGACGAACTTTGGTGATAATTTAGTAATAATTACATTGCTTTTTGGTCGGGTAGTTAATTACCTACTGTAGCTTAGATTATAAGAACGGGTCTTCAAGAAAGGCATTTAGACTCTATTTGAGAGAACGGTGAGATTTCACCCAGATTCAATCGATTCAATAAACCTTCCGGTCGAACGGCGCAGGGAAATTAGCTCAGGACGAAGACACGTTTTACCCTAATCAGTTACTATAACGAATTTTTCCGAGGCTACCCCCACCCCTCCTATTTCATTGTGCAAATATTTGTCTCCCGAGGGAATGTAACCCGGCCCGTCCCTTTACACATCTAAGGCCCTCGCTATAGATATCCGTTAGCAGCTAGGGAACGTTGGCGCAGGCGCGACTCACATTAAGAACTCCGCTCAGCGGGTGGTTACACCGGAGCGTTATTACGTAGGCCCGACTCTCTTAATTAAAGAACGCCGCTCCGATCAGGGTTGGTCACACTAAAGAGAGATTGTCCAAGGACGATAGAAATTAAGGTTCCCTCGTGGAAGTTGGTAATTACACTGGAGAGTGGTTGTTCAGGCCCGACTCACACTAAGGTTTCCGAGCAGAGGGTTGGTTACCGTAAGAGAGATTGCACAGAGGCGACTCACATTAAGAACTCAGTTCGGAGGTTGGCTACACTGAAGAGTGACTGCGCAGAGGCAGTACACGCAAACGATTCCATCCCAGAAGATTGGGTACATTGAAGAGCGATTGCCAGGCCCTACACACACTGAAGAATTCAGCACAGGAGTTGACAAAACAAGCGTTTCGTGGTTGCGCAGGATCGACACACGAGGAGGAATCCACGCAGGGACTGACAGAACTAAAGAGCGATTGCCCAGTCCCGATACACACTAAAGGTTTCAGTATCAGAGGTGGTAACACTGAAGAGTGACTGCGTAGGTCGACGCACACTGGGGGTTAGTCTTAATGGCTGTTAACTGGAGGAGGGATTGCGCAGGTCCGGCTAATACATCAATTCTTACGGGCTGACGTTGGGCTACTGAGGGACGGTTGCGTAGGTTCGTTTCATACTGGGGAAGATCCTGTGCGGACGCTTGAAAACTGACGGCAGGTTTCGTAGGCCCACCTTGGGGATTCTACGTAGACGCTGGAATACTGAGGAGGCAGGTTGCGCAGGCCCGGCCCACAGTAAGGATCTTGTATGGACGCCGGAGTACACTGAAAGGGTAGGCCTACAAATTGTTGGCCGTTCCAAACACGTCTACCATAATGATTTATTTTGTGTGTTAACTTGTACATTTTGTCGGATCATTTTGTAGACCTCATTGTTTGGCTGTGCATTTTTTACTCTTCTTTACGAATAAATGTATATACTTAATTTGAGAGAACATCAATTCCAGTTTCTTGTTGTTTTGTGTTTCCTTCAGCAAATTCGAATAGACTAGCCCCCCGAACCGCACATATTTAGACGGCGCGTTATAGTTGCACCGTACGTCAATAATTCTACCTCATATAACAATACGCTTCAAAATTACATTCACGCTGATATTAGAAGGCACGATATTGATCAGCTTCAGTGATCGCGAGAAGAGGGGACAAACCGACAAACACGCACTCTCTCTTTCTTGTCGAAGTTTCAATAAATACCAATCGGTAATCGCTATTGTGTAATCTCTCTGGTTTTATTTATGTGCGATGAGCCGTTTGGCCGCTGCTCACTTCACAGCTTACCGAACTAAACTGTGAACAGTTGAAAGGATGTGTTATCTACAGTATCTTCACAGTATGAGGCACCTGTCATCAGCCTAACGCCCGAAGAGACTCAAGCACGAGCCCCGCTCTCAAACACCAAGTGACCATGGGCGTAAATTCCGGGGGGGGGGGGGGTAGGGGATGGGGGATGTATCCCCCCAACATTTGACTAGGGGGATAGCCCATGTAATCATTCCCCCAATGTTTCAGTCTACAGATACGTGTATGATGGAAAGTATATTTTATTCTTCATTTTCGTAAATTTTTTTCAGTCTCGCTTCACTTTCTATCACAAATGTTTCTCAAACTATCAGAATTTTAGCAAATCGTTGGCAATCTATCAAAATTTTCGCGCGCTCCGCGCGCTTCCAACCTTACCTTAGTGTCACCCATATTATCAATATCTTCCGATAGCAACTTTCGGAGAAGCACAGCAGGAAAAAGTTGGAAGTTTACGAATTAACAGGTAAAAGGCTGGCTTATGGCAGTGGCATGTAGTTTTGTTGGGCAATTAAAAGTGTCTCAATGTAGAGTCTGAATGCAGGTTTTGTAATGGAAATATTATTCGTAACTGTTTACTCTCCATGTCATGATTATTATTACGGTAATAATACACGAAACTGTTCTGATCACGACACTTTCCGAACAACAGAGATACATCTCCAAACATCTGTGGGGACCTGGCATCAATATGGGATCTTTCAATCTAATATGCAGCATGATGTAGAAGGTTGAAAGTACGTAACTGCCGTTAAACATTTTAAAAAAAAAATTTATCAGAGCTTCGCCAGTTCGCGTTGAGCCATATTCGGTATAGATGGTGATTGTTAATACACTTTTGACGAAAACAGCACCCTGTAACGCTCTTATTAGTCCTTCACCCCTTTTGCTACACCTATCAGGGAGGTCTATAATATCACCTCTCTGCACCTATACTCTCCCTCTCTCTCATTTTCCATTGATGGCAGCTATTCGTCCGGATTTTAGTTCAAAAGTAGTAAAAATACGATAGTTGTTAAGTGTTCGGCGTCGTACTCTATATTATCATTTGGATGCCAGGTAGTGCACGCATTATGTTATTACCCCCCCCCCCCCCCGCCACAATTAATATGATAAATGTAGAGCTTCTGGGAGGCCCTATTCAGGTTTCTGCTAGCCTTAGATGCCCTTTCATAATGCACAATGAAAGAAAGGACATATTTCGTAATAACTCAAGAATGTTTCTGTGGACTCCACGCACATATTTTTGTGTAAAAACTTTCCGGCCGAAATAGAAGGCAGTAAAATAGACAGAAGGGAGGGGGCTTCAGGAGATTTGTTGAGAACGTATCTGTCTCTTAATAGACAACATATTCTCCTCTTTTACCTTACCAAAAATTAACATTCACTAAATTATGGACATTTTCCGGCCATATAAGATCAGTTCCAAAAACATCCCAAAGAGAGCACCATTTTGCATCTAACAGACCTTAAGTTAATAAAAAAAAATCTCAAAGGGGAGGGGGAACCCTTCCCCAGGGCGACATCTTATGTAGTGACAAACGAAAATCAAAACTGCTGCATGCAAATGCAGGAACGCATGAAAAATAAAGGTGTAATTTACGCAGACTTGGGGGGAACTGAGGTATTATAACGACATCATTTATGGTTCCCCATTCACAAAAACCTGGCGACGCCACTGATCTCAAGCCAACTTGCAGGTCTTGTAATGATCTCCGAATTCAAAATCCAGTTATCTGGGATGACACTTTATGTTGATCCCTGCCTTTTTAAGCTTAACAGGACATTGCTGCTCTTGTACAATTTCAATCCAGTGCAGCTTATCAACGAGTTTTGTGCTCAAAATAGCATTTCCTAAATGTATGAATACACTAATAGCCTACCAAAGAACATTACCACTAAAATTAGCCCCTTAAAACAGTCTTCCTGGCACTTCTGAAACATTAAAACCCAGGAGCTTCCGGGGGCGCCACCGGGGCTTTGCCCCTGGACCCCACCAGGGGCCCTAAAGCGGGCCCCTGGACCCCACCCGTCATGAGCTCGCGCTTCGCGCTCGCCGTTCGCGTTTCGCGTGCACATTTTCTACATTTGCGATAGTTCACCCCATCCCCAAAGTTGAAAAGAAATCTACGCCCCTGCAAGTGACTCCAGTATAGTTACATTCTATTACAGTTATGGTAAAACTTGTCAACCCTAGCCTTCAAGCAGTTCACTTAAGTAGAGTAGACTCCCCACCCAGACAGACTATTCCACTCATTAACAACTCTATGAGAGAAGATGAACTCCCTTACATAGAGCAATACAATACACTTCAAGTTTCAAGTTAGATCACACATTGTTACTGCTTAGAGGTATTCTTTCTGCTAACTACTTTTTCCAAAGTCACGTCAACTCTCCGGCGACGGGTCAAGGGGCGAAACCAAACATTATACCCCCCCGAAGGAGATCTGCTCCCCAAAGGAGCTACATTCAAGAAAGAACAACAAACTTAACAGACCAACCTCTCATTATTACTGCATGCTTTTTTCTCCGAAGTCCCCTCTACTCCTGACCAAAGAGCCAAGGGGCGAAACTGAACGTTACTTCCGAAGGAGTTCAGCTCCTTAAAGGAACTACGTCTCCGAAAGGACAACAAACTTAACTTGACCAACTTCTCAACCCTACGACCTCTACATCAACGGTCTGCCATGCGTGGCCGTCCCATTCTTGACTGGCAGAAAAGAACATAAATATCTTTTCATAATTTAAAATATATAAATTTGAAATTTTTGAACCACTACTCAGAAAAACCAAGGTGTCCTTAAATCTACTTAACTTGTTAACATTTTGCTTTGGAAATCGTGAGGTGCGCGCTTTACGTCAGCAATCAGCTAATATCTAGTCGTCCTTCGAATATGCCTGCGCACATGTCAGTAAGCGAGGGAAATTTGAAATTCATTTTTCTTAATAAAGGTTTCGTGAAAGGTCCACCAGGTAACGATTATCTGTGGTATTTATATGTGTACTACACATATGTGAAAGGTCAAATGGCTACTACTGTTCCCCTCTCACCAACCTCTTGACCCTCAGACCTTTACATCAACGGTCTGCCATGCGTGGCCGTCCCGTTCTTGACTGACAGAAAAGAACAAATACTACACATGATCTTATTCAAATGACCGAGAAGCAATTGCTTTTTCCCAGTATCCCCTCGACTCTCTGCCGAAGAGCCAAGGGGCGAAACCAAACAGTACTCCAGAGGGAGTTCTTCTCCCAAAAGGAGCTACGCCCCCGAAAGGACAACAAACTAAACTGACCAACCTCTCGACCATCAGACCTCTATATCAAGGGTCTGCCATGCGTGGCCGTCCCGTTCTTGACTGGCAGAAAAGAAAAGATACTACAAATGATCTTAGATTAGTCAAAAGGCCGAGAAGCGATTGCTTTTTGATTGCTTGCCGAAGGCAAAGGAACCTATGAATTCATGATGGCGTGTTTGTATGTATGTGTGTATGAGCGTGTGTGCGTGTGTTTTTCTTTGTGACACTTTGCTCGTTAACACGATAATGCAAGAAGGGAAACTCTGACGAACTTGGTACATAGGTGCCCCACATTGAGAGAAAGTCCCCTGTTGTTTTTGGTGCAGGTCAAAGGTGATCTGGAGTCACAGGAGGTCAAACTCTGAAAACCTTGTTAACACGATAACTCAAGGTAAAAAGCTTGGATGAATTTCACACTTAGTATGTAGATGCGTCATGGGAAGAAAAGAACCCTATTGTTTTTGGTGGAGGTCAAAGGTCATCTAGGGTCACCGGGGGTCAAACTCTGAAAACCTTGTTAACACCATATTTCAACGAAGGAAGCTTGGATAACTTTCATACTTAGTATGTAGATGCCTTATGGTGAAAGAAAGAACCCTCTTGTTTTTGGTGGGGTCAGAGGTCATCTGGGCCACCAGGGGTTAAACTCTGAAAACCTTGTTAACACGGTATATCAAGGTAGAAAGACTGGATGAATTTTATACATATTATGTAGATGCCTTATGGTGAAATGAAGAACCTTATTGTTTTTGGTGGGGGTCAAAAGTTATCTGGGGTCACCGGGGGTCGAACAGTGAAAACCTCGTTAACACTATATCTCAAGTTAGGAAGCTTGGATGAATTTCATACTTAGTATTTTGATGCGTTATAGTAGAAGGACAGAACCCTATAGCTTTTGGTGAAGGTCAAAGGTCATCTGGGGTCACCAGGGGTCAGACTCTGAAAACCTTGTTAACACTATATATCTCAAGATAGGAAGCTTGGATAAATTTCATACTTAGTTTGTAGATGCCTTATGGAATGACAAAGAAACCAATTGTTTTTGGTGGAGGTCAAAGTCCATCTAGAGTCACTGGGGGCCAAAGCCTGAAAACTTTGTTAGCAAGATATTTCAAGTAAGGAAGTTTGAATGAATTTTATACTTAGTGTGTAGATGCCTTATGATGAGATGAAGGACGCTATTGTTTTTTTGGTGGAGGTCAAAGGCCATTTGGGGTCACGGGGGTCAAATTCTTAAAACCTTGTTAACACGATATCTCGAGACAGGAAGCTTGGATAAATTTCATACATAGTATGCAGATGCGTTATGGTGAGACTTAGAACCCTATTGCTTTTGGCCAAAGATCATTTGGGGTCTCAGGGGTCAAACGCTGGAAACCAAGATGTTTATCTGGGGTTACAACAAACGGCTGCTATGTAAATTCTATGACTGACATAGCTGCATGCACATTAGTACTTGAGCAAGCTACATGAATGTACATGACATGCACTGTATTACAGCATTCCATTCGGTCGGTGATCACGGTGTGCGCGAGCGTTATTTTTTATGCAGCGTAGATAAGCAGACATAATTTGGAACTAACTGTTCTGCAGAAAAGTTGCTTATCTCATCGCTGGCACATGCACTGAGCCGTACCAACTAACTGAAATATGCACGTCAATGGATAAGCAATATATCCTGCTCTAGTAAGTGTGGAATATTCAAAGAAACTGAAGCCGATTTGAGGGTCACGTCATGTAGGTTACATTTGGAAATAATATGACGCTAATGCATTGTGAGCCAGCATAGATTTCAAACTTAAAATAGCGTGTCGACTTTTCATGGAGCGAAAATATCTGGGTGGAAGTGCTAATCAGTGCACAGTCGTTTTGAAAATAAATACCCAGAACATTGTAAACCTAAGAAGTATCAATTCTTAGTAAAACCCCTTACAAGAAGAACTTTATCTCTTCCTCGTGGCATTACACACAGATGCTCTTGAATATGAACGCAAAATAACTCGTTTTAAGTTCAAAGACTATTCATAGGTCAGTTTCTATGGTATTAGGGAGCTTTAGATTACACGACGTGGGCAGGGCGAGGCGGCGTTTTAACCCACAGTTCACGTCGTCGAGCTGACGTTCGCGGCCTGGAACTATTGCGCTTAAGATTTCTACGACGCGACATGAAAGTCGCATGGTGATATTCGAACTTCGTTTGAGTAGCAGACGCGCACACCGATCTGTTAATGGTAACAGTATTTAGCGGAAAGTATGTCAAACTTACTCCTTATGTAGTCCTTAGTTGGAGAGTGCAAACCTTCATCAGTTCGTCAAGAAATTGCTATGGTTATTTAACTGATATAATGGACGAGGATGAATTTATGATATGTGTGCAATGCGTATTTTAAGTTTCTAATGCAACGATCGGCATGACAACAAAATTATATGACGTCATACGCTGCCTCTCGTTGCCGTTCTAGCCACAACGCCAAAACGAGCGACTCCCGGTGTAGAATTACACCGACAACGTGAAGTTCACGTAGACGCATGCGCATAGTTACAACATGACGTCATTAAGTCGTAGCCGACGTCCGCGTCGTGCAATCTAAAACTCCCTATTTTCAAATTGGGCTACGCACTTTTATATCGGCCTTTAATTTCTCACGCACTCACAAAATGAAAGCAACTATTAGCGCGTTCGTTTTCTGATAACGCAAAAGTGCGCGTCACGTATTATATTCTGGGTATACCTGGAACTGTATTCTGTGCGTATACAATAATCACGCAATCTGCGCTGTCCTAACAATGGCGTTTTCAGTAATGAGTTCCTATGCACATCGAATAAAAAGGCGAGTATGTCAAGTCCAAACTTCCGCACTGATATTTGCATCTCCAGGAGGAGTAAATTTCCGTAACAGTGTACGTACAGGAGTTTGGTATTTATGCTTATAATATCTTTGATGTGGGTATGGTAACGCGTGCGCCCTACACCTGTAGAGTGCCTTTAAGCCTGTTCGGTCTCAGCTACGTGCACACTTGTCCGGCAACCATGGGCGTCAATCTTTACTCGAATGTGGGGGGGGGGGGGGACATGGCCACTTCCGTCAAAAATTTACTGTGTAAAAGTCTTAAGTCAATGGGCACTTTCCCAAAATGTGGGGGGGGGACGTGTCCCCCTGTCCCCCCAGGATTAACGCCCATGCCGGCAACGGTAACGGCAACGGCAAACGCTGCGGCAACGGCAACGGTAACGACAATTCGGTATAACTGTTCACATTGATACGGCAAAAGGTGATTACCGCACGACGGTATAATGTGCATCTGTCAGTGCATCAGTACACTTTTTATTGTGAGGGCAAAGCATAAGCGTGAGGGGGGTTAAGTTCGGAGTGCCAAGGGAATGCGCAAGAATGTCGCTATGAGGGAATGGGGTGTCCCATAAGGAATAATTTAGTGTCCAGTTATTGCATGGGTGTAATGGGATGATTTCACTGAATCCGATTAAATTCATAGGCGTGCGAAGAGAGGCTGGGGCCTGCAGCAATCTCCTCCCCATTTGGGCAGAAATGTCATTTTCGAGCAAAACAGGTCTGTGTGTTAATTTTGAAGAGGTCGAATCAAAATTTTTGATAAAAGTGCTACAGCCCTAAAAAGGGAAATAGTCCCGTTCATTTGTTGAATATTCTAACGTTATTTGTTCAAAACATTACGACATACTTTCTCATTTAAATACCAATTTGACCAGCTTTTTCTCAATTAGCTGCGATACTAGATAAATTATTTCCTTTTCACTCCCAGTCTTAGTAAGATTGAAGATCTTGCTGAAAAATCAGAAGGTCAGTCGGAATTTTCAATTGCCTCTTTTCTCTAGGCCACTCTGTTATTTTACTATAGCCTCAGCAAAATAGGATTCTTTGAGTGGGTCAGTGAAATTAAAATTTTAAGGCACGCACAACCCTATATATCACCTACAACGGTTTCTTTTTTTCCAAATTTACGTGAAGAGGGCCAGGATTGGCCGCCATAGATGCACCTTTGATTCGATACTGTAATGTGAGGTTTCCCATTTCTGTTATACCTGGAGATAGTTAAATGCTTCAATTCTGTGGGTAACAATTTTGTTAATACCCGAAAACCGGCTTGATCTCTCCTCAAATTCCACAAGGGAGAAGCCCTACGGTGGGCCCTAGACCCCAACCCGTGGACCGCCTCGCATCATCAGGATACCTTCAGCGCCGCTCAGTCCTTCATGTTGGTATGCCCCTCTGGCGAAGCGTCCCCACCACCCAGTGCACTCCCACTTCGAAACCCTGACATCGCCACTGCTGGCAGTTAGGCTATGCGATACTTGTTTGTACCGTGGCACTGAAGGGACATGCGTCTTCTCTCTCTTCAAACAAGAAAAGTTACAGAACACGACGAAATTTACTTAATTGTCGTATTCTTTGTAAGAGAACACAACAAAAATTGTTCATCTGTCGTGTTTTTTGTGTCGAGTAACGAGAGAACACGATAAAATTTACCTGATTGTCATATTCTTTGTGAGAGAACACAACAAAAGTTGCTCAATTGTCGCATTTTTGATGTCTAGTAACGAGAGAACACGACGAAATTTACTTGATTGCCATATTCTTTGTGAGAGAACACAACAAAAGTTGCTGAATTGTCGTATTTTTTGTGTCGAGTAACGAGAGAACACGACGAAATTTGCTTGATTGTGGTATTCTTTGTGAGAGAACACAACAAAAATTGCTCAATTGTTGTGTCTTTGGCGTCCAGTAACGAGAGAACACGATGAAATTTACTTGATTGTCTTATTCTTTGTGAGAGAACACAACAAAAGTTGCTGAATTGTCGTGCTCTTTGTGTCGAGTAACGAGAGAACACGACGGAATTTGCTTGATTGTCGTATTCTTTGTAAGAGAACACGACAAAATTTGCTCAATTGTCGTGTTTTTGGTGTCGAGTAACGATAGAACACGACAAAGTTTGCTTACTTTGTCGTGTTCTTTGTGTCAGCTGATTAGAAAATATGACAAAAGTTGGTCGGCTATTGTCGTGTTCTTTGTGTCGAGTAACGAAAGAATACGACGAAATTTGCTTAAATTGTCATGTTCTTTGTGTCGACCAATGAGAAAGCGCGACTGAATTCGTTAACATGTCGCAACTCTGACTGTTAGTTGGTGACAGTGCAAGACGGAATTTACTTAATTGCTTTGCTTGTTGCATCAAGTAATGTTAGAAAATGACGGATTTTACTTAATTGTCCTACTCTAAGTGTCGGCCAATAACAGGATATGACGAAAGTGTTTAATTGTAGTATTTTATTATTCCATTAATGTGGGAACACTGCAGAATTTGCTTACTTGTATATTTTGCAGTGGCGTAGCCACGGGGGGGGGGGGCAGTTACTTACCCCAAACTTCCGTCAGGCCCCCCAAAAATTTCAAGGTTATGTGGTAAATGTCTAAATATCACTGACGGATTAGGCCTGTCATTTAAATTTCTGTCTTTCTAAATTTTCACGCATTTCAAATTGTCAAATTTTCCTATCTAAACAGGTTAGTAAAATTCTTAGGCTATAACAGGTTTCTGTTTCCAAAATTTACCAGGTTTATGCGTCGACCTCGGAAGTATTTTTCACAACTAGAAATAGATTTCTCTGTTCTCTGTTTATTATAGGCTGAGACATTATGCAGGGCTGACAATTCTAGACGAAAAGACTAGGTAACAAAAACTAGTTACGGGATAGTTACGGCTGCTTGTAAGCGGAATATCTGTACTCAGGGGCGTAAATACGGGGAGGGGGTGGAGGTGTGATACTCCCTCCTGTGAAAATCAAAAGTCGATCTCTGAGCGCCAAAAAGTCGGTCTCAAATCCAGTTCAGTATGCTTTTGTTACAGTAGACCAGACATGAACAACATTTGAAGTCACTGGCGTAGGAAGCTGTTCGAGAGTGGGGGGCTGAACCTTGTTTCGGATCGCCATCCTGGGGGAGGGGTCTAAGGGTGTCCCCCCTTCCCCTTTGGAAAATTTTTTGATATTTGAGGGACCTTAGATGCAATTTGGTGCATCTTTTTGGACAAATTTTAAGGTAAATTACTACAATTTTTTGACATTTTTGTCAATTGTTTTTGAAAATTTTTGGATATTTCAGGGACCTAGATGCAATTTGGTGCACAAATTTTAAGGTACATTACTGTAAATTATGGACATTTTTTACAGAAAATTTCTGACAATTTTTTGGAAAGTTTTTGGATATTTCAAGGACCTTAGATGCAATTTGGTGCATCATATCTGGCAAATTTTAAAGACAAATATTCGTCATCCCAATGTATATTTTTAGTGTGGTGTTATTATAATTCTCAGTTGGTGACTGCTCTAGGCTTGACATCAAAGTTTGAAAACTCAAAAGATGCAGAGTAGTTTACATTCCACACAATGCAGAGAGTGTGTGTGTGTGTTTAGATTACACATTATGGCCTTTTGAGCTCATCAGGCTGCCAGGACATGACCTTAAGCAATAAAATAGGTTTGTGTCTCCACAAAGAGGAGCTTTACTTAGTTATGGGAGGAGCTACACGTTGCATAGATGGGAGAATTGGAACTGTTTGGGATGATGAGAATTACCCTTTAATGCAAATTATTGACATTTTTTGGACATTTTTTTATAGAAAATTTTTAACAATTTCTTTGGAAAATTTTTGGATATTTGCATGAGGGACCTTAGATGCAATTTGGTGCATCATTTTGGACAAATTTTAGGGTAAATTACTGCAAATTTTTGATATTTTTACAGAAGAGACAAATAAGGGGTTTTCGTCCTTGGAAAGTGGCGGGCTGAAGCATACTTCCGCCCCCACAATTTTCTCTGGGGGCTGTCACCCCGACCCCCCGATTCCTACGCCCTTGTCTGAAGTGGAAAAAAAAACAAAAAAAAAACAGAAAAAAGTTTTTCGAAAATTCAGACATGAAAACAACATCTGAAGTACAAAAAAGCAAAAAGAAGAAAAAAAAAAAAACGGTCTTAAAATTCGGATCGCACAGCCATGTCAATGGGAGTCGGTCTCCAAGAAATGTAGCTGGTCCCAAAACAGTTCACCCCCTGCGAATTCATGTATATACGCGCGTGGTTACATTGGGTCCCGTAACATAACTCAGCTAGTCCTGACGTTACAAAGTGCACACACAACACATAGTCTAGGCCTACATAACCTTCAGGCGTTGAAAGTAACGTTAGGACTGTATGTAAAATCTAGTAACGGCATAAGGCCTAGCCTAGCGCTTGGCTATACGTATACGAGGACCTCACCTGTTTACACATGTCCCGCAGGTCTTTCCCTGCTCTCCCGATCGGCAAACTTCCGATGCGGTTGTGTCCGTCTAGGGAAACTAATATTTCGGTCCCCGGACAACTCCCACCAGGACAATTCCCATCCGGACAATTCCCCCGGACAATTGCCCCCCGGACAATTCCCACCCGAACAATTCCCACCCGAACAATTCCCACCAGGACAATTGCCAACCCGGACAATTGCCAATCCGGACAACTTCCACCCGGACAATTTCCACCCGGACAACCGCCATCCGGACAATTCCCACCCGGACAACTTGGCAACACGAACAATTACCACTCGGTCAATTGCCAACCCGGACAACCGATATGCTATACAGGAAAAACGATACATTATTGGGGGTAGTTGGTGTGGAAAGTGAACAGCGAGAGGTGTAGTGAGCTTTCAGAATTAGTTATTAGTGAAGCTGTCCTACAGGAAGTAATAACGAGACATTTCCACCAAAGTTTTCCTATGCACAGCGGTATAGCATTAGTATGAAACATCAATTTATATGAAGCTCATGCGAAGCACGCCGAAAAATTTACTGAGAGTTGTGATTCCCTGCACATGGGTAGGGTTTGGGATTTTGTTTGCAAGGACCATGGTGCATTTAATGACTTACATGATTACTTTCAGTGACCGTTATTTCAAATCTTCAAGTCACAACAGTGTGGTGTGTTGTAGACGCACATGCTTTGAAAGAAAATTTACCATACCAGACAAAGTTTTCAATTGTATTGATCAGTTTCCGAAGCGGATGCGCGTGAAGCGCGCCGGGAAAAATCTTCTTAGCATTTTTATGGTGTTTGATATTGATGTTTTCTTTTCATTTAACATTACAAAATTTGATCATGATAGGCTATTGAAAAATTCTTGTATAATTTTGTGATCTCGCTTCCTTTCGCTGATGTTTTTCATTGCTTTTACTATTTATTAAACTCGGGAAAAAGTGGGGGCAAGTGTCCTTCCTTGCCCCGCCTATAAACATGCTTTCTACCCCTTATCTCTTGAACTCACATAGGCCACAGTGCCGTAAATTTTATGTTGTCGCCTTGATCTGAGGCTATGATGTATGCCCTTCCCTTTTAAACGTTTTTCGTTATTATATGTGCAGTCTGGTGACACTTTCTGTAACATTGATGTAGTTTTACATTACATTTTTGGTATGTATATTAAATGTCACTCCCACAACTACGGAAAAGCTAATTTTTGTGTCGACCACAACAGTGTCAACAGGGAAGCCCCTTAGGATTGATGAGTGGGGGATGTTGGACCTTTTCCCGACAAAAATGGTTTCATTCCCGACAAAATATAAGAACGGTTAAGTCATAACCCTCGTTTTAAGGAAATTTGCAAAAAGTACAAGATGTAAACTTTTAGTATAACGGGAGGAAGATAAGCAAACAACGCAGTTAAACGCAGTTTAAACATTTGGCAATGTCAGTTTGACCCTGGCGTACTTGTTTTCATTTATCTACTACAACAGGATGGAAGATTTGGTCATGGAAGTATTAGCCCTAAGGTGGTACTTCCATGGTGGGAGCATAAGATCGTCTTAGGCATAGGGCTCAGTTGCCCACCGTATGGTCCATTTCAGTAATGCCCCTCTGCAGGAGTCCAGGGGGAGAAGCCCCTGGAAACTCAGAAGCATTTACACGATTTCACGCACTGAAATGAAGTGTTTTACTGTCTACAAACGGCTTTGAGTACGCACTACATCAGGGCCGTAGCCTGCGGGTGCGGGGCAACCCTGAGATTTTCATATTGTGAATGAAAATTGAGAAGAAATACTAAAATGAAGAAAATATTACTGTCGAAATTATAAATTCAAGGCCCTCAAAACTTAGGAAACGGCTTATAAGGGGTCCGTTTCCCCAAATTTTCCCGGAGATGTGTTTTATGCGGGTTTCTCGTCGTGACGTATGAACAGTCTTCCTCCTACAAGAAACATCGCTTGGATACACCAGCATATACGATGGCTAAATATTAAAGTCTGTGATTACCTATGATTACTATAGCTAAACTCACTGAGCTGGTAAAGCAAATTTTTAGTTTTAAGGGCATATTTAAGTAGTCACCGCAAGCTTACTTTGAAACAAAAGCTAAATCTCACAAATGTTCCCTTATTTCTCTTCAAGTACGTTCTTGATATGTTAGAAGATATCCTAAATATTTCATATTCAAGATAAACCAAGGAGTTACCCTACACCTGAATTTCACAACTCAGTGAGAAAAATGTAACAGAATCCTCAAAAGCTATTCATAAAATAGGATACCTGGGTACACTCATTCAAATTTGGGTGACTGCATTTTCCCTTTAAATTAAATCTAGCTTTTGTTCTTGAAATTTTGATTTGTTTGCAAGCAAGAACTCTTAAAGAAGAATGTTTAGATGCACCTTTAAGGTCTAAAATGTGTTATCCTCCCATCTGGGAGACTTTTCTACCGAACATTTTCTTGCATCCTACGCTACGGATACGCGCCAACCGAAAGTTCCCCAGTGGCGTACTAAGAGCGCCAGGGCGAAGCCTCAGCCGGGTACCAGGCTTGTGGGGATGTCACGAAACAGCCGAAATAGTCAGTAAATAATTTCAGGTCATGTTATCAATATCAGTCCAAAGCTTTATCAAAGATAACACCATTTTAGATCTAGGAATACTAAGGACAAAAAAATTCCTCAAGAATAGAGGTGTCATCCCTCTCGTGAGGCAACGTTTCTTTAATTACACCCTAGCAAAATAGAAAAAAATCACAAAATAATAAGGATATCGTAGCATATAATCAATTCAACACTTTAAGAAGCTTTACCAAACATAGTACCATTTTGCATCCAAGCCACCTTACAAAGAGCATACAGTGTTATTCTCTACTCTTAGACAGCACCTCTTGACTTACGCCCAGCCAAAAAAGATAGGAAGAATATTACTAAACAATTACAATCTGTAAAGATATATCACAGTTCAGGGCTTTGCAAACGATAGCACAATTTTGCCCGTAGCCAGGCCTTACATGTATCCCTCACCTCAGCACCCTCCCCAGGATGGCATCCACTCAGAGGTGAAAAGGGAAGGGTCCACCTGGGTGTCAACTATCTGTAGAAACGACACTTGGTGCACCGCTTAGCTCAGGCTAGTTCCATAAACTGTCCCCCTGGGGATTTCGCCCAGGCTAAGGACCTGTAAATGGACCATGCATAAAATAGCAGTTTGTCTATATCTTTTCGAAAATAGCATATATATGGACTAACCACTGGGGGATTTCTTCAAGACTGATGTTTAAAGGAGGGTCAATAGAGTTCCACAGTGGGGAGTTTCATAACGTTTTAACCGGAGTTTTGCAATACTTATACTCACTTTGTTCTATGGGTAGTCTTAATAGGTTAACAAGAGTACAAGATGAATGCGCTCGAAGAGTCCCGAAAAATAACACCTTTGCGAACATTTTAGTAATGTTTGCCTTTATTTTACAAAGCAATTAACTATCTACAGATTGCACTGAATACGCACTTTACAGACGTAAAAACTGGAATAAGCCCTGTTGTTTCATAATAGACAGGACTAACTGCCATTCCATTTCTTTACTGATGCATCTTTGAGAGCTGGGAGCTAAAATGGGCAATCACGGAGGTTGCACGAAGTTTTGCAATAATCCAAAACACGCTCCGTCCTTCTTAATCTTTTAATTGGAAATGTAGCCGATATAAAGGATGAGGGTGAGCGCGCCGAAAAATGGGATTTTAAGGGATTTTACTAACGTTTTTAGGCACCTGCGGCGGGATTTCATCTGTGGGTTTACTATACAATATTTTCCAAAACTGATGAAACTGTTACGTTTGCTGCCACGGCATACGTATCCGCATCCGCAAGATCGCATTTGCACAGTGCACACACACACACACCCATACTGGTATTCATCACAAACCGAGGACCTGCGCACATTGTCATGTATGCATATTCACCTGCGGACCAGCACATACAACTATGAGATTGACAAATGAACACATGCATTGTATTACTACCCGCTAGAGGGCGCTATACACACCAACTGGGAAGCCACATATATCTCCTAAGTCCACTATATTGGCAATATAATATAAGTCCACCAGTTGTATCCTACACACCCGAGGACCTCTGAAATTTTCACACACCTGTTTCAAATTCATAGCCAGTAGAGGACTCTGCCCTTACCTATACCTAGATAATGGAAAACGTGTGTAGAATGCAATGGAACTAAATTTACCCGAGGACCTGGGTTTAGGTCCTCAGGTGGAAAAAATGTCCTCAGGTGGTAGGTGTGTATTCTGGTCAAGGTCCTCGGCTGGATATCAATACAAGTGCACACACACACACACACACACCACGGGATATAGGCCCAACACGATTTAAGTAGAAAGCCAACTCACACTGCACTGACCCATCTCAAACCGGACGGCAAAACCAGTCGCGTTCTTGGCAGAGGAGTCGGTTAATTGTGTTCCAAATTTTGTTTTCTACCACAGGCTTTCGATCCCGATTGGAATCCGAGAGTCACGCCCACATGCAGACATGACAAATATCAAACTGTTTGGTAGTCCCAGTGGAGTCGAGGGTGGGGATGGGAGTCGCGTCGCAGTTGAGTAAAGTCGTGGTAGTGTGCAGCTGTTATCGACCCAACGACGACCCATTTTGTTATGAAATGACCAACGAAGGATTTGCGAAATCAAACGATGGTTGCAGAAAGTCAATATGCTCGTCTTCATGTGTGATTGATGAAAAGTAGACTGATATCAATCCCGACAGTGTGGTGCGTGATTAACCTACAATCCGACTGCCACCCGACGCAACTGACCACGAATACTTATAACCTACAACCCATCCCGGACGAGCACTCAGATTGAGCTGAATCGTATTCCAAATGGCCTTTATATCACAGTGTCGGGCATGGTGTCAATTTCATGGCAGACAATTATATTCAATTATATACGGTAGCCTACTACTATTTTCCCAACAGTCTGGATTTCGTCAAAGGGGGATGGCTTCCCGAATATTGTAGTAGGAATCACCGACAAAGAACCCTCGACATGTGGTATATTTTCTAGAAATATATAATAATTTCCCGACAAACAGAATAGTTTCCCAACACAGTTAGATCGGGGGGGGGGGGGGTGTCAGGATCGTCACTTCATTTAGTGGCCGTTATGACGTCACGCCAGACACACAAAAAACTTGCATACGCCATTCGTTGGTTAATGATTGTAAAACTGGTTTATTTCATGACTCTGTCAGTACCCGTCAGATGAGGGTTCACATCGGCAGTCTTGGCTCGTGTCCAGGCACCAGGTCATAAACAACAGACCATGGCATAGGAATACAATTGTAGCAATTATAGCAAAGCAGTAGAATTCTGCTCCTTTGGCTATATCCGCAGTCGAATTCAGCTCCGTTGGCTATCTATCAGAATTCCGCTGTTTATATCCTCCTTTTGCGTGATAGAAATCAAAGTTTCTTTTTCCCGCCTGACAGGTAGGCGTTTACAGCAAGAAAGCATGGCATGTAATGCCTAACGTGTTACTCGCAAGCGCCGAAGCTTTTTCGTGTTGCTACTACCATTTCACTTAATTTGCATAATATGCCTAACTGCAAGCTTATTCCCTTTGTTGGCAAGCCCCTGCACATGCCTTTCTTTCACTCAATACACGGATTATCCCCATCCCGTACCACGGCCTGTTAGTAGTAAAATAAAACACGTCATTACACATGACAGGGGATGCGTCTCTGGTTAAATGTATCCAAAGCAATGCGTCTCTCTAATTGTCTGCCTTGAAATTGACACCATCGGGGTGCGTCTCTGGTTAAATGTATCCAAAGCAATGTATTCACCGGACAATAATTCACTTAAGTAAAACGTTTTGCTCATAAATTTCCCAACATATCTGTAGAGCTAACAGATTTTTTCTGACAATGTAAATAAATTGCAAAACAAAGTGACAATTTCATTTTTTCCGACGGACTGCAAACATTTCCGGCAGACCGAACTTTGAACATGTCTGGGGGTGTAACACCCCTACAACACCTGTCAAGGGCGGCGAGTTGTTCTCAATATTGGGGACATGACCCCATTTTCGAATAAATTAGTGTGTGAAAAATCAAAGTTAATAGGCAATTTCTCAAATATAGAGGAGGACATGTCCCCCATCCCCCCGGATCGCCGACCATGCCTCCGGTAATGACGCCCCTGAGTGTCAACGCAATAAGCTTATTAGCCCTGATCGTAACTTGCTTCTAGGTTATGAGACACGGCTACAGGGGTTTAGCGTAATACAGGTGTGTGCACTGCCCAGTGCATCACGTAGCTTAGGCATTAACATCCGTTATTTAGATGGGCCGATCCAGTCTTTTGAAGTGGGGTTAGTCATTCGTTATAGGACGAGCCCTTACATAAGAGCCTGTCTGTGGTAGAGGTCAAATTAAAAAAAAAAAACCTTTTTATGCGATTTTCCAGGTTCTGAGGACTTTCAAATTACAATCAAGGCATAATGATCTTTTTAAGGAGACCAATTTCAATTTAGGGTCTGGAAATTAAGGAGGGCAGCTTCCCTACAGGCTACCATTTTAATAAGCCTAGGATGTACAAGAAAAGAGCAAATGTACAAAAGTATAACGTAACCTTCTACATCGAAGAAACTCAGGTCAAAATACGAAGCGAGTGATTTTGGTATTATGACGTAATTATACGTACTATGATAGAATAAGAATAAATGTCCGTATGGAATAAGCCTATGTTAAATTTGCAGACAGTAGGCCTGTCTGCATTGCCAAGGGTAGGGAACATACAAGAAGTACCACCCATATGGTTCAAAATGTGGTTCGATTTCAAAGGGGGGTTCATTTTCAAAAGCGGACTGGGTTCGTCTGAAACACTAGAACCTAACCCCCCCCCCGTCCCCTGCGCACGAGCTTGAGTTCGGCAAAGCAATCCAATGTTTTAAAGAGTTCTCTAGAGCAATCGCCTATGAGTTAAAGGGCTTATTTATCTCTGGTTGCCATTTTCAAGTTCTATGAAAATGTAGCCTGCATTTTATGTCACACAGTAAAGTGCAATTTTACTGGGTGAATTGTCCTTGCCATTGTTCTGGGCAATTGGGAGCCATTCGGGATGGAAAATCGTAGGGGTGGAAACTCTTCTAGATGTAAATTGCCAGGTTCGTAGCCAGGCCTGGGCACGGGGGGCATGCCCGCCCGTGCGGACCACTGTGCCCCATCATCTGGAAAATCGATCGAAAATAAAATTTTAATACCGTGTAAATGATGGCTCTGGTATTACACCAGGCGATTTTTGACTGAAAATGATCCCAAAAGTTGTTAAATAATGAACGTATTTTGCTTTCTGTAACATTTTTGTTATACAATTACAAAAATTTTCGCGCTCTACGCGCGCTTTCATCTTCAGTTACATATGGCGTTAACATCGGTTTCAGATATGTTGGCTTTACATAAAGGTAAGGGCCCCACAATTAGCCTATTGTTCTTTCGTGTAGGCGTGATTCCCGGAAAAACACAAAATTGAATCCATGAGAGGTTCTATCCTCTTTCTCTTATGATCAGGAAGATTCTTAATTCAGACTCAACATCATGATTAACATATTTTGTAAGAAACGTAGTGTCTCAATGTCCAGGGGTGGTGGAAGGTCGCCCCGCGACCAGTCGCCCGGCGTCTTGGTTTTGCTCTTAAAGACAGACACACATCACCCTACATACATTTTGGTTGAGAGAAAGCAAAATTCTCAATTGGTCATTGGTGAATGCTCTTTGATTGACATCAAAGTCAAAAGATGCAGAGTAGCTCACATTACACAGCATGTGCAAAGAATGTTGTGATTACATATTATGGCCTTGTATGCCCATCAGGATATGACCTTAAGCAACAAACTAGGTTTTTGTCTGCACAAGGGTGTCTGCTTAAGAAGGGGCTCAATGCAGTTTTGGAAGGAGTAACTTAATCGGAAGAACTGGAACTGTCTAGGACGAGAAGGGCAGATTCTTCCATAGAAACCCAAAGTTTCTAATTTTTCTCAATAAGAATCAAATGTTTTTAACTTTTCGTCAACAGAATCCCAAATTTTTCGTCGCGCGCCAAAAATTTCGCTTTCGGCATATCCTTTCTGTAACCCATTGCTTCTAGCGGGACTTCGGGTGGATGGACCCCTTAGAGGAGCTTGGTCCCATCGTCGGGCTTATCTTTTCACCAGCTTTTCCTGAGTCTGTATGCAGGTTTTACCGTGGTAACAATTTTCCTGCAAAATTTCGGCCTTCGGGATTTAATCGTACCCAAAGTTATTCCAAAATTTATTTTTTCTGTTCATGCAAAATTTCGTTCAAAGTAGAAATACGATAATGACCGTCTGAATTGTGAACTGTGAAGAGATTGGTGTGCTCTCACTGTCATTCAAAGTCCTGCTCAAAGCTCCATGTTAGTGTTCCCATTTTGTTATTTCCTCAGACAATTGGGGAATTTCCCTCTGGGTCCTAGCAAAATCATACTGGACCACAACAAGACTGCCTAATGGCAGCTCCTGTTCCTCTCGCCGTTCGAAAATTACTCAACTCTTCACCTGCGCTTGCAAAGCTGAAGAAGCATCGTCGTGATCATAGTCTTGTTCCCTTCACTTTTGGAGGCTTTCCACGTCTTTGTATTGCCAAAGGAGGCGAAAATGTCAATCACAAGACTGAAATTTTTGCGCGCTTCGCGCGTATGTGCACACGTAAAACCGATACCTTTCAGCTGTCTGTGGTAAGCTTGAGATATCATCCCCTGTAGTTCTCGCAAACTATTATATTGTGGCTCTACTGTCTACAAACATAATTATCTTCTTCGGTGCCCCCCTGTGAGGTGCCGATGCCCCCTGTCTAAGAATTCCTGGCTACGGGCCTGTAAATTACCCGGAGGGTATTGTTCGGGTGGGAATTGTCCCGGTTGTAAATTGTCCGGAGTGGGAATTGTCCGGGTGGCAATTGTCCGAGTTAGCAATTGTCCGGAATGGGAATTGTCCGGGTGGCAATTGTCCGGGTTGGCAATTGTCCGGGTTGGCAATTGTCCGGGTTGGCAATTGTCCGGGGGAATGGTCCGGTCACGAATATGTCCACATCTTCTTTGACACTTTTTCGTCCTCAGACGAAGACATGATCGACTGGCCAGACTGCTCTTGGCCGGAATTGTAAGAAAGAATAGTATCTAGTATATCGCTGGCGGCGAGTACTCGAGTAGCCGTTCAACTCCAAGTAGGTAATTTAAGTAGGACGAACTTAGCTTAGTGCACGCCCCTGCCCTACATTATTCGAATCATAAAACACGACAATAAGTGGATTTCGTCATGTTTTCTCATACTCTGAAACATAGAATACGACAAATAAGAAAATTCCGTCGTATTCTCCTATTTTACATTACAAAGGTTACTACAATTTAAAAAAAATTCGCTGTATTTTCCCATTACGAGACACATACACACATTACGAGACACATACAACAGGATATTTAACCAATTTCTTTATGTTGTCACAATAATCAATACTTGAGACACGACAATTTAGCCAATTTCGTCATGTTTTCACATTACTTAAAACTTTAAATACTACGATTACGCCAATTTTGTCATGTTCTCACAATGCCCAAAACTAAAAACACGGCAATTAAGCCAATTTCGTCATGTTCTCACAGTTGCCAATACTTAAAACATGACATTTTTGACAATTTCGTCATCTTCTCACATACATCATTAAAAGCTTAAAACAAGACAAATAAGCCAATTTTGTCATGTTCACACAGTTGCCGATAGTTGAAAAAGGACATTTTAGGCATTTTCGTCACCTTCTCACATTTAGTAAAAACTTTAAACACGACAATTAAGTCAATATTGTCATGTTCTCACAGTTGCCAATAGTTAAAACAGGACGTTGTAAGCAATTTCGTCATCTTCTCACATCATTAAAAGCTTAAAACACGACAATTAAACAAATTTTGTCATGTTCTCACAGTCGCCAATGCTTAAAACGGGACATTTTTGATAATTTCGTCATGTTCTCACATTACTAAAAATTTAAAACACGACAATTAAGCCAATTTCGTCATGTTTTCACAGTTGCCCATACCTAAAACAGGACATTTTTGACAATTTCGTCATCCTCTCACATTAGTAAAACTTAAAACACTACGATTAAGCCAATTTCGTCATGTTCTTATAGTGCCTAAAACTCAAAACACAACAATTTAGCCAATTTCGTCATGTTCTCACTGTAACATAAACTTAACACAGAACATTGAAGACAATTTCGTCGTCTTCTCACATTAGTAAAACTCAAAATACGACAATTAAGCCAATTTCGTCGCGATGTCAAATTTAAAGAAAGATATCAACAGGGCTTCTTCGTCGTGTTCACACAGTAATCGGAACTGTGAACACGACAATTAAGCCCATTTCGTCACGTTGTCGTGTTTGAAGAGAGAGAACACGCATGTCCCTTCAGTGCCACGGTATGTTTGCCATATCCTACGAAGTATTCTTTATGATGATGTACCAGATGTCTGGAATTGTACTGCTCTTTGTTTTACTTTTCATTTCCGGAGCTGTGGCCGAGTGGGTAAAGGCGGTCGCATTTGAAGCGATGAAGCTTGGCAACCGGGAGGTTCGGGGTTCGATCCACGGACGGGTCAAAGTAAGGTGGGTTTTTCATCCAAGAGCAATCTACTGTTTTCCCATCTGAACTGGCTTTTCAAAAGAAACGTAATTTGATCTTAATTGTTAAGTTGGTAGGCCACCCGACGTGAAGTTGTAATCCATAAGCCATATAGGCTTCTCCCACATTTGTGGTCGCTTAGCATCGTAAAATATCTGCCCTTTGAAGGCCTGAATTATTATTTCGAAACAGGTTGGAATTTATCAAATAATTGGGAAATCAAAGTAGCCTATGCGGAGTCTGGGATCTCCCGACAATTCACACTTTGGGCTGGTGTGGCATGAGGAATCAATTCGTACGGCCGATAGACATCTTCAAATTATTTTCATCACAAATCCCTTAAAAGAGACTATGCCAAGAAAAGTTAAACGAATCAAGAGTAACCTTTTTAATAAGAAAACCGATGTTCAAAAGTATTTTCATCACCCACACAGCTTAAACCATTGTGGAGTAATTGGGATTTTAAAATTCGCGCCCAGAAATCGTCAACTCAAAAATAAGGGTTTCACATCAACTACATGATGAAGTCACTTTAGGAACACCTTCAGTGACCCGACCGAAAACTTACGTCATTCATACACAAAATCAAAATCAATCGCATAACCAGGGTAAGGTGCGGATCCAGGTTGGGGCTGGAGAACCCTTTCCTCTGTTTTTGCAGACGGCTGTTGTTTGCAGTGATTGCTAGTGAAATGCTAAAAACTTTAGTCCTAATCATGACTTAAGTTCCTCTCAATGAACCCGGGAAATCGCATGTTTTTTCACATTATCCCTAGTGGGCAAAATGCTCCCCCAATCACAGATGGGCCTATGTCGTTGATGCATTATGTTGCAGTTTTTTCAACCACGCATGAGAGTGTGTATGGGGGGGGGGGGTGGGGGTTAAGGTTCTGAACCCAAATCTCTGTAGATAAACGCCATTATAGGAACTTTCAAGGGACTGCCATATTAACAACTGGGCATAGGAATGATTTCAAAGGTCAAGAAAGGTTTGGAAGCTCCACATTACTTTTGTTTAATTTTTCCTTCCTTTAATTTTTGTGTCCTTTTCTTTGAACAATTTCTCCCATTTGAGTGGTTGCACTAAATTATTAAAAATCAATTGGACCATGCCGTAGTCTGTAGAAGAAAGGGATACGCTTCACGCCTGCAAGGAGATATGTTTTCATGTGTGTATTCAATAATTGCTTGAAGAGACTAATCATATTTCACAAAACAAATGGTACTTATTCTGAACCACTTTTATATTTGAATGTCTTTATTAACATTGGCCTGTAACTATTTGGGAGCACAGCCAGTTATGAACCCCTCATTAAGGTACCGTATACGCCTACATGGAAAGAGGCATTGAAAAGTTATTCATAATCCATCGGTGATCACTGAAGGTGTCCATAAAGAGTCCTAAATTTTCTATTGCTCAAGAAGTTAAGAAATTAAGACATCTGGTTCCTATGACTCTCTGCGAACAGGGACGTCACTATACCGTAGGGTTACTACACCCCCAGAAATTTTTAAAGAGCCGCCTGTCGGGAAAATTTTGCGGACCTTAGGGGAAAATAGCCACTTTCTTTTGCAATTTGCCAGAAAAATCTTTTATTTGGAGCAACAGAAAGGTCGGGATTTTTTTTATAAATCCAGGCTGTCGGGGAAATGGTATAGTGCCTGTAATGTATAATAGTCTGCCATGAAATAGACACCGTGTCCGACACTGTGAAATAGAAGTCTTGGAATGTAATGCAACTCAACCAGACTGTTCGTCGGGGGTGTCACTTGTAGGTGTTCGTTTTCAGTTGCGTCGGGTCGCACTCGGATTAATTGTAGGTTAAATGCGCAACACACTGTCGGCATTGATATGAGTCTATCTACTGTTCATCAGTCACATATGAGGGCGAACACACTGCCTTTCTACAAACGTCGTCTGATTTCGTACCCCCCTCTTTGTTGGGCAACTCATAAAAAAAAAATGGGTGTCAGTTGGGTCATAGGCGTAGAAAGCTTTTCGAGACTGGGAGGGGCCGGGGCTGAACCTTGTTTCGAATCGCCAGCCTGGGGAGGGGTCTAAGGAAGGGTCTTGGAAAATTTTGGGGTATTTTAGGGTCCTCAGATGCAATTTGGTGCAACATTTTGGACAAATTTTAAGGAAAATTACTGCAAATTTTTAACATTTCTTACAGAAGAGACAAATAAGGGGTTTTGGGCCTTGGATCTTGGGGGCGCCTCCCACATTTTTGACTGGGGGCTAAAGCCCCCATTCCCCCCCCCCCCGCTTCCTACGCCTGTGAGTTGGGTTGATGACAGCTGCACACTACAACGACGACTTTACTCAACTGCGACGCGACTCCCACTCCCTTCCCCGACTCCACTATAGTGACTCTACGAGTATCAAACAGGGGTGGCCGCACAGAAACGTTGATAGTGACAGTCTTGATAGCGCTATCAACTCTCTATCAAACCTGCTACTATCAGCAGGTGCAATATGACCGCACAGAAGACGCTGATAGAAGTGCTCTCTGATAAGGCGCTTATATGCTTATTAACATATTATAAATCGGGGATTTCCCAGTTGTTTGGGCTTGTAATCGCCATTTGGGGTGTTTTATTCAAGTATGCTACCTCAAATACAGGAAGAAACAGGTGGAATTTGTCCATAGAACGCGTCAATTAGACCTACATTTGATGCACATCCTTCGTGTTGATAAAAGCCAAGTATTTGCATCCGCGGCTCTTTTGAATTTGGATAATGTGTGAGGTTGTGCGTTATGTACTACTGTGTAAAGGTACTAAATTTAGGACGAACAAATTCCAACTGATGGCCGTAGCCTCTGGGGTGAGAGGAAAGTTGCCCCTTGAGATTTCCAAATCGTAAATAAAAGTTGACCTTCTTGAGAAAAACTACGTAAATTGCTAAAACTTTCGCTGTCCAAATTATGATTTCTAGAACCCCCAAACCTGTGAAATTTTATAACAAAGTTTCCTTTTCCCCAATTTTTCCCCGGGGGTCCCCAGCCGTGGATGTGTTCTTAATCCAGGTTTCTCTTCACGAATTTGAATAAACCATAGTGTTCCTCCTACAAGATACACAGCTTGAATATCTTCACCAGCATATACGTTGGTGAGAGATAAAGTAGCATATGGTTATCTTTAATCATTAGCTAAACCTCACGAGCTGGTAAAGAAACTGAATATAAAAGGCATAAGCAGAGGCCGCAAACTTATTTTGAAACACAGCTAAATCTTATAAATGTCCTATTGCGTCACTTCAAGTATCTTTCGTGATGTGTTAGATTAAAAAAAATATTGCATATTCAAGGTAAACCAAGGAGTTACTCTATACGGGGCTTTTACAACTCAGAAACGTATTGCAACATGATCCTTAA
This sequence comes from Holothuria leucospilota, assembly GCA_029531755.1. Lineage (NCBI taxonomy): Eukaryota > Metazoa > Echinodermata > Holothuroidea > Aspidochirotida > Holothuriidae > Holothuria > Holothuria leucospilota. Next base: position 36,158,103 of record CM055974.1, on the reverse strand, counting down.
AAAGACATTCATGAAATAGGATCCTGGGTACACTCATTCAAATTGGGGTGACTGCATTTTGCCTTTAAATCAAATCTTATTTTTCTTCTTGAAATCTAAATTTGTTACAGAATAACTCAGCACGAATCTAAAAGGTAAGAATGCTTAGGTGCAAATTTTAAGGTCTAAAACATGTCATTTGCCCCATCTGGGACACATCTGACGGAAAATTTCCGAGCCGGGTACCAGCCTTGTAGAGGTGCCATGCCACCGTCGAAAAATTCAGTAAATAATTACAATTTCAGATCATGTCTTCACTAAATAAAGATAACACCATCTTTTGAGATCTAGGAAAACTTAGAACACGAAAACTTTTGCAAAGAGTAGAGGTGTCATCTCTACCCTGAGGCAGCATCCCCTCCAATTACACCCTAACAAAAGAGAAACAAATCACTAAAAATGTTGATTCCTAAACACAATATCAATTCAACGCTTAATTTAACGAAGCTTTACCAAAGATTGCACCACTTTGCATTCAAGCCACCTCACAAAAAGTGGGCATTTTGCAAAGCTCAGTCAGTCTGCAGCCACTTCCCCCTACTGCAAATTACTCAGTTCAGTTGGGGACAATTTCCCACTGATGTCCCTTGCTACTAAGCCTTTATCACAGAAACATATTTGTAACTCAAAATACCGTTTTTCTAATTCAGTTCCTACAATAGCGAAAAGATGAAGAAAAATTGTTTGAAAAGTCGTGTTATAAGCAACCTCATCCACTAGTTCTGTTTTAGGTTTGCATATCTTTGCCTTTTCGGTTCGTTCCGCCATCTACGGAGTCGATGTCGACCGCTGTGCGCTACATTTGCCTCCATTAGGAATTAAATTTTGTGCTATCAAAGTCACTATCGGTGCCTTGATCACTGTTAGTCAGTTGATATAACATTACCAGTAGTGATAGTTTCTGTGCGGCCTTTTACTGATAGCCTATCAGCGCTGATAGCTAATCCCCCTATCAGTAAGCTTCTGTGCGCCCGAAATTTTCTATCAGCGCTGTTAAGGTGTTGATAGCGCTATCAACGCTTCTGTGCGGCCACCCCAGGTTGATATTTCCGATGTAGTCATGGAGTAGACAGCCGGATAGTAATCGGGACCGAAAGCCGGGTAGCGAACAAAATTTGAGACACTCTTAACCTACCCGGCTTGTTAACCGCACCCAGCCCCCCCCCCCCGCCCCTTATCGATCCTTAGGGATCCCCCTGTTTGCCAAAAAGTGTTATCACTGCGAATATGGCCATCTTGTTTGTAAAAACGGAGCTGTTCCAACTTTACCCTTTGGGAAGTCCATAGTTTACAACTTCATGGAAAAATGGAACCGTTTTGCAAGCTAAGTAAAGTCCACAATAATAATGACCTTCTTCACGAACAACTCTCTTGTTTGATACAGGTAGGCTCCGACGGAGCTATGCTTGTGCTATGTGAGAACTACACTGTTAAAAATGTCTCTAAATTGTTGTAGAATTACAGAACAAAAACTAAAGGAATACAAAGAGAATACAGCAAAAGTGCTTTCAATTTTTTGAAACTAATTGACAGCACTCTTGCTGTATTCTTTGTGTACCTCTTTATTTTTTGTTCTGTAATTCTACAGAAATTTTGAATAGTGTAGAAAGAAATTACCACATGAGACTCCATGTATTTCGTTAGATCACTAGGGAAAAGAGAGGGATGAGGGGAAAACAGGATAGCTACGCTCCCTAGAGGCCTGGCCCCAAGATGTTTGTGAGGCCCCCCCCCCCAAATTGTTTGTGTCCTAAGGCTAATAATATGTGTAAGAATTAAGAAAAACTAAATGTGTATTCATTTTGCACACGTATGAAATCAACAAATAATTTTGAACATAAATTCAGTTAAAACGATGAAAAATATAGCACCAGATTCCATCCAAGGACACCTTACCGTTCAAAGTTATCTCAAAGAGGACGGGGACACCCCTCCGGTTAGGACCCCAGGACTGCGATCAATGTCATGACCCCCATTTGATACCTAGCGCCCCTAAAAATTTCATCCTAGCTATGCCCGTGGGGGAAAGGCAGTTAATAATGTGGGGGATAATGTACGCTCGTGTACCACATTTTTGACTTTTTAAGGATGGGTAGTGTGCTTTAGGTGCCTGTCAGGCCCCTGCGGTCTCCCCATCGCGACCACAAAATCCTGACCTTATGCGCTTGCGAACTGTAGACCCATTTCCTTCTCGGGCAACGTTGGTGTATAGAGGTTTTCTCGTATGCGACCCTCACCCTCTGCCCTGCCTCTCTATTTGACTATTGCCCAGAAAAACAAGTAAGAATCATTATGTAGCCTGTATCTGCTATAGTTGCGTGGCAGGCCTACTTCTTTACTCACCGCAATTTGAATTCTCTCAAATAAACAGTAACGTTAACTTTTATTACATTGCAAACAAGTTGAATGCAAACGTTACAGACTCCCCGAAGAAATACCACGTACGCTACAACGGCGTTCAACATTCGTGTCCAGCAGCAAACGTTAGTCCAAAGAGGGTTGCATAGGCCACACAACAAACCTGGACAAGACGAGATCCAACAACCTGTATGTCAGCTTATTCTTTAAACTTTTTTGCAAATACGTGGCTTTGAACTTACGTTTGCCTTCCGTGGACCTAACGTAGATACCAGCACACATAGCAAAGTGGGGATAATATATAGATAGCTATAGTCTTCTACGTTAGGCCTATGTAATGTTAGGCCTTGGGGGGGGGGGGGGGGGGGGGCGGGGGGGCGGGTGTGGGGGGGGGTCGGGTTGGTGGTGGGGTGGGGGGGGGGGGGGGGGGGGGGGGGGGGGGGTGGGGGGGGGGGTTGGGTGGGGGGGGGGGGGGGGGGGTGGGTGGTGGGGGGGGGGGGGGGGGGGTTGGGGGGGGGGGGGGGTGGGGGGTGGGGGGGGGGGGGGGGGGGGGTGGTGGGGGGTGGGGGGGGGGGGGGGGGGGGGGGGTTGGGGGGGACCCAGAAGGGAAGGAAATGTTTTAGATCAAGCCAAAGCTAGCATAAGTTTGCATTTTCCTTTGCAGCTAGGTCGAAAATATGCCACAATTTTGAGGGTGAAGTCTATTTCGCAAAGATTCTGTACTGCTTTATTTTATATCCACCTTTTCATAGGCACTACAATCTGGCCCCAAACATATTTAGGAGTGTGTTCATACACACAGGCATACGGGGGTCTGTATTTCTGGGGGGTCAGGGATAATTTTTGCCCGAATTTAGAATTTTGGACCAAGTTGTCTGAATTTTGATACTGCTGTGTCGGGTGCAAAAGGGCATAATTTATTTCCTTGGCTGTCTCATCTGCCCAAATGGATCCACTATTTTACCTGAATTTGGAGGGCATGTGCCCCTGCCCCCCCCCCCCAGCCTCGTATGCTTATGTTCATACATCTCTAAATACAACTGGTAACTTCACTTTCATTGACATTAATTCACACAGTAGCTTCACTTGGGGTGGACAGTGATGACTATGCAGTCAGTTGTGTTCCCAGTTGATCACACACAGTAGTGTGTGGATACAGTCTTGAGCAATATCGACTCAGTACAAGCTACTGTTGCTTGATCTGGAAATTATAGTAAATAGGTCTTTTTTGTTAAAAAATGGAGGAGGGGCTAGACATAAACTTAGATAGGAGAATGTTTGATGTCTGGGGTGAGACTGTAGGGCCTTTAAAGAAAGATTTTTGCCATATCACTTTATGACAATGCAAGCAGGGTTTTATGCTAAGTAAGCTATGTAAGCTGCTGAATAGCTAGAATATAAACAGATACTACAATAAATACAGCTGACAAGGTAACATTAATGCACACACAATGGGCTTTTAGTTTATAAGCATTAACTCCATTGTTGAAGGTGTAACTGAACTATGACACTAGTTGTACTTTGATTCTTCACTGCCAGTTCACTACTGTGTTGGCATTGTGCTTATGTGTAAGCAGCCATGCAATTCAAACACACATTATCATACATAATCTCAATAATGTACATAGCCAGTATATGTAGATGGGTGTCAATCATATATGTACCTACAACACTTGCAGACTACCTATGTATGTTTGATGCTAATGATTTACCCATGCAAAATCCCAAAGAAAACTTTACCCCTCCACTACTGAGGTGGCAACATGCTCATTGGAATGTGTGTGTGGAGAGGGACTGGGGATGGGGGGAGGGGGATGGCAAAAGACGATGAAGGATAACTACATAAAAGACTAATTTTCACAACTACAACTAAATTTCACATGCAGCAGGAAAAGAACCAGAATGCAAAAATGCATTGAGGTTTCGACGATATACGCTCTATTCCAAATAATGCCATGCTGTCCCATGTCTTTCAGTCACTGGTCAAGTGCTATCTTAACATGCTGGAAAAATAATTTTAGGTTCATATTTGATCTTGGGAATTCCTGGGAAATTTTGCATTTTGACATCTGATGACTCAAGATGATCTTGGGAATTCTTGGGAAAATTTGCTTTTTGCCTTCTGGTGAACTCATGAGACGATCTTGGGAATTCTTAAAATTTTGCTTTTTGACCCCAGATGACCTTTGACCTCCATCAAAAACGATAGCTAGGGTTCTTCCTCTTACCATAATGCATGTACATACTAGGTATGAAATTTATTCAAGCTTCCTATCTTGAGATATCATGTTAAAAACATTTTCAGTGTTTGACCCCGTGACCCTACATGACCTTTGACCTCCACCAAACATGATAGCATTCATCTTCCCACCATAACACATCCACATACTAACTATGAAATCTATCCAAGCTTCCTATCTCGAGATATCGTGTCAACATGGTTTTCAGAGTTTGACCTCCGTTGACCCCAGATGACCTTTGACCGCCACCAAAAATGATTGGGTTCTTCCTCTTACCATAACACATCTACATACTAAGTATGAAATTTATCCAAGCTTCCTAACTTGAGATATCGTGTTAACAAGGTTTTCAGCATTCAACCCCTGGTGACCCCAGATGACCTTTGACCTCCACCCAAAACAATAAGGCTCTTCCTCTTACCATAACGCATCTACATACTAAGTATGAAATTTATCCAAGCTTCCTATCTTGAGATATTGTGTTAACAAGATTTTCAGAGTTTGACCTCCGGTGACCCCAGATGACCTTTGACCTCCACCAAAAACAACAGAGTTCTTCCTCTTACCATAACGCATCTACGTACTAAGTGTGAAATTTATCCAAGCTTCCTAACTTGAGATATCATGTTAATAAGGTTTTCAGCATTCGACCCTGGTGACCCCAGATGACCTTTGACCTCCACTAAAAATGATAGGGTTATTTCTCTTAGCATAACGCATCTACATACTACGTATGAAATTCATCCAAGCTTCCTATCTTGAGATATCGTGTTAACAAGGTTTTCAGAGTTTGACCTCCGGTGACCCAAGATGACCTTTGACCTCCACCACAAACGATAGGGTTCTTCCTCTTACCATAACGCATCTACATACTACGTATGAAATTTATCCAAGCTTCCTAACTTGAGATATCGTGTTAACAAGGTTTTCAGCATTCGACCCCCTGTGACCCCAGATGACCTTTGACCTCCATCAAAAATGAAAGGGTTCTTCCTCTTACCATATCGCATCTACATCCTAAGTATGAAATTTATCCAAGCTTCCTATCTCGAGATATCGTGTTAACAAGGTTTTCGGAGTTTGACCTCCGGTGACCCTAGATGACCTTTGACCTCCACCACAAACGATAGGGTTCTTCCTCTTACCAAAACGCATCTACATACTAAGTATGAAATTTATCCAAGCTTCCTAACTTGAGATATCGTGTTACCAAGGTTTTCAGCATTGGACCCCCGGTGACCCCAGATGACCTTTGACCTCCATCAAAAATGAAAGGGTTCTTCCTCTTACCATATCGCATCTACATACTAAGTATGAAATTTATCCAAGCTTCCTACCTTGAGATATGGTGTTAACAAGGTTTTCAGAGTTTGACCTCCGGTGACCCCAGATGACCTTTGACCTCCACCACAAACGATAGGGTTCTTCCTCTTACCATAACGCATCTACATACTAAGTATGAAATTTATCCAAGCTTCCTAACTTGAGATAACGTGTTAACAAGGTTTTCAGCATTCGACCCCCGGTGACCCCAGATGACCTTTGACCTCCATCAAAAAACAATAGGGTTCTTCCTCTTACCATAACGCATCTGCAGACTAAGTATGAAACTTATCCAAGCTTCCTATCTCGAGATATCGTGTTAACAAGGTTTTCGGAGTTTGACCCCCGGTGACCCCAGATGACCTTTGACCCCCACCAAAAACAATAGGGTTCTTCCTCTCAATATGGGGCATCTATGTACCAAGTTTGAGAACTGTCAGAGTTTCCCTTCTTGAGATATCGTGTTAACGAGCAAAGTGTCACAAACACACATACACACACACATACACACATACACACACACACACACACATACACACACACGCACATACACACATACATACACACATACGCCATCATGAATGCATTGGTTTCTCTTATCATCGAAACCAAAAACTGAAATGGTTTTATGAAATATGATGATAATTGATAGTGTAAAAGAATCAATGATAACAAAATCAAAAACGCCATTACTGAAGTGTATACAGACCTGTATTGTTACGTTGGCCAATCTTGGTCCTAATCAATGTAGCAAGAATGATTAGTGATAGAATGGCTGCTCCTCCTGGTACATATGCCATCACAGTCTGGTAGAAGTCGTGACAAGCTGCACAACAACCCCTGAAAAAAAACACAAGAGAGACCAGTAGGCAGAGTGGCACAAGGATGGTAACCTTCGATGGAACAATAAAGTACAGTGATTCTTGACAGACATCAGCTGTCCCTACACTTCACCTGCTATTGCTCTCAAGGATGGGGAGATCCTACGATGCAAAATCCACTACTATCTGTCCTCCTGCCCACTGACCCTGTCAAACCTTTGGGCTGCTGACCCCTATCCTACCCCTCAAATTCTGATGCTACCCCTGTTAGAGTAGTTGCTACAAGCTCAACAATTAACACACCAACTTGATCACACACATTTTGATGCCCTTTAATATGCATTTTTCATACTTCAGTGCAAGTAAAACAGTACAGTAAAACCCCGTTTATCCGAACACATCGGGACCGAAGGTTGTTCGGATAACGAAAAAGTTCGGATAAACGGGGTTCCAAGTTTTTGCCTTAAGTACGGAACACTGGGACCATATAAGACAGTGTGTCAACACATTTCCAAAATAATTCCGAAAAGGCTTAAAATTGCACACAAAATCCCCCAAAATATTTCGTTACTGTTTTTTGTGACCAATGATATGACAAATAAATTTTAAGACGTCTAAAACAGAGAGATTTTATTCCCAAAATTTGAGCCTTTGCTCGTCTGAATGAATGACCAATGCTGTCTACACACTAAATGAATGTGTGTGCTGAAGAAAAGCTGTAACGATCTGGAGAGGTATCTGGATATAAATTCTGCAAAAATTTCAAAACATGTTAAAGACACATGTGTAGGAGACTCTCAAACAGCAGTTCGCAATGTTTTTGTAAGGTCTACTTTCATTATTCTTAGGTATGAAGCTCACTACGTTACTAACTTTTCAGATTTAGTGAAACTTAGACTTACGCTAGCCTAACGTATTTTTGTATGAGAAGATACTGAGCCTATACCGACTCATGGCTCCTAACAAGAATTTCAAAGCAAATACGCACGATATTTCTTCCAGATTTGACAAAGAGATAACAGATTGTTTTCTATGTCCACTTGTCGGCTGTTTTAGCCATCGTGACATCTTCCCATTACTTTTAAAGTCCCGAGAAAAATAAGTGCATTTCTGCAAAAATTTACGTTGAATTTTGCCTTGTAAAGCACTTGAAACTTGGTGTTTACTACTGAAATTGTGTTGACTATTATTGTTGTGAAATCTGACGGCTAGTTCGGATAAACGGGGTTTCGGATAAACGGGGTTCGGATAAACGGGGTTTTACTGTACTTAGAGAGCAACAAATGTAAGTGGTCATTACTTTCTTTGACACCTACCCTTTAATCATCATAATGATAATACCAAATTTATACACACTTATTACAAGCATACTGTAAAGTTCAAACACAACTTCATCTAAAATTTTTCCATACCCAAATGTTTTCAAAACACTGATGGGCAATCAACAATAAAACCCTCATACAGTGTATTATGGATGTTTATAACAATTGTGACCACCAAGAACATAAAGGCAGTGGCATTTAAAGCATAAAGGCTTAGTAAACAATGATGCAGAATTTGGTAAGTGGCCAGTGCCATCTAGTAGTAAGGTGTGTTTTTCATCCAAGTAAAATCTACAATTTTTTCATCTGCAATAATATAAATTGAAAAGATTTTGAATTTGAGATTAAAATATAAAATTATAACCTACAAGCCTTGAAGTTGTAATCTGTAAGCCCTTATTGCTGGCTCCTCCCACTATTTTGGTAGCTAAACAGCTTTACAACAAATTCCTCAGTGCCTGATTTATTACACTGAAATAGCTTTTCCTATATACACTACATAAACTACATACTATAAAATACGAAAACCTCAAAACAGGATACTTGTCTGAGATTATTTGGTTATTATGTGCCAACTACAACTTATGATATTTTGGCCTTGAAGACCTATTCCCCCATTTGTAACTTTTAATAGCAATTACTGGAGGAAGTTTACTACTGGGTTTCTATGTAGAAAATGATATTTATTTCATTTCTTAAAGACCTATAGCAGTATTCTATTTATAACTCAGGCTAAGCCATTATGGCTAATTTTGCCATAAAATACAAATTTGCCTCAAGACCTTTTAATATACCTCTAACTGACTCACTTGTAAGGCCTTGAAAATTTATACTGCAGAAATTTTTAAGTAGCATCCTGGATAGATACTTTGCAAAGAGAAACAGCAAACAAAGTTATTAAGTATTCCATACAGTATAATTAACTATATATCAAAAAAAATAAAAAAAAACATAAAAGCTATGTTTACTCATTAAGCCCCGCTGACATCACAGAATTGTCATCATTCACTGCATTTCTGAAAAATAACATTTCTTTTTATATTAGTTTTCAATTTCTTTTCCAACAGCAATACGCTATTGAGAATTTAGAGACACACTGAACATCCAGTCTTGCTGGATTATCTGGCCAGAAAGAGGAAAAGCCCCCTGGTTAAGGCTTGACATTTGAAGAAATTCTGGTGGGGTTTTCTCAAATTCTAGTTCAAATTACATCATTAAATGATCATTTTACTTCTAATAAATTTACTTACCACCTTCTGTAACATCTGTAAATATATCACAGTAAGAGACTGCTTTATAATTACAGTACTGTGAATTGGATGTTTCCTTTTAACACTATGTTACATGTATATCTTCACTGAATACTTGCCTCAGAAAACTTCTACACTGATACCTTAGAATAAAAGTACATGTCCAAAACAAGTTGAGCTTACAATGAATACACCTTCAGCTTGTCCATCCACAGTTATTCAAAGTCAGCAATTATCATAATTTAAAAATATTAAACAATTTTTGTCAATGAGTCCTTGACAATATGAACTTAGTGATTCCCACCTACATCACTAGGAACAACCATTCAGAACATGTTTCAGTTTACTGTCACTGTAGCACCTTCATGGACTTCTTTTGTTGGTGAGTAGAGTCACATTATGTTACTAACGTAAATTTACTCTTAAAAATTCAGCATCATTTCAGATCCAGCAAAATCATGCTAGCTAACAAATCTACTTCAGAAATGTATATTTTTAGAAGCAAGAAGACCCATATAGTCTGAATTTGTCTGCCCAGGTCTTCAAACATTATCAGACAAAGTCTAGTTCTGGCCAGACACCAAAATTTGAATCTTTTACCATGTAGAGAAGAACATGTTTGGTCTTTTTAAAGGAAATAGCACTTTGTCAGCAGAACATGCATTAAATTTGTATCATGAAGGGCTCAATTTCAGGCAAAAATTAACATATCAACCAAGTATGGTACCAATCCCAACTGTCCTATTTCATCTTAGAAGTATAATCAACTGATATCAAGAAAATACTCTTACCAATAAGGATGCAACAAGGATCTAGTGATTTTATACAAAAATAAAAAAAAATTAATGTTTTTTGCTTTTTGTAGAATTATGACAGCTTTGTAAGTAGAAGTGTTATCAAAGGTTCTGCTTAGAACACTCTCCATTATTTTGGCAAAAACATCTACTACACAGCACACCAAGCCAATGACACTGTGAGTGTAGAACACTACTAATGATTTAAATTTGCATTTTGCTGTTTTGGTAACATTGTTTCTACTGCTTTGTATCAGTAGAAACAACAATGCTTCCGTAACAGAGCGGAGCATTAGTTTGCTTTTTGGAAACCTTTCACACACTGCATTTTCAATTTCACATGGTCCCACCCACTCACTAGTATCAACAATCAATCGTACTATGTTATTCTAACTTTATATTGACTCGTACATTAAAATCATGGAGCAAATTTGACCTACTATGTGGGATGTATTGACAAATTTAGAATTTCACTTTTAAAATCTCACATTTTTATGACTAATAATGGCATGAAACTGAGATAAATTTAGACTGTCACCAAAACAATCAATTATAAAATACAACCCATGACTTTGCTGTGGCCGAGTGGACAAAGGCGGTGGCACTTGAAGCGATGGGAGGTTTGAGGTTCAATCCCAGCCACGTCAAAGTAAGGTGGGTTTTTCATCCAAGAGTAATCTACAGTTTTCCAATGTGACCTGGCTTTTCAAATTCAAAAGAAACCAAATTTGATCAAAATTGTTGAGATGGTTGTCCACCAGAAGTGAAGTTGTAATTTACAAGCCATTTGAGCTGTTTCCACATTTGTGGTCACTTTGCGTCGTAAAACAACTGCCCTTCAAATCCCAGCAGTCTTTTTTAACCTCTTTACAAGCAGCACCATATAAGTAACCCAGACTACCAAATGCATGCCCATTTAAATGCAAAATTTACCTTGCCCAATTTGGAATCACAACTTCAAGCCCTTACTCTAAATATATCATACTTACGATTTACAGGGATGGACAAGCTGTATGACCAATACTGCCAGGCCATTAGATAGTTTATCAGTAAAGCTCATAGCACCGTAGACGAAGGCTCCACTCTCCTGCAATAATGAGAGTCATGAAGATAATGCACATGAATAACATTTCTTCTTGTCCAAAACTCATATGTTCAAATTTTTATCCATTTATTCCTAAAAAGGATCTTTCTGCTGTAGTTACTGATCTGCAATGCAGATATTGTGGGAAAATTTGGGAAACTGCAGCAAAATATGGCTTTTTGTACATGAAAACTCATACACAATTGTGGAAATTTTCACTAGCTTCCCAGGAAACAAAAGTTTTTTCCTAGACATAGCAATCATGCAGGGCTTCTACATATCCCAGTCCAAAAATTAACTTCTCCCCTGACTTTTGGATCAAGTTGTAAACTGGAATGATCTTCATTTTTAAACGTGCAAGATTGAATACAGCTCATATCTTGTGGCATGATAATATATAAATGTACACTTTCTTCTGCTAAGGATTTTCAAATATTGTCAAAAGTGGTTTGCATAAGAAACTTACTGTTATTTGGGGCTACTTTCAGATACCTTTCTGTATAATGTTTGATGAAAACTTTTCATCAGTTTCCCAGGAATCAAAGTTACACTTTTTCATGGTTTTTTTAACTACTGTTTTCTTTTTCTGACTGCTGGAAAACACTACCTTTATTAGGCCTATACAAACATGTGAAACTCTGAAACTCACTGTATTCTGATTGATGAGATCTGCTGTCATAGAAAGAGATGTTACTAATGCCATAGAACCACCACTACCAAGTAAGATTGCGATACCAAACACTTGTTTCCCCACATCTCCCACCAGGATCCAATCGCAGGCTCCAAGAACTAATACTGCTGACAGGAAGAATGCCATCTGTAGGGAATGAAGTATGACACCATAATCGTAATTCATAACTGCCCTGGCATCAGTCAGGAGACAAAATAATATAAATTTGGATCCCAAATTTTGTGCCAAAAGAGGATCTTTGAGGTCTAAATGTCATATTCCATGTTGTTTTTGATCATTATTGCACACAAACATGTGTTGACATTACCTACCATAAAATCTCAAAATGTTACTCATACTATGTGAAGTAAATCTGTCACTTTGAGTCAGAGAAGGGAATAATAATAGTATTTGCATTTTTAAAGCGCCAATATCTGGGCAGGCTTCATCAAAGGTGTAGAACAGTGATAAACCCCTGCTCAGTCATAAATCGGCCTGGAGACAATCCCTCCAGTGTGGCAGCAGCTCTTATGGCTTGCCCAATGACAATTCACCTCACAGATACCCATTTAACCCCTGGGTGGAGAAAGGCAATTGAGATAAAGCTTGCCCAAGGATACAACATAATGATCCAGGCAGGAGCCGCACCGGCAGTTCTTGGCTCGCAAGTCCAACACCTAAGCCAATAGTACACTACACCCTTACAAGAAGTCTGCAAGAGCTTATGGATTACAACATCACAACAGATGGATTCCAATTTAAATATTTTTGCTCAAATATGGAATCTTGTCAATGTAGAAAGTCAATTCAGATTGAAAAACCATAGACAGCTCTTGGATAAACAACATGCCTTACTAAGACATAACTGGGGATGGAATCCCTATCTTCCATTGGTAAGCTTCACTACACCACCTTCATTAGCACAGCCATCACAAAGGTAAGGGGGAAAAATATGAACCAAGGGAAACGAGAGCACTACAAAACCTGACAAGGAAACTGAAAGTTATAGATTCTCATTCAGCTTGCTGCCTAAAACTTCTACCAGAGCTTACAATCAGTTCAAGGTTTTATACTAGCACAGTTACTGTAAACTAACGTTTCACGGTATACCGGTATTTTGTGAGTACCGGTATGTACCGGTACCGATACGGTACGGTACCACCAATTACAAGGTACCGAAGTACCGCGGAGAACAGTACCCGACAATATGTCAAAACAAAAATCTAAAAATACTGCAATTGAATGGAATATAACTGAAATATAAATACTATAATCCATATGATAACTGCCTTGTGTTCTTTTAAATATAAAACTGTAACCATGAAACGTTCATTCTGTAACCATTTTGCATTATTTCTGTCACAAATTTCCCCTCGTAATTTCGGAAATTGCCCTTTAACTGTTATGTATGTAAATTACCATGTGTAACGGGAAATTTCGCCCAACCAATACTTCCCACACTAACTTGTGGCTTGCTTTCTTTCGACATTGTGTGCAGTTTTCGAACGATCGTTCGTTATCAGCACATACATTTGTATTATGTACTAATAGCAGTTGGTATCATTCACTTTGCCTATGCTTACACAAGGCATCGTATCATTAAGAAATTCGTTGTAAGCTTACGAAGAATCATTGCATCGCTGGCTCTGACATGAACGTTGCTTCAACGATTTCAAACACAGTAAGATAATGGGACTTCTCCATTGACATAACTGTGTGTGAGAGAAATCTTCGGAAGAACGTTCTTTCAACAGTTTGTACAGTGAGTCAATGGGACTTGCCCATTGACTTAACTGTATATGAGACAAACTACACAGTAAAATCCCATTGAACGTTGTCGTCGTGGTCGCGTGAATTCAGACTTGCTTAAGTCGATTTAGATTTTTGAGACACTCAGTAGTACGGCGTTCTCCTATTTTCGTGCAGTCCCAAAGATCGTACAGAACGTACCTATATCGTTAGGCCTACATCTATGTGAAGATGACCTATCTGCACGAAAATAGGAGTCCCCATCCTACGAGTGTTATATCAGTAAATGATTTACGCGGGTAAAAGCTAGCTAGATTGCGGCGCCCACCATACTGTTAGGCATCTTGAACTCAAAACATGAAATGTTGCAAAAAATGTTTTGATAGTAATAATTGCGGTCGGAAATAGGCTTGATGAATCAATATTTTATGGGAATAATTTGGAAAAGTTCCACCTAAAAACTTCAGGTGATAATTTACGAAGGCGATTTTCATCATTTTTAGAAATTATTTTCGTAACTGTAAGTACAGTTTTGAGTGTTCTTTTGGGACTTTCGGGTTCAAAATCGCACTCCGCTCCTCGTGTTTTTCGGACGCTGGCTTTCGGCGGGTTCCACTTTTTGTTTACCAATGTGTTGAGTGTACTTAATTCATTAACAGTGTAGCGGAAGGCAGGGATGATCAGAACACGGCACGTACGTTAATACCTGTTGTTTTTCCGGGTATTTTCTTGTTTTTAAAGTCAGACTATTTTCTCTTTTGGTACCGGTACTATGGTATTACCGGTACCATTTGTAGCGGTATTGACGGTACCAAATTTTTGCGGTACCGTGAAACCTTACTGTAAACCTGACTTGCAGTGTGGGTACAATGTCATGAATACTTGTACATTGTTTACAAGTCCATCTTTTATAGTTGGAAGTACTGGAGTACACCTCTTTTGCACAAAGAACAAGAAAAAGAACAAGAAAAATGTTATTGTAAGCTGCTTATACAGACAGCCTGGTTCTTCGATTGAAACACTCACCGATCATATTGAAAAAATGTATAGAAACAAAAAGTCTGACATTTATTTATGTGGTGACTTTAATGTTAATCTCCTGAATTATGGCAGTGAAACTGGTACTAGAGATTTTGTAGATACTTTGTTTAGCTTAGGTTTTTTCCCCCTTATTGATAGACCAACTCGTATAACTGATCATTCTGCTTCATTAATCGATAATATTTTCACAAATGTTATTAATACTGACTTAAAAAGTGGATTGCTTATTAATGATATTAGCGACCATCTTCCCGTGTTTAGTATTACTGATTACAGCATATACAGGAGAAATGTGCAAGGGTTTGTTTATAATAGGAGGATGGATGAAGGTTCTTTGTCTTCCTTTTATCAAAGTTTAAACCAGGTTAGTTGGGATATGGTTTATGCAGAAGATGATGTACATAAAGCTTATGACCTTTTTATTGATATTATAATGAAGTTATATAATGAATGTTGTCCAGTTGGAAAGATATCCATCAAAACAATAAAAAGTGATAAAGCATGGGTCACGAAGGGGTTGAAAAATGCTTGTAAAAAGAAAAAGACATTGTACATGAAATTTCTCAAAAAGAGAACTTCAGAAAGTGAGCAAAGGTATAAAACATATAAGAATAAATTAAATTCTGTTTTAAAATTTTGCAAAAGGGAGTATTTTACAAATCTTTTAGAGAGCCAGAAAAATAACATGAAAGGAACATGGAAAGTTTTAAACGATATTATAAGAAAAAAGTATCAAAAACAGATTGTTTTCCCAGAGGTATTTAAGGATAACAATAAAGAAATTAAAGGTAAAGATATTTCCAATGGTTTCAACACCTTTTTCACTAATATTGGGCCAACATTAGCCAAAGCCATACCGAAACAAACGAAATCTGTGCTTGATTTTTTAGGTGGCAGGAATATTAATTCCATGTTCCTAGCAGACACAAATGAGGCTGAAATTTTGGAGGTTGTGAGAGGTTTAAGTAACAAAACTTCACTTGATTATAATGGTATGAGCATGACATTGATCAAAAATATCATATCATATGTTATACAACCATTTACATATATTTGCAAGAAATCTTTTACAAAAAGGTATCTTTCCGGAAAGCATGAAGGTGGCAAAAGTTATTCCAATTTTCAAGTGCGGTGAAAAAGACATTTTCACAAATTATAGGCCAGTATCTTTATTACCACAATTTTCCAAGATACTTGAAAAGGTGTTTGATAAAAGGTTGGATGGCTTTATAACCAAACATAATTTACTCAGTGAGAGTCAGTATGGTTTTAGACCAGGTCGTTCTACATCCTTGGCTTTAATGGAGTTAACTGAAGAAATATCTACATCGTTAGATTACAAGAACTCATTCTTTGGAGTTTTTATTGATCTCAAAAAGCATTTGACACTATAGATCATCAATTATTATTCAAGAAGTTAAATTATTACTGATGCAGTGATGTTGCCAGTGATTGGCTGGCTAGCTATTTGTCCAATAGAAAGCAATATGTTCATTTCAATGGCATCAACTCAGACTTAAGTAATGTTACATGCGGAGTCCCACAGGGCTCAATTCTTGGACCGAAACTTTTTATCTTATATATTAATGACATATGTAACGTATCAAATTTATTAAAATTTGTAATATTCGCAGACGATACGAACATTTTTTGTTCTCACGAGGACATCAAATATCTGTGTGAACAAGTCAGTATTGAACTTCAAAAACTGAGTGTATGGTTTGCAGTGAACAAATTATCTCTGAATGTTACTAAAACTAATTATATGATTTTCTCCAATCGGCCCGTAAATTCATATGTCAGCGTTACTCTCGATGACGTCAAGATACAAAGGGTGTATGTTTCCAAATTTCTTGGTGTATTGATTGACCACAAGCTAACGTGGAAAGAGCACATTCTAAATTTGTCAAGAAAACTTTCTAAAAGCATTGCACTGATACGTAAAGCCAGTAGTGATTTAAATAGAAATGCACTGAACATTTTATATTGGACAATTTTTTATCCGTACCTCAATTATTGTGCAGAAGTATGGGGGAATACGTATAAATCAAATATATCTATCTTATTTCTAAAGCAGAAAAAGGTTATACGTTTAATTTGTAATGCTAAATATTTGGATCATACCTCGGTACTTTTTCAGAATTTACAAATTTTGAGACTAGATCAAATCATTGATTTCAAAACTGCTCTGGTTATGTTTAAAGCTTATCATAGTCTGTTACCAAAACCTTTACAAAATCATTTCCATTTAAAATCAAGTGAACACTACAATACTCGACAAAAGGATACCTTTATGCAAAAATTTGTTAGAACAAGACAAAAACAATTTTGTATTTCATTTTCAGGAGTGAAACTCTGGAACTCACTTGATGACGGCCTAAAAAATTCTAAAACGATTAATTCATTTAAGAAAAAGTATAAATGTAAGTTATTGGCAACTTAGAGATGGATTGTGCTAGTTTCGTTTGCATTGTTACTATCTGTATGGACTTCATTGTCTATTGTGTGATTCCTATTAACTTAACTATTTCTGTTTTGGGGAGGAGGGAGGGTTAAACAAGTTACCTGTCAAAATGTTGCAGGTATTTAGTATGTATTTCCATCAGCAGCTCATTCAGTCCATAATTTCACATTTCTTTAGGAGAAAACGATTTATAAGTATTGCACTTCTGCTTTTCTCCTTTTCCATACAACCATTGTAAATTATCATAATATCAAATGTAAATCTTTCGATTTTGAAGTTGGTGGAAAT
Source organism: Holothuria leucospilota (assembly GCA_029531755.1). Classification (NCBI taxonomy): domain Eukaryota; kingdom Metazoa; phylum Echinodermata; class Holothuroidea; order Aspidochirotida; family Holothuriidae; genus Holothuria; species Holothuria leucospilota. Next base: position 36,140,660 of record CM055974.1, on the reverse strand, counting down.
AAACTGTTAAACTGTTACAAATACCAGTACATGTCTGCTGTACACTGAATTATTAATTTAAGAGCATCAACCAAGATAACAAGTTCAGACTTCCACTACAAGCTGAATCTACACAATCAGAGAGAGCAACTGTTTATCTTACCTTTCTTCCCAGAAATCTGTTCAGAGGTTTGATAATCAACGAAGAAACAAAGCCACTGATGTAAATTACTAATGGGATGAGGGCGACATAATCCTGAAACAAAATAAAAATGAACAGCATATAAGGACAGGCTCTTTGCATACTGCAATGGTCTACATGTTGTTGAATGGTATGTGCTGTTGTGTACAATTGTGTTTTACAAGTGCTTGGGTTTCAACCCCCCCCCCTTCCTTTAAAGTACTTGAGTGTTGCTTTGGGCACTAAGCTTTCTTCCCACTTGGCATGGACGTTATCATCAAAAGGTGTTTTCATGCAGGACTGAAGCAACTTGGGGTGTACTAAGTAAGCTGACTTAAGTTTGTTCTTTAGCATATTACAAACAGACCGGCAGCTAGACACCTGTCAAGAACAGGTTCTTACAACATTTCACGAATATGAGCTAAAAATCCCATTTCAGACTTGTATCTATTAGAGTGTTCATGGCAGCTATGACATGTGCTAAAATGTCACTTCCTTTCTGATGATTTAAACACCAACAAAATTTGGCTTTCATACTTTCAAAATTCATATTTATTTCCAGTGTTTAAACAAAAAGTCAACACCTACCTTGTTTAATTGAAGAGTATCTGTGACATAAAGAGGAACGTAAACTTGTGATACATTCACCATTAAACGGGTGCACATATAGATGCCTGCTACCTGCAAAAAAAAAAAAAAAAAATGAAGAGCAGTCACGGAACTAACAGAAAAGACTAATAGTTGCATCTAAAATATGGAATATGAAAAACTACCAGTAATTTTGATGTCTTAAAACTTTACCTGGTAAAACTGCCTGCATTTTAACCAATCTTTCCAAATCATTGTACCATGGGATCTCTGAAGGCTGGTCTGGGAGGTTTCTAACCCCTTTTGAGTTGGTCTTGTAGATTTCTCTTTGGTTCCAATATGGAATATGAAGCAAAATACCCCACCAATTGCCACAACAATGTAAACCAACATCTGAATGGAAAATAAAAACATGAAAATATTTGGAGTATAAACTACGAAGACATCAGACATGGAAAATGAACCTGAGGGAGGATGAAGACTTGTAGAGTTGTCTTCAGGTGATTAACCTTTGTTTAAATAAGCACAAATGGAAAGCATTCCCATGACAACATAAAGCAATCAAAGTTATAACAGAAGTAGGTAGTAAAGCAATACGTACAAAAGCAATGAAATAAAATTTCTCATGCCAAAGTCTAGACAGTTAACTTTGTGCACGAAAATATGTGGTCAGTGCCATCAAATCAATTTAGGACAAAATCTGCAAATTTTCTAGGAGAAAAATTTTTCTTCATAACTCATAACTAAAATGTCTCATCATTTTAAATTACAATCCTACACACAGCCGGAGTGTGAAATTGCAAATTATGTGCAACACAAGAAAGGAAAATTTAAGACCTGAAAATGCTTTTCAAAGAAAAAAGACAACTTACATTGCACTGACCTCTATTTATTCCATGTGCTAATTAAAATGATATCTAAAAACTTTTGTCTACATTTTGACACATTTATTAAAACTTAAGTGGGAAGTAAATTTGATACACTTTGATACACACAGTACCATACTGTATCAGTTTTACTATTTGAAAACTCCACTGGGATGACCTCATTGTTGTTCAAGTCATAGCCATATGGCCGATTCACACCACAAATTCATCACCTCTGCCAACTGTAAACACAAAATATATGGCAGAAATGCAGTGGATGGGGGGGGGGGGAGGGGGGAGGAGGGGGGAAAGGGCACAGATACTATGACAATGTAAAGTTTGCTTTCATTTGACAATGGCAGTACATACATACTGAAGAATAAACAGACCTTAACTATATGAATCAAATAACTTGCTTTCAATTATTTGTCTTGATAAAAAAGCTACTTGGTTGTTTTAAAATTGTTCTTGCTAGTGAAGCTATTGGTTTTGGCAATAAAGCATCACAGATCTGGAATGACCCCAAATAAACAGATGCTTGTGTAAGATTGGTTTTAGTAGCAGGTGATCAACTCTATTATTTCAGTTCTTCAATTGAAGAATAAACTGAAACTGTCCTCACCTTGACACTTTCTGAAGCCACTGGACTATTCCTGCTTTGTTTTAGGTGGCTTTGTACACAATTTTTGCTCTGTATCTAAAGCAGGTTCAAGGCAATTAGTCAGAGAAAGGACTGGAAAATGTTACCTGATTTATCAGAGTCGAGTATCGAGGCTGTAAAACATTACCAGTCTATTGTTGCACAGGAGTGCAGTAACGATGCAAAAATTGCGATCACAGGCCCCTACTCTGTCTGGCTCTTATGAAATGTAATCCTCGGCTGCATAAATAATCAGTAGGCTAAATGCTCCCTAGGCACAGCCTACACATAAGTAGCTGGCACAGGTCCTTACACAAAGCTGTGTGTTTTATGATAACGGAAGGCTAGGACCGACTCTGTACACAAACCAGGCCCAGCCTAACGTTAGGCTTAACGTTAAATAACCATTTATGTTGAAGGCTTATTGTCACACCATGTCAATGCTTCCCCGCTCGTGTTCTTATCACAGTATGGAACTATGCTCTGCTACCTGCGGGACGTCAGGCTTGGGAGAATTGTTTATCAGCTCACAAAAAATCTCTGCATCATAGAAACAAGGAAAGGGTTCCATGGTGAACCAACTTTTCTATTAGGTTTGTTATTCTCAAGAACAGTCAAATCCGTGTTTTTCTTGCGGGGGATTTTTGGAGGGCACTGCAAGTTGCAGGTCAGGTTTCGCAGAGAGCTCGATGGTTGTTGTTGTCAGTTGACGTCATATCAAATGTTCAAACTGTTCATCGCATCGCGGGCTAAGAATCTTATTTGCACGTAATATCAATTCGCGACATGTAGCGATCAAGTTTACCGCATGCGTAGCCGGATCCGGAAACGCATACGCATCCGTGCAGATGGAATCAAGCTTGTTAAAACCAGTGTGCGCGATTTTTGCCGCTTCCGTATCCGTACATATGGAATCCTACCTTAATGCGTTAATTGGCGATATTACGCGTTAGCGCAAGTGCACATCATTACATACGTGCACTGAGTCTAGTACCAGGGAGTTGCTATTTGTCAAATAGCAACTCCCTGCTAGTACATGCAATTGCCTTAGCAAATTAATGAAGTGGCCACATCACAGTATTTGGCACAAATGACACTTATGTATGACAAAAACGAAAGTACATATCGTTACCTTTGTCTTTACAGTACAAGTCAATCCGACCCGAATTAAGAATACGAATCTAAAACTTGATTGGCATACAAACTTATGGATAGACTTATTGTAAATTAGGGTGTCCGCTTAATGGAAAGATAACACACAAGGCACAGCATCACTGGACATATGTATAGCAAAAATGATACAAGCATATAAAGTTCCCAACTTAAAAATGGAGTGGAGTAACTCCCCAATGGAGGCCAAAAAATATCGACGGGCGGAAAACTGCGCCCTGTGGATGGACAGTTCAGTCATTTTGGGAAAACAACAATATGCGTAAATGAATGTCTTACAATAGTAGCATATTAATTACAAGTGTTTATATGAATACTGAAGTTTATCTCTTTCTAGTGGCATTCATTTTCATAACACATAATGTGCACTTGAATCAATGAACCGCACAATGGATCTGGTTTGAAGTTTATAAACTTTATCGACTAGGCCCCAAGTTAGTAAATTGTCTGATGGGCATTCTTCAACGTCTACCCACTTTGTATATGAGCTTTTAATTTCTCACGCGCTCCTCCAACCGGGGGAAAGTAACTAGCCCGTTTGCTCTTCATGTTCACATGAAGTGTGCGATCAAAGTATTTAGGTGATGAATTAAAAAGAAAAAACGTATACGGAACACGCTTTGTGTGAGACAAAAGTGCACGCACGCTAACCTCTTTAAACGATGGAATTTTCTGTGACGCGGTCTAAATAGTGTACGCAGATTGCCGATTACGCCGCGCATATCAAATTTACACTTCCGCCCTGGGGCCGGATTCACAAAGACTACTTACGCACAAAAACTTGCGTAAGTCAGACTTAAGAAACGTATCTTGCTTAGTCAGTATTCACGAAGAGAAGAGTTCGTAAATACTTTGCGTAACTTTACGCAAGCCCTTTCTTCCAGACGTTGTCGTAAACAATAGTACAAAAGTAGCACATTGATTATAGTAATATATAGTACCCAATAAGCGACGGAGGTTGTGGCATAGGCTGGTGAAATACAGAGGTGTAGGACAACGCGCGTGGTTTAGCCACAGAAAACCGCGCATGTGCTGCCGTACTTCTCCTCCCCCCCTCCCACCCCTAGACCGTTTCAACAATAACATTTAATGTGATTGGCTCAAAATGTAACAAAGCAAGATTCAACCGCACACACGATTGGCTCATGAGCATGTATAGCAGTTACGCAGCGTATCTTTACGAACTGCGTAAGTTGTTTTCGTGAATACCACTTAAGAAAGTTCTTACGCAGTGCGTAAGTATTTTGACTTACTCAAGAACTTACGCAAATGTTAGTGAATCCCGCCCCTGATATTTGCGTCTCCATGAAGAGTCATTTTTCGTAACAGTTTAGGTATAGTAGTTTGGTATCTATACTAAGACCTATAATATCTTTGATGTGTAGAACCTACATATATGGATCATGTGTGACAATGTTCAAGACTTCTGCATGCGTGTTAACTTACCAACATGCACCCTTGTGTTGTGCAAAAAGAACGCTTTCAGTGCGCTATAGAGGGGTTTCACAACGTCACGTGATCGTGCGTAGGCTCTTTGGTTTTAAAGAGCAAGGTCGCGCGCGTCTCTGTGGTTTTGAAGGGCACCGTCGTTAATTGTGTCCAGTATTATCGAAGGTTATGCGTTGCGCGTGTACTGTGAGTTCTTTACTGCCCCTGTGTTTTGCCCTTCAGTGCCTGAGAATCCCAAGCGTGTGACGTCACATGAAATCCCTGTATAGACCTTATGCATTGACATCACACTGACGTCATTTTGGGTGAAAACAATGAGCTAGGCACACGTGCACGAACAGCGTGGATTTCGCCGCACGTGTAGTAGACTTACGCGTATACGATTGGTTGACAAATCAGCTGTCTGCATTTATTGGTGTAACTTGCAATGATACGCGCTTTTCCGCCATTTTCCTCCAAAAGAGGGAGCACTTTCTCCATTGTGACATCATATGCATAAGGTTTATACAGAAAAATCTGTGCGCATATTATGATGTGCATGCTAGCGCGCGTTAGCATGCAGATCGTTGAAATGGACAGGCAGTACCGTGCAGGCACACCTACACTGTGTACTGTTCATTTATGTTGCTATCATCAGTGTTAAGTAGCCATCGCGTACCTAGGCTCTGTTTACAGTGCGGTCACACGCCTTACACTAAAACTACTGGCCCACTCGTAAAGGTCGCTTTGGTATCTTACACGCTTACTGCGGTGAAGCAATTCCTGCAGGGTGTCTTTTAACGCGCGCTAGGGTGCGTGTCAAGTATATTTAAGGTGGATACACAGAGAAATGTATTCTGCCTGTATAGTGACATGACCTAATAAGGCCACTTTCGAATGTCGTGCATCGATACTGTCAACAAAGCGCGTCAAAACTGCTGTCACAATCAGTGCGTCAATTTTTGATGCAGAAAGCGCATATAGCAAACTCCCTTCTTAATGCGCGTGAACCTGTTTTTCAAGCACTTGCACGCTAAGATATGCAGCTCACATTGAACGCACAAACTGCCTACACTGAACCTGTGCATGTATAGCCTACGTAGCGCCTCTGTGGCTGCCGCCCCTTTTGCAGGCTGCCGCCCCTCAGTTTGTTTTTTTGCAGCGATGAGCTGAACGAAAAACTGTCCGTTCCGCGGGGTACTGTACATACAGCTCTGTACAAAAATTGTAAACAGCGCCCGCTGGCCTTATTAGGTTACTTCTGATTTTAGGCTTGAGCTGGAAACGCTGAACTTGTCGTAATGGTATCTCTTGAAAGGAAAAATCTGTGGTAAAGATTTATAGCTCTCAAATAAGGTCAAGTCTGCCAAAACTTTTTCAGGTACAAACAGATTCACATTCTTTTGTCATGTTTTTTAAAAACGAAAACTTTCTTAGAGTGGCCTTGTTAGGTTGTGCCATCATATACCAAGAGCAGGCCCACAAAGCTATTCTTTACCTCTGACCTTTGACCTTCCGGGCTGGGTGAGACATATTTTCCCACCCTTGGGTACATTCCCACGAAGTTTGAAGAGAATCGGTACAGCCGTTTAGTAGCAGTTTTCAAAATAAGAAGATGTAAATTTGACCTTTGACCTTTTTTGCCATGGCAACCATGTATTTTGTTAGTAGTAGATAAGTTTACTATGTGTGTGAAGTTTCAGGTAAATGGGATGTTTCCTTTGGAGGAATTATACTAAAAATGCTAAAAATTGTTATTTTTCACAAAATTTGACCTTTGACCCCTGACCTTTGACCTTCACTTCCAAGGGTCTGGGAGACAAAAGTGTCTATACTGGGGTACCTTCTCACCAAGTTTGAAGAGAGTCGGTCCAGCCGTTGAGTAGCAGTAACAAAATAAGGAAATGTACATTTGACCTTCTGTCACGTGACCTTTGACATTGGTTGCTATGGCAACCATATATTTGTATAGTACTAGACACATTTATTATATGTGTGTAGTTTCATTTGAGGGGGATGTTTCGTTTTGAAATAATACTAAAAATAGTGATTTTTCAATTTTTTTACCAAATTTGACCTTTGACCTTTACTTCCGAGGGTCTGCGAGACACAAGTTCCTACCCTGGGGTACCTTCCCTCCAAGTTTGAAGAGGATCAGTCCAGCCCACTAGGAGGAGTTTGTGTCACAAATTTTCGCTTGAAGATACACATTTCCCCTTCCATCACGTGACCTTTTAAGTCTGTTGCCATATATTTTGATAGTTCTAGACATCCTCTTGACATGTGCAAAGTTTCATGTCAGTGCGAGCAGGGAGCTGTTAGGAAGGAGATACAACGACTAAATCTGCCAGACAATATGTACTTGAAAATGATGAAGTCTTTTCAGGCACTGCCGTTTGATTGACAGGTCTCTTTGTTCCTATTCTTAAGTCTCTGTTGACTAAACCCTGTTAATGATGATCTCCTCCTTTCTTTTCCAAGTAATCTCGAGACAAAGGCCATTGTCTATACATGCTTTGAAGTAAGGTTTGTTTCCGCCAATGAACAAATTTTAATCAGGATTTTCAGTTAAACGACTGGAAACAAACGTTTAAATAATGTACTTCAATTGTGTCCCCACGATTTTAATACGTCACCTGCTGGAAACATTGTTCAATCCTATACATTTCTCTTAGTTTTTAGCAAATTTTCCCATCATTAAGAAACATATTCGAAAAGTAAGTCTTTAAGAAACTCTCAGCTGACGTTAAATGAAATGATATTTAGTGCGACGAATAACGACGGAAGGTTAAAATTTTACATTTTTGCATGACGGCTGGCAACGCAAAGTTTATGAGTTCAACGTAAAGAATGTGTGTGCTCAAGGTCATTTTGACAATGTCTCACTGATCCTATAGTTGATCCTAGTTGTTCTAGGTATTGAGACAGGAATTTTGAGAAGAAAAGCAAGATTACTGTCGGAAAGAACATTGCTTCAAAGAGTCTAAAGAACGTTGGATCTCCTTCCTAACAGCTCCCTGGTGCGAGGTTTCATTACAGAAATACAGTAAAGAAAAAGATTTTCACCAAATTTGACCTTTGACCTTAACTTCCAGTAATTTAGTATGTACAATGGTTCCACCTAGGGTACCTCCTACAAAGTTTGAAGAAAATCGGCAGAGCCGTTTAGGAGATATTAGCAAAACAAAAATTCGCACACACACTCTCACACCCATACGCACCCTTGCTTCCTTACCGGGACACGAGAAATGTCCCGGTAGGGGAAAGACTGGAATTGCACAACAGCGGAGCTGCCAGAGATCTAGGCGATCAGAGGTGGCCTTTTGAAGGCGGGGTGCGGTGCCGTGCAAGCACGTTGCAGTGACGGAATTTTCGGGCAGCTACGCCAGTTTCGAGCCGCGCGTGAGCTAGGAAAGACGTGCGAGAGCGGAGCTCTCCGCTAAGGCCACGTGTCCCGATAAGGACAGGTTGGTGAGTGCACACTCACCCACACACACACGGACACGCCTTGACCCCTCTCACAGAAATGAAGTTCCGGTCACCCTGGGATACCCCACCTTGGGTTAGACCAGTGGTTCTCAAACTTTTCTAGACGAAAGCCCCCTTCCGCCATCTTGAACTGCCCCAAAGCCCCCCCCCCCCGGTCCTACCATTCATAGTTGGATGCTCCTCAATATGTTTCTCAGTTGACTTTTACTATTTGCAAGAACAACAAAAAACGTACCTGCAGAAGACATAGGTAGGGCCTACTGTGAAACTAGTATAGAGGACAGCCCAGATGTAATTCAGTCAGTCGGATTGGTGTGCTTGGTGTAATGCTGTAAGATTACGAATATTTGGTTCAGCGGCGTACCCAAAGTATGTCTCAAGGGGAATGCGGTATGTTATGTGATCGTCGGCCTGGGAAGGAGTAAGGGAAGGAGGTCCCCTCCCCCCTTTGAAATTTTTTGAGGATTTGGTGTTTTTACATGCATTCCGGTGCCACATTATGCTACATTTGAAGTAAATTTGGTTCAGGAACAAAAAAAAAAAAAAAATATATATATATATATATATATAGTCATTGAGGGGAGCATGGCCCACCCCCTATGTAAGCCACTGGTCTGATTCCATCTTGGTGAGGAAGAGACGCAGACAGGGTTGTAATATTCGAGCCCGGACTCTAGCTGACTCGATTCCGTTTTTCACCGGACTCGGAATTGGCACTTAATGGGAGGTCAAGGAACTGGAATTAGCCCAGAATGGCTCTGCTGGACTCGGACTCTTAACCGACTCCACAAAACTGGATTTCATTAATATTTCCAAGGAAACATTACTGGCCCACAATTTAACAAGTTAGTGGTCACATACAGTCTGAATTTAAATTACCGTAGGCGTAGGGTCAGCCAGATTATGAATTATCTGACTTCTGAATAATGCCCGTTTTATCATATGTGTAATTGTACGTGGTACAAAAAGCACTTGTATGAGACGCCACAAGTACACTGTCAAATGGTTAGACTCGGAATTAGCCCAGAATTGGAAAACCTGGACTCGGAATTGGCCCGGAATGGTGGCCATTGGAATCAGACTTGGCCAGGAACTGGGTTAGGTTGACTCGGTTACAGCCCTGGACAAATATCGCCCCTTTCGGTAATGTCAATAAAGGCAATTTCGATGTCATGGTCAGCAGTGATGTGTTGTAATCGCCAGGGACCCCCAATTCAGTGCAAAAGCCCCCCTTTTCCTCATGTATTCTTTAGCGCCCACCTGAGACTTCCAAACGCCCTCTGGAGGGCGGTAGGGACCACTTTGAGAACCACTGCCCTAGACCGATGCCGGTTTGGTTTCGGGTGGTCTAAGCACGATGCTTGGTCGGTTTAGGGTGGGCCTGGCTGTTTCCAAACCGACGACTGAGCTGTTTGGAGGTCAAAACCAGAATGCAAAAATGCATTGTGGTTTCGATGAATAGCACGTACATGTGTAATTCCAAATAATGCCAAGATGTCCCGTTTCTTTCAGTCATTGGTTGAATGTGATTTTAATGTGTTTGAAAATTACAGTTTTGTGTTCATATTTGACCTTGGGAATTCTTGGGATTTCAGCTAACCTCTGACATCTGACAAAACTCATAGGGGTTTTCTGATAGATTAAATGCAACACCATGTGAAGTATCCAAGCTTCTTAAATTCACCTATCTTGTACATAAGGTTTTCAGAGTTTGACCCCAGTGACCCCAGATGACCTTTGACCTCCACCATATAACAATAGGGTACTTCCTCTCACAATAAGTCATCCACATACTATGTATGAAATCTATCAAAGCTTCCTACCTTGAGATATCATGCTAACAAGTTTTTCAGTTTGAACCCAGTGAACCCAGATGACCTTTGACCTCCACCAAAAACGATATGCTTCCACCTCTGACCATAAGGCATATACGTACTATATATATGAAATTTATCCAAGCTCCCTACCTCGAGATATCGTGTAAACACGGTTTTCAGACTTTGACCCCCGAGAACCCCAGATGACCCTTGACCTCCACCAAAGACAATAGGGTGCTACCTCTGAGCCTAAGGCATTCACATACCAATTATGAAATCTAATATATTAAAGTTTTCTTCCTTGAAATATCATGTTAACAAGGTTTTCAGAGTTTCACCCCTGGTGACCTCAAATCGTTGACCTCCATTAAAAACAATAGGGTCCTTCTCACCATAATGCATCCACATACTACATATGGAATCTATCCAAACTCCCCTAACTTGAGATATCGTGTAAACAAGGTTTCCAGAGTTTGACCCTTGGTGATCCCAAATTACTTTTGACCTTCACCAAAAATCATAGGGTTCTTCCTCTCAATATGGGGTATCTACCTACCAAGTTTGACAACTATCAGTTTCCCTGATGTATGAAATCTAAGTATGAAATCTATCCAAGCTTCCTACCTTGAGATACCATGTAAACAAGGTTTTCAGAGTTTCACCACCCTGGTGACTCCAAACGACCTTTGACCTCCATTAAAAACAATAAGGTTCTTCTTCTCATCATAACGCATCCACATACTAAGTATGAAATCTATCCAAGCTTCTTATTTTGAGATATTGTGTAAACAAGGTTTTCAGAGTTTGACCCATTGTGACCCCAAATGACCTTTGACTTCCATCAAAAACAACACACTTCTTCGTCTTACCATAATGCATATACATACTACGTATGAAATCTATCCAAGCTTCCTACCTTGAGATATTGTGTAAACAAGGTTTTCAGAGTTTGACCCTCGGTGACCCCAAATGACCTTTGACCTCAACCAAATAATATGCTTCTTCTCACCATAATGCATATACAAACTAAGTATGAAATCTACCTACGCTTCCTACCTTGAGATATTGTGTAAACAAGGTTTTCAGAGTTTGACCCCTGGTGACCCCAAATGATCTTTGACCTCCATCAAAAACAATAGGGTCCCTTCTCTCACCACAATGCATCCACATACTAAGTATGATATCTATCCAAGCTTCTTACTTTGAGATATTGTGTAAACAAGGTTTTCAGAGTTTGACCCATGGTGACCCCAAATCACCTTTGACCTCCATCAAAAACAATAAGGTTCTTTCTCTCACCATATTGCATCCAAATAATTTGTATGAAATTTATCCATGCTTCCTACCTTGAGATATCGTGTAAATAAGGTTTTCAGAGTTTGAACCCCGGTGACCCCAAATGACCTTTGACCTCCACCAAAAATGATAGGGTTCTTCCTATCACCATAATGCATATACATACTAAGTATGAAATATATCCAAGCTTCCTACCTTGAGATATTGTGTAAACAAGGTTTTCAGAGTTTGACCCCTGGTGAACCCAAATGACCTTTGACCTCCACCAAAAACAATAGGGTTCTTCCTCTCAATATGGGGCATCTACCTACCAAGTTTGACAACTATCAGTTTCCCTTCTTGAGATATCGTGTAAACAAGAAAAGTGTCACAAATCCACACACACATACACACATACATACACGCCATCATGACTGCATAGGTTTCTCTTTTCATCGAAACCAAAAACCAGACCCATACGGGTATGAAGAGGGGAGGGGCATATGCCCTCCCAATTCGGGCAAAAATATGGATCCATTCGGGTAAATAAAACAGCCAAGAAAATACCTTTTCCCCTTTTTGCTTTCTTGATTTTTCTTTCATATTAGCTTGCTTTCATATTTGGGGCAGGCCCGTAGTCAAGGGGGGCGAAGCCCCCCGAAATTTTTTTGCCCCCCAGAGAGTTTGAGTCTTACCATTGACTTAAACATTTGTACACATTTGATCCCCCTGAAAAAATTTTCGCCCCCCGGGAAAATTTTTGCCCCCCTCCAGTACCTTGTCTGGCTACGGGCCTGATTTGGGGTTCAAACAGCTGAACAGAACTTATTACCCCGGGGCGGAATTTGATGTCTGAAATTGGAGGACAAGGCCTGGGCGAAATACCAAACGGTGTCCAAGTGGAGCCAAAGAAGTTCTACAAGAAGAAACCACTTAACTATTTTAAATTAAATACAATATTATCCATGACTTTACAGTTTCTTCTAATTTCCCCAGCCACCTTTTCTTTCATTTTTGTCGATCGACTGGAAAAGTTCTTTGTTTCTTTGAAAAGTAAGAAAATCCACGTAAAAGAATAATTTTGTGAGGTCGATCAAAGTTTGGGGTTATAGGTAAATTATTCATACTATTGCACTCATTAAAACTCATCATTTGTATAGAAGTTGTGAATATATTCAATGGCCAAGTACTTGGCAATATGTTTATGTGGGTAACTGTGAGTTCCATGCAAATTTTCATTCCTGTCTGGGCAATGACTAAAAGAGGAATACCAAAATATCTCAAGAGGGTGCATTTTGGTGCTAAAAGCTATATTCTTTCGAAGATTTTGTAGTTAGTATAAGGGGATTTCATGTGACGTCACGCGCAATGGATTCCCACGCAATGAAGGGCAAAACATACACGCAGTAAGCGAATTTCCAGCTAACGCGCACGGCACAACCATAGATACTACTGTGACACCATGAACGGGAGCCCGTCAAAACCAAAAGACGCGCGATCTTGCCCTTCAAAACAAAAAAAGACGCGCGACCTTGCCCTTCAAAATTGCGTCTAGTTGGTTAAAGTCACGTGACTGAAATCCCTCTATACTTACTGCAGCTGTCTTTTGTAATGATAATAACTAAGCAAACTGATATTTGATTATTTATAAGGATGGGCCAGTGAAAAACAGAGCAAGGGGAGCAGCACGGAGAAAATTCTACCAAATGGTAACCACACAAAGAACTCCAAAAATGGCACTGACTGGGTACAAAAACACACCGGAGGAACAAAAAATTGCGCAGCTCTGTACAAGATTCACTACGAAACCCAAGTGAAGTTCCTCATGTAAAACTAGAATTACATTTATGGGGACAATTTTATCTTCTCAATAGCACCTGAAAATGAAACAGGTATTGCAGACACTGGTATTGATCCTACTGTGATCGCAATACTTACCCCTTACTAGCTTTTACACTCTTCAACTTATTACAAATCAACTCTTCAGAGAAGACAACATCACTAACTAAAGAATTATCAGAACCAGTACCATCATGACATATAAATGCTAATGGCAGCAATGGAATGATAGGTTTGGTAGTTTGATGGGATTTTACGACACACCAACACGATTGTGTTATATAGTGTCACCTAGAAAAGAAAAAGGTGCAAGGTTGGGGTACAATCAACTAAAAAGGTGGGGTCAAATTCCACAAAAAGGTCCAGGCAAATGTGGGAGTCATGTCAAAAATTTCTATACAGTTTACTTTCCTTGAGAAAGCCCAAAATAAGGGAAGGATCAGTCTGCTCAAATAATGTTTTCAGGTCTGGCACAGCATAGTACTTCTGGCGAGTATGGGAGTATTCATAACAGTCAATGAGAATGCGACCGACAGTGACAGCACAATCACAGGGTACACAATATGGTCTCTCATCCCCATGAAGTAAATAGACAAGGGTAAGGTAAGTGTGACCGATGGGAGCCCTAGTCAGAACTAAATCATCTCTCTGTTTACTGGGGGCTCCATGTCCCCCAGTTCTGACCATTGGTTTAGCTCAGTACAATTTCTTTTTGGGTAAGGAATCCCACAGTTGTTGCCATTCTGATTTTACAAAGCCATTGATCCTAGGGTGGTAATCAGTGTGAGCAAGTAGACATTGGTGACGTCCATCTGTAGGACTTCTTTAGCAAGTGCATACCCTTTTTCATTTCTTTGTATGCCCACGTGACTAGGGACCCATGCTAGCACAACCCATTTTTGTAGTTGAACCAAAATGCAATGATGGGGGCAGTATCTTATCTTAGCAAACCTAGTATTCAATGACCTGTTCCAATCCTGGTGCCTTGCCAAGGCAAAACTTTGTGTAATGGAAGGAGTAGGTAAATCACAGCATAAGACCATGAAAATTCTAACCTACCAAAAAAAGCCATGTGAACTTATTAACCATTTCGACCATTTACAGATAATTGAAAGGGGGATAAGGTTGATAATGTTAAATGGTGGATGACGTTAATATCATTTGCTCATTTTGAGAAAAAGGTCCAACAGGTGTCAAAAGGATTAAAAATAGAATGCCACAAAAATTACAAAAGAGAAAGTTTAGTCACTTTGAAGACATCTTGTTCTCTTTAAACCTTTTCTTGCAACCACCATCGTTGGTGACAATGGAACACTTGAGCCCTTTGTAAGGACAACTGTGGACAGGAAGTCAGGCAAACTGGAACCAATGATATACCCTCGCCTGTGTTAAATTATTATAATTCATACTTTATTTCCTATAGTCATATGCTAACTCCTCTACTGACATGACACAAAGTAGTTTCATAACATGAAATGTTTCATAACTTCCAATCTGCTTTGACATTATTAACATATCCATGACAATATGTGATCAATGGCAGTTAATTTTTGGAAGCATTTTCCCCTCTCAAAAGTACATCAGACTTAGATATCAATACAACACAATAAAATTATATGTTTTATGCAATACCGTATTGTGTATCTTGGTAATTTGGCATAAAATCATAGCATACCATCTACATAAACAAAGGAGGATTACATCACACGCTTAATTGATTTGAATAACGAGCAGCTTAAGTACACCCTGTTGAAGATTGCAGTCCAACAGTGTTAGGACCACTTTTCAGAATTTTTGAAATGTATGCATTATTCCCAAAATCAAATCCCTTTTCCAAAACTTGGAAACAGGTTATACTTTTTTGTTCTTTTCTCCTCTCAATTTTAACTAAAAAGTGCTCAATACTGCCAAAAAATAGCATGTGATAAGAAACTTTATCATCAGCAAAATGTATCCATCATTACAGGTTTGGAACAGACAAGCAGAACTGCCCTTTAAGGCAAATCACCCCAGAAGTGACACTAGCACACCACCAAGCTATCTGCTGAAACAGCAGCAAAATGAACATTAAAATGAATTCTCTGAAGACCCCAGTCAGCAGTTAATCAGTTAAATGTTAATGGGGGATGAAGCCAAGACAAAAGTTTCTCAAATTCAACTTCCTCTTCTACTATAACAGAGTGTTTGAGTGGAAATACAGCTTTCCATGTCTCATATGAATTTGCTTATTAGAGCTCCTATTATGTCTACAATTTGTCTAGATATTTATCTAGAGGAGGAACAGTTTCAGACAGACCCTTCCTCTTTCTTGTTTCAAAAACAACGATTCCAGGTTTTGATGTGGCATCCAGTGGGTCACCTGTCAGTATTTGCCAATGATCAAAGACACATTGAGGGAAAGCTTGTCCACCAGTATTTGAGCGCAAGTCAGCTGTGAAGCCTGTAAGGGGTAAAGTAAATCATATACAATCATAACGATTCACAGAATTTTTGTATGTGTGTGCATTCTGTGAACACACATATTTTAGGCCGATCAGTCAAACAAATGTATTGATGTAGTATGCCCACAAGACTTGCCGATGAGAATCATCCTAGTCCTGCTGACCTATGACACCAAACCGTTCTCACCATCTGTCATTTGTAGTGCTACATCGCAAGTGACTTATATTATCAATTTCCCACATATCAAGTCTTAGAATCCACCAATACTGATGCGTTACTGATATTTTACAAATAAGTGCACTGTATACAAAGCTTAAAGGGCAGGGTGTACTACACAAACTGTGATTAATAAGGAGACAAAACATAAACACTTACAGTCAGACATGAGATAAAACTGTAATACTTGTATGAGGTACAGGCCAAAGAATATCAACTGGTAGCATCGCCCTTTTTGGTTAATTTAACTGATACCCATATTGGTCAAATATGTGAAATACATCCAACAGCATTCTTGAATATTCATAATTGATCAAGTAATGGTCTCTTGTACCTACATGAAATACAGGAGCAGTGCTTATGGAGTATTGAAATAGTTTTAATTCATAACCGAAGAAAAGGTACTTCTAGCTGGTCACTAACATGGGCTCAATGTAATTAACACAAATTGACTCACCGAATGACTCATTTACAGGGAGGTATGCCTTCACAACAAACATAGGAGTACCACTGACTTGGGCTTCCTCAACCACATGACCACGCCTCCTGTTCAAGACACCATAAATTCCACCCACTGCATTCTCAGGGCACTGTAGAAAGGGAAAAAGACATCCAGATGAACTTACTTAAACAGCACAATTACAACCACTACATTACAACCCCTCCTTATGCAAACATACACACAAGCAATGTTTGAGAAATTTTCCTTAAAGCTATGGAGACATTCCACCAAAAGAAAATCTGTTTTCAATTGGAAGTGAAAGAATAAAATCCCCATATAGATCCATTGGAGTTATTTTAGTATCTTTTACTGTTCTTCAGATATACTTCTTCAAAATTTGATGGTTTCTGAAGAACTCATTGCCTATGCAAAAATAATGATGTGGAGTGGAGTGTAACAGTGTTATGATTTCTTTTGTTAACCCTATATAAGTTACCTCCTAAGTACTGATCAGATAGTTTACAGATTTGAAAGTGATATGTTTTTTACAAAAACAATTATAACTTCCATAATAAATCTCTCAGGGGATACCCCCTTGAAATCAAGGTTTGAAAAACAAAGGCTAGTATTAGCTATACTTAGCAAGTCCACCTTTCCACATCACAAACTGCATATTTAACTCATGTTTATTCATGACCAAGTGTGAAATGGGAATTACCTTGTAAAATGATCAATATTTGATGGATTTGACTGGAATTGTGATTATTTTCTTGATTTTTAATGTGCTTTTATCAAGTATGCAGCTATGTAATATTCATGCCACCTTACCTTAGACATTTAATGTCATTACAGTGTAATATTTTGATCACTTTCGATATTAAATGGAATGTTACTTAAGTTCTGAGTACCAAGATAACTACAAAAGCATGAGCAATGTACTTCAAGGTTCCCAGGGTATTCACAGCTTTTAGCAAAAATTTCACAAATTTCAATCCATGATGTTCATCCAACTTCACAATGTTTTACAATATTTTATTGCCTTGTTATACTATTGTACTTTTTTGCAAAGTTTGACAGTTTTTTTTTTCAGCTGTCATTTGTCTGGATTGCAATTGTAACCATTACTTATTACTAGATTGAGCCTTTTTCCATCTAACTTTCAAATTATGTGTATGACACAAACATGGATGCGATTTGTCTCAAAGAAAGGAAAAATCAACAAATCTTTACTATCCCTTTCTCATTCAAACAAACTTTCAAGGATAGCAACTACCCATTTTTGCATGAAGCTGTTTCTCCAGGCAGAAAAGGTTGTTAGCTCTGGAGAAAAATTAATGGCTGCCCCAAGATGTGTCCAAAACTGAAAATGTCTTTGATCTCAGAGGTTTTGATATCTTACTACCAAATGGCATAAACATTGGTATCGATATAATACTGTAGGTTTGCATCAGAACTGACCACATCTTTGAAAAAACCTGACCTTTCTTTATGCAAGCACTTCCTTTAATCAAACTATGGTAAAGGTTCTTTACCTGAATCTCTACAAGGTAAACAGGCTCCAGAATGCGTGGTTCTGCTGTCAGTATGCATGCATAGAGTACACGCCTGGCAGTAGGAATGATCTGACCGCCACCACGATGGATTGCATCAGTATGCAGGGTCACATCGTGGATGTTGAAACGTATACCTCTGCAATTTTCTTCACACATGACACCCTGTAATTAGAAAATAAACATAAGCTTCTAATAGTTAATACTAGAGCCAAACCTATTGAAACAGTCACAATACAAATGTTGTTTACAATGAATGTCATACTTAGCTGGGAAGTCAGCATCAGCTTCTTCCATTTTTCTTGATGCCAATGAAGCAATGAGTTTCAGATATGCTCCCTACGGCATACTCACAAACCATTGTCTACTGGGTGTGTAAACCAACTGAAACTTGAGTAATATTGAGGCCTTAAGATTTTTTTAACAACTTGCACATATAGAATGATGCTGACCAAACCAATCAATGGAGGACAACTGTAGATAGTAAATGACTACCTACAAAAAACACTGCCCATCACACCTTCACTCTGAACTTGTATTTTGTTCAAAAGTACTCTTATGAAATAGGAAGCTCACTGGATATACTGCTAGGAAGATACTGACACTTTAAAGTAAAGGCTTGCCCCAAAATTAGTATGCATGGTACTGGTAATGAAAGCAATAAGGCATAACTGTAGCACTGACCAACACATACCAAATAATGATGCCCATTTAATTTTTAGATCATGTCCATTCTTGGCTCAAGCTGATCAACCAGACACACAGAAATATTTCTTACCTACATCTTCATACCATACTGTACAAGAACTGTTTGAGAGATGTTGTAAATTTGAGAAGACCTGCCAAGAGAAGTCTCACCCACACACTAAAACGCAAACCTGCTAGTATTAATGAGTACAGTCCCCATACACCAGGCTTTCTACTGAGTAATGATTGTTTTAGAAAATCAAGGTGCCCACTGTGAGAAACTATTGTGTAGATAATAAATGTTGGGCAGAAAGAAAGCTTTGTATTACTACAACATGCTGTAAACTCTCCTCCCCCCACCCTCCCTCCTCCTCCCCCCTTTTCCCATAAGAAAAAGTCCCAATAAAGCCAAATTAGCTACAAATGATCTAACTGCTTCATCACTGGCACTTACCTCCTTTGAGGCCCACATGAAGCCAGCAACCACACTGTCCTTGATTTCATTGAGGTACTGCACTCCTTTACTGCAATCTATCAGAAGGTTTGGCCCTGTTGTTTCAGGTCCAAATGCCCAAATTTTCCTTGCCTCTGCTACATCAAAGTCATAATTATCTGCTAGGTATCGAGCCCTGACTTTGAGATCTTGACGTGGTTCTACCTTACCCTGTAAGGATGAGAAAAGAAAGTCAGTTTCTTTACTTGTGTACTGTACTCTCAGCTTCACTTAACATACTTTTCAGCCACAAAATGGCACCTTCAATATCTCCTATCCTTATGTATTAACAGGGAGTAAACTGTCAATATTTATATTGCCGTGAAGTTCATTTCAGATATTACTGTTTAGGCAGTTGTGAAGGATTGTCCCAGAACCCTTCTCGGAGAACAAAATGGAAGAATTACACTCCCACCTCCCTCCCAGCCTCCACTCCCACCCCCCCTCCCCCTCCCAATGCAAACAGTCTCAACCTTTCTCTGAGCATATCAGTTGCAACTTAATGATTTGGTAGTACACAGTCATCAATTTTCTGCACGCAAATCACACTGAACATTGTGGTCATTCAGCATATGCATTTTTGAATACAAGACACACTGATGACGGATGGTTTGGTGGTATTCTTCAATGCACATATTATCAACAATTTTACAGAAATGCTAAATGCTTACAGTATCAATGTCTTCTGGTAGTCCCTCTGGAAGATTGACGGCCTTCAAGAAAAGACGGTTGTGTTTATTGGGTGACTTGGATAAACACATCTGGTTTGACTCAGCAGAAACAGTCTCACGGTAAGAGACAACAGGATCAGATTTCTGGGGATGAAAAACAGCAGACGTCTGGTGCACCATTTTTTTTAACTTTTATTTCAAAGCACTACACAAATAACTTATACAGGACATAAATAGAGATAACTTTCTTGTACTTATTTCAATGCAACACTATGCTTATAAATACATGCCACATCCTGTTATTATGAGGCCCAGCTACTATTGCCCAAGGAAAGTCTGTAAGTCTGTATTATCCGAGAGAATTACCCAATTGTTTTCTAAACTCTTTTGCAGATGAGAGTTTTGCTTCAACTGCCCCCTTTCCCTTGTATCTCTAGTCTTACGGATGTTACCATCTTGATGCAGTCTGACAGACCCCAAAGCCTGCCATAGCGACTTGTAGTTTGAATACTATGTCATGAATATAATTGCCTGATTGATTTGCTTTTATTTACACCTAGATAGAACGTCCACACTGAATGGGAGGTGTACGGATGACACTAGAAAGTCTAACCAGCAGAATCAATTCCACTGTGGTCCATGTACAAAGATACAAAACAAAGCAAAAAGAAGTACCAACAACCGTAAAAAAAGGTCTAAAACAAAAAGGCTACAAAAGTCAAAAGTCAAAAAAAGTAAAAAAAAAGTCAAAAAAAAAAACAACCAATACATAGAGTTCCTCAGCTATGAGTAAGTGTAGAAAGTGGTGCTCTGTAGATAAATTGGGAGAATTTCATAACTTACTAGTGGTATAGATGAAGGTAGACTGACTAAACCTAGATAACAAATTTTGATAGAGTGCTTACTACCTCTGGTTCTATGATTGTGATAAGACCAAGACAATCAGATTAGAAAGGCAATTTGGAGCAAAGTTAATTACTTTAAAACTCTACAGGAACTTTAAAAACTTAAGTCTACAAACAACAATAATTGAAGTCTATGAACAAGGTAATATCTCTGGTTTTGAGCATAACTACAACTAATATTTTACAGATTTCATACAAAACTTTTGCATTAATGATTGAAATATAATTATCTGCCATTTGTATTCTTGTACAAATCCTCATGACAAAAGGTAACACATGAGCTGTCATAACTTCTTACTTACTGCAAGTCCACACAAAGGATTTAAGAGCATGTTCTAGTGACCAATTCCATTTTTCAAAATGCAGGAAATTTTGCTGTATAAAGCAGAGAAAACCCATTTCAACAGCACCTTGCATTTAGAAGATACTAAATTTATAAAGAAAACCTTTTCCTCAGCTTCAGCAGTGCATGATGGGAAATCTCTGATGTCATCTGGGCAAACTGATTAGACTTAGCTTTTGTATTTTTTTATAATGCTGGAACCACTATACCAAATCTTCCCTAACTTTTTTGGTTTATCATAAATATGGAACACTTTTACATTTGATCTATGTGGGAAAATACCTAAACATTCCAACAGTATCAAACTTCAAGGACAAACAAGGTATTCATTTGTTAAGAATACAAAAGAAATCTGAGGCAATTTTCCCTCTTGGCATCACATTCTGTGACCTTGAGGACATCTAGAGGTATTTCTAAACAAATGCAACAATCTTCAAAACGGGATATCTTGAGTTAGGAATTAAGTTCTGATATAGAGTTTAAATAACACAATGTAAAATTTTCTTTTTTCATAGTCCCCCATAAAATGGCACCAGACAATACCTTCAACAGTGCAGACATAATACATCCCAAGAATACAAAGAGAGAACTTGTCTCAAATTTACATCAACTTTTCTGAGGCAAAGATTAAAATTAGTAACTCCGTTCCTACCTTGGGCCTCTCATGCAAGGGAGAAAGATCTAAATCAAAACCTAGCTAGTAATGACTTCTCACAGAGGCTTGAATTACTGACACTGATTGTTACAGGTGTGTAAATTAACCAAAAAAGTGTACAAAAGCTAAAAACTCTTTTCTAACCTTTAGAGGAATGCAAGCATGGTCTTCTTCCAAATCTTTGAGACAAATTTCCAAATGAAGTTCCCCAGCTCCTGCAACAATGTGTTCACCAGATTCTTCAATGATGGTCTGGACCATAGGATCTGACTTAGCCAAGCGCTTCAGACCCTCAACCAATTTTGGGAGGTCACTAGGGTTCTTTGCCTCAACTGCAACACGCACAACAGGGCTGACAGAGAACTTCATGACCTGGACAGATAAAAAGGCAAACAGAGGGTGTGTTACAGGTAGTCAGTTTTTCATCATATTTACACAAGTATGAACACCTTTTGGACACCTTCATTCAACAGCCCTCACTTGCCTTTGAGTAATGATCATTTTTAGGCAAAAACTCATTGTCATTTGCCACCATGGGTGAAAACTGGAAAGCTGTGAGACTCCTTCCTGGGAAAGTTGGGCATTTGGAGGGAAATTTGGGCATCTGGAGGGAAATTTTGGCAATTGGAGGGAAATTTTGGCAACTGGAGGGAAGAAATTTCCCTTTTTTGTACATGAAAATACAGAATTTAGGAAAATTTTTATTCTCTTCTCAGGAAATAAACATTTTTTCCAGCCCTATTTACCACTCTTTGGAAAAAAGGTAAAACAATTGTACCACTCCCTAATATTTCTGTCACACATTAAACTGTTTTGCTTGATGAAGGGCTATGTAGGAGAGAACTGACCAATAGGATAAAATTTTTTCAAGAAAAATGCCTGCACCAGAAGTGAAAAAAGAAAGCTATGTATTTCAGCTTACAATATCTGGTTCTATGAGTTTCCCACATGCATTCTAGAAAGATGCAAATAAAAACAAGGCCTATTTTCAACCCCCTTCCCTAACTTCTTAGAGAGAGAACTCCCCCCTGCCATTTTCACTTTCAAGTTCCAACACCAGTGTTCATGATGACTTAAGCCTGAAAAATGATACGAACACTTAACTACTCACCTTGAGATTGTGAGCCTGCTCATATGTTGTAATTGTTCCTGTCTTCACAAGGTACTGGTCAACTCCAACAAGACCACAAATGTTTCCACATGGCACATCTTCGATGGATTCTGTGTAACGACCCATCATGAGGATGGTTCTGTGGAAGTAAAGGTCAAGTTCCAATGATAACCAAGTACTAATAGGTAATCTATTTTACAACTATTGCATGATGGGTTTGCAAAACAACTGTAATACTTCAAGAGAGTCAGACAAAGACTGCAAATTCAAAAAAGCTACAAGATTTTTACCTACCACCCACTCAACTCCCGGATAAACTCCTCCGATACAATCCCTCACCCCCTTACCTACTAACTTACAGGAACTCCAGTTCCACTCAAGATTTCAAAGCACCTTTTCATTAATTTAACTTCCAGTGGGGTCCATGTTCATTTTCATCACTAGCTGTAGAAAGCAGCAGGTTTCTCTGCAACCCAAACAAGACATCAAGCAGTACTAATGGACTATCTTTAAATAGGTCATACCTTTAAGGTATGACTTTTCCATG
The DNA here is from genome assembly GCA_029531755.1 of Holothuria leucospilota. Taxonomy (NCBI): domain Eukaryota; kingdom Metazoa; phylum Echinodermata; class Holothuroidea; order Aspidochirotida; family Holothuriidae; genus Holothuria; species Holothuria leucospilota. Next base: position 36,117,326 of record CM055974.1, on the reverse strand, counting down.
AGATATGTTAAATTTCACAAACTTCCCTGACTGTCCAAGGTCTGTGGGAACCCTATTACTTTCTAACACTTATGAATTTAGTAACCCATACCTCTGGATCTGTTTCACATTCAGATCTTCCTTCTTGCCCGGTATATAGTTAGGTCCCATAATGCGGCACTTCAGTCCAGTGGCAACCTTTCCAGAGAAGACACGACCAAAGGCATAAAAGCGTCCTTTGTCTGATGTTGGGACCATCTTGGAGACGTACATGCAGAGTGGTGCTTCTGGGTTACATTCCTTGATACCTTATCAAAAGAAGATATCCAACACTCCATCCTATGTGGTTTGAGTATTATTTGCATGACATATGCATTCCTCCCAAAGGTTACCATGGAAACTTACAAGTATTTTTACTTATTATACTACTCCTTGATACAAATTTTCAATATCTAATTAGTACAATCACACTAGATTCCCTTATTTTCAAGGGGTACATACTGCACCAGTATGCCTCCCTTACCCATCTCAGATTGCATTTCTTCATTTGGCTTACTTTTCCTAAAACCACTGCAAACTCTGAGGGAATGTGATTATTTCATCAAAGATTGCGTCTGCTATACCAACCCACTTCCCATGACAAAAATGGCAACAAAATGTTAACATTTCAACGTAATCTTGGCATTTCCTCCTACTTAAACAACTACATATGTAACATGAGGAGTATGGGAGTGACTACACCAATTATGACACAACCATTTTCATTAAGTGTGCATAGTTTCAAACTTTAACAACACAACAGAATAATCACTAAAGATGTAAGTTTAATCAACAGTCGAAATAATTCAATTCTCCATGACATTCCAGGAAATACCCCCTTTCCATTTGGCAAAATCTTTGCATGAAATATAATTGGAGAACTACCCCACATAAAGAAAATTCCTAATAGACAACCCTCTCCCCCCCCCCCTCCCAAAAAAACATTCTAACCTAGGCAATTTTCCCTGGATAATTCCCACCCCAGGCTATTCCAAATTTTTTAACAAGGTGAGTTTTCTGTCTGAGGGGTAACTATACAAAGCATCCAGGTAAGGAAGGGGATTGCCATGTGTGAAACATAAAATGCTTACCAATAGCCACAGGGTCATCTCGTGGACCTTCATAGAGCAACTCCATACGATACTTTTGCGAGGTTACAGGAGAAGGCAGGTGAATGGTTATCATCTGTAGAAGAGCATCTCCAGCTGGGAGCCATTTACGCATCACCGCCTTAAATAAGAAACAGAAATACCTTTTCTCTCAACATGCAATTTATACATTGATATCTGATTAGTCATCTCATTATTATAATTCTGATAAAGGTTCATGTAAGTTTAAGAAACTTTTCAGGACACCACAGGTATTTTCTGGTAACACTTCATAGGGATCTCATATAGTGTTCGACCGATTATGCCATAATCGGTAATCACCGATTACCGATTATTCAATTACACAATCGGGCCGATGCCGATTACCGATCACCGATTATTTACATGTATAGGAAGGTCATGTTTTCTCGCCGTCAGTCCCATATTTCTAACTTTGTTCACACACCATATCATAACCTTCACACTAGAGATGAACGATTAAGAACAGTACCCCACGTTCCACGAATGGAATATTGTTTTTTGAAGAATTTCCTCTCGAAATACTGAGATAAAAATCAACCATAAATACATGCTTTCGTACGATGTCACAGGCCTAACGTTAACCAAAGAGTCTGTCGGCTTACATACGGCTCTGCCTACAGTGGTTCAATACACCGATCATGTCGAAAGATTCCGTGTAAAGGTCTGTACTGGACTGTCGTAGTGCTATATAGTAGCCTATCCACCCCAGTTTTAAGCAAAACTATCTACCTTGGCACTTAAGGGCCACTAAACATTCCAATCAATTTACTTGATTTACTCATCTCGTGGTTCCATAACGACATGGATACATATTTTTTAAACCCTTTTTAAAGCGTATTGCCCAACTCTTACGTCTTATGTAAAAGAATCTCCAAATGAAATGTAAAACTAATTCCCGATAAATTCCCGTAATCGAAAAACTGTTGCCGTTCCAGCGTGAATTTAACACGGGCCCGTTTCCCTTCGTTCATCAGTTAGGAGCACGGAGTTAGTACATGACCAATGTGCTACGTAAAAAGCGCGGGCAATGCACTTAGCTTGTATTATGTATTACACACTGTACTGGTGTGCTTCGTAGGTGAACTTCAACTTTGCAAGAACTGTACGGCAATTACGTGTGCGCATGTGCGGGTCATAGGTAATTAAAAACTTAACGAAAGGAATGTGGGAAGTGGCATAATTTATGCAGGATAATGAGCCTCGAGTTTCCAAAGTTGCTACAGTACGTATGTGCACCAAATGTGTACAGATGATGTGGTTAGCACTGAAACTTGAAAAAACGTAGCGCGAAGTCGTTTCTTCCTGTAGTACAATTTGTATGCAGATTGTGGCATGGTCCGTGGCTTGCACACCTTGTAGGTAATACTGTGTGCCCTTTCACGCACCTGAACTGTGCTGCACTTGAGTTACGGCACCAATTACGATGATCGCTATCATTTGGAGAGCTTAAAAAGTTGCAAGTTATGTGAGTATCAGTGCTGATATTTTGGGCGGGAACTTAAAGAAATGCGTGTTTTGGTGAATTATAAAGATTTTTGCAGAAACTTTGAAGTGTATTTTAGCCCTGTTTCCAGTTTTCAAATAATCGGTGGTGGTAATCGGTTGAATGACAAAATTTTACCGATGCCGATTATTTACCGATTGTGCGATAATCGGCCCGATGCCGATTATCTAACAGATGATCGGTCGAACACTAATCTCATATGATAGAAAGACTTATTACAAACCATTCAAACCTTGCAACAATCTACATTCCAACTCAAGATAGCGCCTTTTTAAGTTACCTCAAATTTTCCTCAAGATAATATGAAATCTGGACAAATGATTTAAAGGGTAAATGCAGTCCCCCAGTTTGAATTAGTGTAACCTGTCATCCTTATTCAGGAATGGCTCCTATCAATCATGTGACAATATTTTTGTCACTTACTTGTTAAATTCATGCAGAATAAGTCCCTGGTTTTCTTTCAATATTCAATGTTTTTATACAGAAACATAATGAAAGATACTTGTGAGCAAAATCAGAGAAAATGTGTAAGTTTTAATTTTTTAGAAACAAAACTGGGGCACCTGTATTCACCCTTTTAAAAACCTAGCAAGATTCTTCATCACTGAATTGTTTAGTCTTTAAGCTTTATGCCACTGGAATTTCTAAGCAACAAGTACATTACACACTGCATCCTCATAATATTAACTGCAAGGCCATAACAGTAAACTTTGTCTTCCATACAAACATGCTAATATATAGAAACCAGAATGCAAAACTGCACTGAGGTTTCGATAAACTCACTTTCAAAACTACCAAGACTCTACAATAATAATGTTCTAGACCAATCTGATGCATCCCCCACCATGTATGAGAAATTGCTATGTTTTAAGACTATGACCTCTGGTGACCAGAAATGATCTTTCACTGAAACAAAACAACAGCATTTTTGTAATAAATATGGTAAATCAACCAGGTTTAAAAGTTTTTTTTTTGAGTTTCAAAGCAAAAAATAATGCTGTTATGCAAGTTCTTCAGATGTTTCCATCTAGTGACCTCAAATTACGTTTGACCTCTCTTACGTACAGTATGACACCTTCACTCAATATAACACATCTAAACAGCTACGTATGGAAATTATACATGCTCCCTTTCTTAAGACACTCATCTTTATAAACTTTTCAGAGCTTGACCTCTGGTGACCTCAGATAACCTCTAACCTTGTAAAAACACTACGATGGTTTCTCTTTAATATTCTAATCTACATACTAATAATGAAGAGTACCCATGCTTCCTACCTTTAGATATCATCTTAACTATATTTTAAGCTTTGGACCTCTGATGACCTTTGACCTTAACCAAATGTTAAAGGGTCTTCCTTGATATAATGCATTTGCATGCTATATATGAAGATTATCCATGCTGTGTATCTTGAGATACTGTATGAAAAAAATTCCCAGAGTTTAGACTTCTGATTACCCCTGATGATCTTTAACCTCCACCAAAAACAATACAGTCCTAAAGAAATGTATCCACATGCCACGTATGGAGAGTATCCACAGTTCATATCTCCAGATATCCTGTTAACAAGGTTCTCAGAGTTTGACCTTTGGTGGCCTCAAATAACCTTTAAATTCCACCAATATCGAGAGGGTTCTTTCTCTTCATAAAATGCATCTACATGCTAAGTATGAAGAGTTTGCATACCTCACATCTGGAGATATTGTGTTAACAAGTTTTTCAAAGTTTGACCTTTGGTGACCTCAGATGACCTTTGACCTTCACCAAAAGCACTTGGGTTCTTCCCCTCAGTATGGGGCATCCAAATACCAGGTATGAGAAGTGTCGGAGTTTCTCCTCAACACACATGCATACATGCAGATTTACACACATACCGGTACATACACACATCATCCCGACTGCATGAGCTTTTCTTCCATCGAACCTAAAAAGAAAAATTTCACTTCAGCCTCCCTACAAGATACCCCCTCTAAATGAATAAAATTTCCTTTATGAAGCACTGTTTTTCTCAAAAAAAAATTATTTATTTCTTTAAAAATTAATTGTAACGAGGATGACACAGGATGTATTGCATGGTCAAGCATCCAAACATATCTCATTCCAAGTTGATCTTAGGGAACACACAGGCTAGGTCTTAATGAAATGTCTGGCCATAATGATCTAAAAATGTTGGTACTACTTAACATTTACAAGGAATTTTCACAACATATTCTCCTACAACTGTCCTTGATCAAAAGCTTTTTGATGTTTTTTTTATTTTGAGGCATGAACACTTGACCCAATTGGACTGGGTTGATTCCTCCTTTGGTGTAGTGTCTTACTATATCCCTGACTAACAAAAGTTGGTACAACTCACCTACACTGCCAACAATCCACCCAATTCTATTTACATTTACTACCTACCTTCATGAGTGGTTTTCCTTCCATTGCCTTCTCTTCTGAAGACAGTTTATCTTTGAGATTCAGTTTTTCAAGCAGCTTATTGGTTTCTTCTGTCTTGAAATTCATGATGGCATCAAACATCTATGGATAAACCCGAATATATAAATATGCGTGAAGAGCTTTCCTGTACAAACCATTCTTTGTAAGACATATGGGATACTCTTTGGGTTAGTTCTATTGGCATACCAGATAAAGTCACCAAAACGGTAAAAGGCTCAGTGATTCCTTTTCAGATTTAGAACAGTACTTTAGTCCTGCAGTATCAAGTTGACAGTATGTCACTTGAGTGTATTTACACTTCGGTTGGAATGTAAAACATCAATAGTACTGACTTATAGATGGATAGTCATGTTAATCCCATTTCAGCTTCTTGAATTTTAGTTTGGCATGACATGCCTTACATAAACCCTAAAATGCTTCCTGGTTGGTACAAGGTTTTCACAATTAAAAATTCTGGTGACCCCACATAACCTTTGAACACCACTAAAGCTCTAAATCACATAGAAAATATGGGGCATCCATATCAAAATTATTCATGTATTCTATCATTCACAAGGTTTTTAGAGTATGACTTCTAGCGATCTCCAAAGATGTGACCTCCACTGAATTTTCGAGTGTCATGCGCTGAACATGGGGTACCTACATGCCAAGTATGAAATGCATACAAGTTTCCCTGCTTGAGAAATCTTGTTAACAATTACAAAATTATTATGTCAGTTTAACCTCACCCCAAACCCCAAACGACCTTTGACCTCAACCAAAAATGATGATCTACAAATTATAATACAACCACATCACCAAGAAGACACATCGGGAATTTCGGACTTCATTTCCACTATGTTACTAAATAGGATGGGGTCTTTTGTCAATCTGATATGGAAGTAGTCTAAATTAAGTGTCACTGGTGCAAAAATCATGGGGTCAATTGAAGCACTTTAGAGGAAATTATGGGCAGCCATGTATCAGGCTTTTTGAGTGAGCAAGAAGGCCTGGGTAAAGGTATGAACACTTTGAGCTCCTCTAGTAAAAACCCTTCACTGTCATGGTGTGGTAAATTAAAGTGACATGAAAGGCCAACCTGTCAGCCTCCTTGTGGGGGGTTACTTGTACCTGTTTGAACTTCAACTAGGTTTAAGAGGTCACTTTACTCTTTCAACTTAGTGTGTACGTCAATGGGGGATTTATTAAGGGTGTGCTACCATACCAGATTCAAACATATTTCCCCTCTTAAACTGAGGTGATCTCCACAACAAACAATAGGTCAATAGGTTTCTATTACTCAATTTGAGCATGCCAAATACTGTACAGTGGGAAATTTTCACGGGGCTTAAATTTTCACGCTTTTTGCGACCAAGCATCTAATCGCGAATATTAGACCCGCGAAAGTACTTTCGTTAGTTTGTACAAGACTGTAATGGTTGCCTGCAACAGCGAATTATTCACTCCGCAAATATGTGAACAAGGTACAGATTTGCCAAAAATTAGCCTCACGGAAATTTCCCACTAGACAGTATGTGACCCATCAAGGTTACCCTCCTTAAGAGATTTTGTGCTTAGGTTTTGACCACTGACTTCAAGTGACCCCAAATGACCTTTGACCATAATCGAAATAATCATAAAAAAATTATGGAAAATCAAGCAAATATAGAGAACACTTGACAGGAAGGATATAAAATTAAAGGCAAGGGCATTATACTATCCACCTGTGAGTTCTAACCAAATGCAAGGCACATGGCAATGGCCAACTATCCCACATTTGCCACTGGCACTTGAAGGATGTAATATTCCCTGTTGCTGTGTTATAACCAACCATGTGGGAAGATAATGGCTAGTTACTGAGCCTTTGCCCATTGCTGTGGAGCATCGTTAAAACTTAGCCACCTTCACTGATTGCTGCACTGCCTAGGGCTGTCAATTTATGTTACATCTCTTTCATTTTTAAATGATGGAAACACTCGTTTGTCATTTTACAGCATGCAAATTCACAACACAGTCAGGGTACTTTCACAGTTTTCCCTGCATGGAGAAGGTTAGCAACCATTTCAAGGAGAATCCAAATTTTACCCCACACTAGAAACGAACCCAACTAAATACTATGCAAGTGCCTATGACTTTCGCAAATTGACATTTTCTGACACTTAGAGTAAGTTGTTGAGATATTTAGAGCAGTTTAACTTCCACCCATCATATGCCAGAACACATGCTATTCTCTTGCACATGAGGTTTTTAAAATTTTTGTAAACAAGCGCAATGTGCTTTTCAGCTTATGATAGCTGTAAACTAGTATCTTGGTAAGTATTATTTGCAGCATGAAATGCCATGTAGAACATACTGTAGGCATTTTGTCTACAGCCAAAATGTCATCAAATCAATTCATATAATTACTGATATCATGCTATTGTCCTTTGTGGCTGTGTACAATGCACAATGTGGCTACAGCCCTGCCGTTGAAATTAAGAAACCTTCACAACGTAGATGGAAAACACCTTTGTCAGTTCACAGTTTTGGTGCTTACAAGATTAACTAATACACTATCTGTTTGTAGCTTCTCACACACATTTAACTCGATTTTTATCTAAACACTGCACAGATGGCATGGCGTTCATTCCACTTTAATGACAAATTTTCACCAAACACAGGGTCTAATTTAAGCAAGTACTGATGTGAGCGTATGGCCTAGGCTAGTTTAGGCTACTGCAACTCTCGTAAGGCTACCGAATGTTTAAAGGGCACATATAGTGGTGGGCCTACACCCAGAAATAATGATTCATTTTCCTCACCCTGGCTAGGGGTGACTGATTGCAGGGTTTCCCCTGGCACTGTTTTTGTGAGGCAGCCAATTCATAGGTTTTGGCCACCACCTCACAGAAATTTGCTATTATTGCCACCTGTACTGTACTAACTATAGAAGTATTGATAGTTCTCCCTCACTGTTGGTGCCAAGGCTGGCACCATATTACCCCCAAGACTAATACCACCTCACACTCTCTAAAACCCAGGGGAAACCCTGGCTTGATTAGTCATAATTCAATTAATGCAATACTTTGATGCAGATACTGAGTGCAATTCTGTCTTTATGAAAAGTTTAAGGAACATCAATTATAAGGAGTCCAATTATATCAGTTGTCTTTGTCTGATATGCCATGAAAGCCTAATTTAAAGAAAACTACAGAGCTACCTATGTAGTTCAAGGCATTATTCTGAACAAAGCATTTTTAATTATATATATTCTGCTAAATTTATTAATATATCCATAGCAGCTTTAATATTCTTTTGGGGGGGGTAACCAAATTCCTTTACCTTGAAGATGGGATCTAGGATAAACTGATTGAACCCACGGACATATCCTTCACCTCCAACTTTATTCCATTTTTTCTCTTTGGGGTTATAGAACTGATCACCAAATAACCTCTTCATCAACTTAGCTGGCTGAATCTTGAACTTTGCAGCATAGATCTCTGCAAACTGCTTCAGGGTGAAAGCCCAGCCATGAAGTCCTGATCCAAATCCAACAGTGCCTGCAGTTGGTTGTACCTGCAAGAAACAAAAGGCATTTATCAACACCAAAATATTAGCAACTATTTGTAGGGCCCCCGATTTTCCGCTTCACAAAATGGTAAATTCCGTTTTTCACTTTTCATTTTCCGTTTTTTTCCGTTTTCAACTTTCCCTTTTCCGTAGATCTTCCTTTTGTTTCAGATTGACCCACTTTGATCATCGAGAGCTTCTTAAGAAAAGTCTATCAGCTTCCTTCCACTGCTGGCAAAAGCCTGAATATACTTCCACGATGAGTTTCAAACCTGGTTTATAGTTATTGTAGCAAGCAGCCACCAGAAAGTCTTGCAATAGTGAAAGCATGTCAGATAAATTGGGAATAACATAGCATGGGTAAAATTTTTATCACTCAAAAAGCAAGCATTACCACCACCGTTTTAATTAACTGGTCTGCACAAAGGTGCTTCAGGTCAGTAGTGCCAAATACACTTCTGATTTCTGCAAATAACTGAATATATTCCCCCAAACACACATTTCTTTATGGTTCCTGCACGAAATATCAGCACTGATACAAGGTCCACAAGATTTGCAAAATTTGACCCTATATGATCATCCTCCAATAACGATCATCCAATTGTTGCGTCAAGAGTAAACTCCATCAATTTTACCCAAAGATATGTTTGTAAACCACTTCACAAAATCCCACTTGACTTCCAATAAACTCAAATGACCTTTGACCTCTACCAAAAATGAAATCATTCATCTGCTAACTATAATGCAGTCCAGTGCTAAATCATATATCATTTTTACACTAGGTTTCGTTATCCTGCATAAATTACAATTCCACTTCCCGCATTCCTATTCGGTTAATATCATTTTTAATTAGTCATAAAACGCGCGTGCGTACCTCAAATTGACAAAGATACCACTTTTTTGCAAATTCCCAAAAAAGTTTCTTGCGAAGTTGAAGTTCATCCTATCGTTAGTACACCGAGTATCTTGTATCTTGTTGCAAGGACAGTGCATTGCCCGCGCTGTGACATAGGTTTTGACGTTGATGACCTCACATGAATGAACTAATAGGGTACTTCCCAGTGTATAATAAATCCATGCATCCCCACCAACAACAATTATCCAGGGAGTTGCACACCAGTTCGATTAAAAAGTGAATATATCGGGTTTGCGTTTCATTTGGTAGAATCTTTTTAAAATGGAGGTACAGTAAGTTTTGGGCAAGACAGTTTACAAAAAAATATATTCATATTGATAGGGCCCCATGAGATGCGTACTCCTAGTAAATTGAGTCGGAAATTTTAGTGGCCTTGAAGTACTAAGATACTGTAACGTTACGTATTTTTGCAGAGAACTGAGCGGATAGGCTACTAATACTATGTAGCACTACTAACTTAGTACAGTCCAGTACGAAACACGATACACGGAATCTTCCGACGTGATCGGTGAATGAAAACTAACATTTACATAACATTTTTCACGTCACGTAAAGTGTGGGAGCCTTTAGACCTATTTAAAAATATGTGAGTCAAACATACATCAGAAGTGTAAAAGTCCTCAAGTGCCCTTGATTTGTGGAAAATAAATTTGTCTATGCTTCGTTAAAAATGCAAAAATCTTGTTCTGTGTTTACTTTTTTTTTTTTTTCATGATAATTTTGTAATGTGCATAAGAGAAGAAACTTTATACAATTTACATAACTATGGTATTAAATGACCCTCAGACGACCTTTGATCTAAATTTTTCACGACCCTCACCCTAAGATAATTGTGAGTTTCAGATTAATTTGCCAAACAATGCAAGAGATACCAATTTAAATACAACTGTGAACAGATGGACAGAAGGAGACACAGAAAGACAGACAGACAAAATGCCCTATGATGATGTGAGCTCACAATACCCTCGCTGGTATGAGCTAGAAATGCATTGACTTTCCATGAATTACATAAGCTTAACTTCTGCTTATACAACAGAAAAAGCTTAATGTCATTTCAGGGTTTTTACTTTTGTTTCAAAATGGATGAAATACTTCACATCCATGGGTGTTCTGAGCATGTACTCCCAGACAATATTGCTCTAGTGCAGAGTAGCACAGTTCTTACCAGATCCAGAATCAACAGTTAAGTGCTAAACTAGCCCAAGCCTTTAAATGTGATGTGCCAGCCTAATTCAAAGTTTCCCTGGTAGAGATACACTTTCACTACAGGGATTTCACTGTCTGGAAAGCTTTACATGACATTTGATCTTCAGCACTGTCATGAAAGTCCTCTACTTAATTCTGGATACCCACATGTCAAATATGCCAGGGCTTGAAATATGGGGGCATGACCATTTTATTTTTCACTTTCAGGATACATTAATGCATCTCAAAGGGCACCAAGGCCAAACAGAAGATTTTGTGTTATCTGGTATATTTTATTTTTTGTTAGGAAGGGCATGAAGGCCAAAATCTATTATGATTTCTCTACTACAAAAGATAACTCCAATAAAGTATAAGAATGGGTGTTTTTTGAGAGCTGCATAAGATCAGCAAGAGTTAACTTTCCATGAAATGCTCTCTTGACTACAGTAGAAAACTGTATATTCACTGTATGTTAAACTCACCTGAATATTTCCCATAGGTCCATCGTCTGGGCAATATGTTGCTACAATGACATTGACACTTTCAACAATTCGCTGAAATGTTAAATACAAGTCTTCCTGCTCAAGTTGCAACTCAAGCAATGCACGATCCATTTTGTTCATGAAGAGAACAGGCTTAATTCTCTCACTGATGGCTTGACGAAGCACAGTCTCAGTTTGTACACACACACCTGGTGACCAAGAACAAAGCAAAATTAATACTGATGGAAAACTGATGCTAGATAAAAAAAACTGTGCTCCTCTTAAAAGGTTCACCTCTTCTAAATTTGAGGCATGTCAAAGTTTTGGACTAACAAGCAAGAATGCACAAGTTGATACAACTCAGGTTTACATGACCTAGCATTACTCTGAAGGAAGAAAATCTGAAGGCTTAAATCACTGAACCATTATCTAGTAATCATGTTGATATGTGCACTTCCCCCTCCTGCATCCCCACCTTTCCCCCTTAACCCACAAAATAACTTTTTTTTTGTGTAACAAAAGCTTTGTGATTCCTTGGCTCTGAAAATATTTTTAAGTACTTTCACTTTCCATGATTTCAAATTGACAGTTTGATCTCCAAATGCTTCTCAACTTCTCAAGGAAAGTTCTGCTGGCTATGCAAAAACCTGAACATACTTCCGAAAGGAGTAACCACCTTGAACTGACAGGAGCCTCAGCAAAAAGCCAAACGAGAGCCTTGCAAAAGTGATAATGAGCACTGACTTCAATGGCTTCAACGAAGTGTACAATCAAGTTATGTCTTGAATGTCTTTGACACATGCGATTGACTGCAGCAGCGATAATATGAAAAAACGAAGTATGGGAAGGTATTACCATGTACCCGGCCCCTGACGACTTAAATGCCGAATTGTACTACGTTGGTAGCGAAAAATAAATCAAGATTTTTGCAGAAAAATTAAAAAAAAAAACTGTGTTTGCATTTAACATTTGCAGTCGCGAAGTAACTTTCAATTACTTCTTTGGGAATATGTCTTATATAGCTTTTAGTGTTACTTCAGCATCACACCAGACGATCAAATATCCCTCCATCTCACTAAAGCAACAGCCATGATCTATAAAAAAAAATCTGTAGGAGGTCTGCCCCTAAATAACTACAGAATAGTTTCAAAATTTGTGATTATTGGTTTCACTGAGTATACAAACATTTTCAAAACGAGTGGCCCAAACATTAGCGTAATTCCCACCCCTTAGCCTTCTAGCATGTGCTACGCCGATTCCTTCCACTATCAACAGCTTGTGTTTTAAATATTTTTCTTTCAAACAAAATATGGCGTATTTTGATTCGCAAGTTTTGGGATAAGTAAAAAGTGTTTCTTTTGGACCTACGTAAGCCAGGGGCCTTCTCCGTTTATCACAAAGAAGTACCTCTTCACCTAACTCTCGTAAAATACCTCGCAAGTAGTTCACTATGCAATGCTGCATCAAAACTGCCTTGTTTAGCTAGTCACTATATATCTAAAATACCGGCCGATATTTTCGATATCAACTATTCGTCGGTATTACACTCAACTATAACCACTAAGTTACTAGCAGTCAATATTTATATGATCTCTTGTATTCAGACATTCCAATAATCTATGAATGCAGTACTTCATGCTCGTAGTGAAAATCCAGGCACCGTGCAGTCCGCTGCAGGTCTGCAGCTCGCTAATTCAGCTTCTCGGCACTCTTGCACGTGTCCGGTACCTGGGATGTCAGAATTTTCCCGAAACTTTCAAGCGCAGCTATAAGAACTTTTACGCAGCTATTTTTGCAGGATTATCCCCATGGTCGTGTCAGCGATCTTTTTTTAATGTATGGAAAAATATTACAGTCGAAACTACTGGCAAATTTCCGCCCAAACAAACAAAATATACATCCCACAAAATAGTTGAAAAAACCCCTCGTATCAAAGTAGCTGATCCAGTCAAACGTCACAATACTCCTATGTATGCTGCTGCATAGTTTGTATGGAAGAGTCCAAACTGTAAATATTTTCTACAGTACTACACGTACGTGTTGCATGTGCGGACTGATTGCGGCGTGTTCGTACATGTTTGCATACATTCATGTTGTCAACAGAATTAACGTAAAGCTTCCCCAACGAAAAATTACGAAGCTGTACTTAACCCTGTGGCCTATGGAATCACATGCGTAGTACAGTATGTGTACCAACACTGAACTTCTAACGAATGTATTTGCGAAAATGTTACGTTATTTTCTGTTTGTGGAACTTTACTCTGTGAGATAGTCTCAGATAGATCATCCTACAGTAAGTCTGAATATCATGAAAAATTAGTTTACTTGTAAGGTCTCGGAATCAACTTGCATGCAGTAACCAATTCTGTACAAAAAACTTTCGTGTCACTGATACGGCTCATGAGCTAGCTCTGTACATATTCAGCCATTAACGCCCCACGTGTACTTTGGCAGTCGATCACCAGTCTGTACCGAATCTACTGTGTACACAGTAAGCCTACCTTGAAGTATTCCACTGCGTATGCAAACCGCAGTTCAGTTCTTACAGCATGCCTATATGCTCGTATCATTGTGACGAACAGCTCAGTATTGTGCTACGAAGGTCACAAGAGGTGAACCTAGACCTACGTAAGCTAGGCCAAAGATTCGTTGGTAACTTGACTCCATCGATGCTTAGGTATCGGTTTTTAAACTAACACTCGTATCGGTTATGAGTCACTGCTGTTAAATATCGATATTTGTGTTGAGTGTCGCTATTTTAGAAGAATCGGTATCCGAGTGAATAGTAGAATATTGATATTAGTACTATATATAGACTTTACTATATATCGATATTTTTGAAAACGCATATCGACGATACTACTAAGGAGCAAATATCGACTAATATCGATATACCGCTACACCTTAATCTACTGAGCCATCTTTGCATCATTTTTCTAGTCTTCTAGTAGTGTACTGCATGTGCGTGTGGTATGTATACACAGCGCACAAGTGCTGACCTTTACTGCTGTAAGGTTGTTGTCCCTGTGCAGTATGTAATACGTATCACGTGCACAGCTATGTACTATATACCACACACATGCAGCTACCAACTGGGTGCATGCAGTACATCATAACTAGTACAATGACAGAAGATAAACACAAATGTAGCTATCTGGGCAGGTACACCACATGCGCAGATACTAACCTTTACTGCTGCAGTTAACCTTTACTACTGCAGTTATATCTCACGTCAGCTTTGACAAATGCATGCAAAGTCACTATTAAACTAGTGTGCAAAAGGGTGCTTCAGATTAGAAGTGACTTCATAAGCTGTGTAGCTGCTTTTGATGATATACCCTGACAGGTGGGAGAAAATCCAACCATAAGGTTCATCTAGGTTACCCTCATGAGATATCATATCAAATGACCAAAAAGCATAGGGTTCTTTCTCTCGGTGATAAAATCCATACACCAGGCTTTAAAAATCAACACTGCTATCTTGAAATTTCATGTTTACAGTTTTCAGGTTTTGAGCTCTGGTGACTGGCATGACCTTTGACCTTCATAAAAATGTTAGGATATTTATTCTCAGTAAAGCCAATCCATACATCAAGTAGAAAAAGTCCTGTCACTGCCACCTTGTGATATCGTGTTAACATGCTAAGCATCATAAACATACCCACACTTACACTTGCCAGACTGAGTGACTGCATAGGTTCCTGCCTCTGGCAAGTTTAGAATAAATAAATTTGAATGGCAAGATGTTCATTACCAGGATCTTTGGTGGGTGGTTCAAAATAGGTTCAATTGATATAACTTTTCCCTACAGAAGACCTGTGAAGATCAAAAATTTATACCCCTAGATGCAGAATGTGGCCTTCCTGAACTTCAGTTCAGGCTGAAGTCATGGGATATTTCTCTTCTGTTTAAAAATTAAGTTACGAAAATCTCTAAGAAGAAACATACCACTGACACAATCCACAACAACAAGGGCACCATCAGTGACACGGAGGGCAGCGGTCACCTCTGATGAGAAGTCAACATGTCCAGGGGAGTCAATCAAATTGATGAGGAAACCATTACCATCTGTACCAGTTGTGATGTAGGATAAATCCTCCTCTCTCAACTCATAGTAAAGAGAGATTGCACTAAAAATTGAAAATATGAAAAATTTCCTATGGTGAACGATTTCTAAGGTAATACATTTACAGTACCATGCAAAAAAAAAAAAAAAATGATGCAGGGTGTTGCACTGTGCCTTCTTTCTTTCATTGACAAAAGTGTGAGCTAATTACTTTGCAGTTCAGAATGCAAGCTGTGATGCTGATATTTAACAACTATTTTTCTAGACGAATTCTCAGCTCGGATGTAACAACATTATTCTATGACTGGAAGTTGAGCAAAGGATATCATTTAAGTCCCTGATTCAAGAATGCATATTAACGTAAGAATGCTAGGGCAAATGCAGCATAACCTTGTCACCATTCACAAATCATTTCAAGTATAGGACTATTCTTGTTACTGCACTATTACGTTAATAAAATGATACATACGTAAAATCTTCGATTTCTTTAAGTTTGTAACATTTATGCTCTGAAACAATAAACAACTTGTATGAGAATAAAAATGAGATATATGCAGAGATGCCAACTTTCAAATATGGTTCCAGTATTTTTCACATCAAAACAGCATATTTTGGACATCAAAAGAGTATTTTCTTCAAACTAACATACGCTACCCTAGCCTAGGCCTAGACTATAGCCACGTTCTGAGGTTAGTCGACTAACGTTACTCGTTAGGCTAGGCCTAACGTTAGAGCTTAGCTCACATAATTTGGACTACTTTTAACGATGAAATACCACATTTTGATGTATTCGGGCTTGACCAATTGTTTCCTTGGCTTGGGTGGAATTATTTTGTCGTTTATAAAACAAACAACGATGGCCTTAGAATTAATCCAGAATAAGCAGTTTCATGTGCGGCGTACACAGAGTACATCATGGTACGTTACATAACAATATTATACAGTTACAAAGCTGCACTGGCACTAGCAGTACACATGCCTAACTGTGTCTCCAGTGTATACAAGTAATGAAACAGAGTCAAAGTTAACACTGCTGTATCTAATTGGTCGTATTCGGGAGGCTGCCATAAACAGACCAATGAATGAATTGGTTACTGTGCACTACAGGCAGCAGGTCTGGGTTGTGATATCGTGACCTCTGCTGTATAGTCTCACACTCCAGTCGCACTTTTATTTACATTGTTTTATTTAGCAGGGCTGAAATTTAGCACTCGTCCGATCGTCCGTAACGGGTAAAACTTGCATCGGACAACCACTTTCTGTCTTTGATTTTGTCCGATGGACGAGTAGATTTTATTTGCAACTGAATAGTTCCCTACATCAGCAGGAAAGTATGTCATAAAAATCCCCTTAAGAAGTGGCACTGAGACAATGGTACTGACTACCATTCATCATTGTACCATGCCAATAAATATGGAAAAATGCAGAATTTAAAGTAAATGTTTGTTTTCTATGGCAGAGACAGGAAATAGAATTGTTCATCTCTTGTTCGTCACTTTCATTCGGACAACCAAAAACTATTTTAGACAACCTAAATTTAGCTTCAGGTTGTCCGATGGGCAACCTAAAGATTTCCTTAAAAATCAGGCCTGTTTAGAGATCGGATTTCAGTAGTTTTAGTGATCCCATTTCCATATTTTAGTGGGCAAAGCGTATTCCCATATTTCCTACCAAAATACATACAAAAAACGGGAAAACCGTACTAGTGGGCATCTCTGTATATGTAAGATTTAGTAAATGTGTCAGAATAAGACTGAACGAGTCTTTCACTACTGTCTACAACAAATCACTCACGTTGACTTGATGGTGATGCACCTGTCCTGCTCATCTTTTCTTGTGTCAGTGAAACGGGTCTCTCCTGCCTTGGAATTGGCAATAATTCCAGCTTTACTGACAAGTGAGTCAGTCAGGGTTGATTTTCCGTGATCAACGTGAGCAATCACAGACATGTTTCTGATGTTTTTCTTTTTGTCCATGATCGCACGGATCTGGTCTATGGTAAAGTTAACCTGTAAAATAAAAAAAAATGCTCTGGTGAGGAAAGAACCTTGTTTCATATCAATATTCTCCATTTACAGATTATAACCAAATACACTTCTTGCTGCATGCAACCTAGATGTAGGCTCGTAGTGTGCTATTTGGACATTCACTTTTAACTTTAAGCTTTAGTATGCAACTTTTTGAATATTTGGTGCATCATTTTGTCAAAGTCTTTGACAAAATGATGTATTACACACTTTTTGGACAAACAATGTGTTTACTATAACTTGCTCAATACCAGTTCCCCCTGCCATTTTGTCCTCAACAATTCAGTTCACCCAAGCCACAGGGGTCACCAAGTTCATCCTTGAGTACCAACCACTTCATCAGCAAGTACCAACCTGTTAACCCCTTAAAACAAGTCCGACCTAATAAAAATTGAACTAAATGCAATAATGCATGCAGTTAAATGAGTCATTATTTGGCACAAATGCAGTATACCCCACAAGACTGAAGTTCTGTTAGATCATGGCCACTTTCCGTCCAGTTGAGCTTTTCCATTATACAGGGGGTTACCATTAGGGCTGTGACGGTTAAACTGTTAACTGACCGATCAATCAGTTAAATGACCACCACATGTCATTTCATGTTACCGTTACCGCCTGTGGGCTGGGGGTTGTAGAATATGCCCACGGTATTCCCCGCCTGTCGTAAGAGGCGACTAAAGAGGAGGACTTGAAACGAATTTATCTAGTTGACACTATATAACACATTCGTGTTGGTGTGTCGTTAAATATTATCTAACTAACTAACTAATTCATGTTACCGTTTTTGTATCCTAATAAATCTGTCGCCGCAGTTCACCTTTATACCTAAACTTGTTTATGCCACTTACGCAGTAAACCGCAGTAGGACTAAAAAGTTACTTCTAGACGGCAGAAAAATATATGCTTAATATCCTTCATTACAAATGCACTTCGGGAAATTTCCCGGGCGTAACTTCCAAGGTTACGTGTTTACAGTTCATCAGTCTCAAAACCTATGCAATCTGCATAAAATAGTGACCAAGCTATGTAGTTCTGGGCTTAATTATGCAACCCTGGCTTGCAAGCCTTGTAGGTGCAACTAAAATATTTGTAACTACGCCTCACCATTTAAGCTGACTTAATGCTTTTAAAAAGTGACAATTAAACATTTTTATAATTTTTTCAACGTTAGTTTAATTCCTGGAAAAGTTTCAACCCCTGAAATTTGCTAAAAGGAGTGAAATTCTTTCTGCCGTTTCATTTGTTAACCCAAATTGTAAAATATGGAGCATTCCAATGGTAAACTTCATGAATAATCATATTCAGGGATGTAGCTAGCCAAATTTGAGTGCCGGGTAATTGTCTGATCTGGGGAAAGCACCTCACTCCATCCCCATTGCATCTACCCCATTTTTCAGCCATTCATTTTTCATTTTTCCCTCATTTTACTTTATGGAGTAAATTTAGGGCTAGTTTTAGGTCTCGGTAGGCAGATTTGTGGTGGGCGGGGGGAGACGTGTTTGCCTGGAGTGCCGAGTGGGAATATCAAGTGCTGGGTGTCACCGCCCAGTGTTGCCCACTGTAGCTACATCCCTGATCATATTATTTTCGAACATAATAAGCACAGCTACTTGGACTTGCTGAATGAACTGGCGCACGTGCATTGTATAGTACAGCACAGTATTTGTAATTAGCAGAGCTGTTTGAGCTTGCTGGATGAACCGGGCCGGCCGGCGACGTGCTTTGCTGCTTCGCACATTGCATGAACGATCGTACATGGCATATCGTACGTACATTGTACAGTACAGTATTGTGTACGAGACTACTATGTACGAGTCCAGAGTCCTGTTATAACATACAGTATGAGGGTAGCTGTCGTTATCAAAAAGTTTCGCCGTTCATAATTACGAAGAAACTGGAATTTTCAGTAGGTATTAGGTTAAAAGGCACGCGATTATGACAAGTTAAAATTCAACGTTACACTTTTTTATGGAGCATGCAGTAATACATATGGGTAAAAATTTTCACACCATTATGACATAACGTTGCTGGAATTCTTAGCAGACACACTTATATTACGTATGAATTCCAGCAAGGTCACAAGGCACACTATAGTACACTGTATGTGGTACATTTGTACTCGACGCTGCTCACGGCGTGTGTGATACTGTATCACTGTACCCCGAAAAGTGCGTCTTGAACTGCGATAATGCCAGTGACATCCATAGGCTTCTCATCTTACAGTGCTATGTTAGACCACAAAAATCTTGAAAACGGTAATCACTGGCATAACAAAAAGTATGCATGTTTGTGAAAAGTTTGAACAAATGTGTGATTCACCCTTACGTACCGACTGCTTGCCAAAACATTGCAAATAATGAGAACGTTCTAACTTGCATGCTGCTTCGACGATCATCACTACCGGCGCCATTTTAAATGTATAAACTTTGGTATTTAAAGTGGTGGCGCTCTTCCGAAATGTTTATTTTGTTTATATACCTTGACTTGATTTCATTTTCGGTGAACCGTTAAACATTCAGATAATAAAAACGGTTAAACGGATAGTGAATTAACCAGAAATGCACAGCCTTAGTTACCATCCTCAATTTCACATTTTTGTGGCAAATGATGTCGTTCTCAAAATAACTCTCTCAAGTCAATTTTTAAAAATTAAGTAATATAATAAAATGAATAGCATTTTGCGAATGACTCTCTTAATTCCTGTTATTTGTGTTAGCAATAGGTCTGAAAACTTCGGTATTCCTAGAACTGGACTGTACAAGTCTGCCGGACGGATAGTGGCCATGATCTACTCTGTTTTTCATGTTTTTGGATGTAGGCCTATTCCTGTAAACTCTTTGAAGACTAAGTCCTAGTCCCCAATGTGTATCCTTGTAAACTCTCAAAGACAAGCTTGCCTACATAGGCTGGACAACAGGCATTTGCCTTAGACTTTTGATATAGGCCTACATGACACTTATCAAGTATAACAGGGAAAGGTACGAAGACTCGGGTTCATTGCTCTTAGACAATCACAGCACACGTTACATGTGATGGTATCAAATAGTGAAAATATGCTTTGATCTGCATGGCCAACTTTCGTTCTTTTGCTTCGCTTCACCTTCTATTAGGTGTTTCTGTGAGAAAGCATGGATAGCTGCGCAGGCTACTATCATGTGTGAGTGTCGCTTGTCGCTGGCAGTGAAGTGCGACTGGGCCAACTCTGTCCCAATTTTTATTTTCTCACCTTTTTTTTACTGTTAAGAATTTATCTTATGCAAAAAGTTGCATCCAAAAAGCTCTTGGATAGTCTGCTGGAACAGATGTCAAGATCGACAGTCTTTTGGGGTTGACGGTAAGAGTGTAACTGTAAAAATAGGCCAAGATTTGTGCCAGACTGCATAATTTGTCAGTCGCACGGAAGAAGTTCCGCGCGCATTTTCAATTTACATACTCAGGGTTTCCGCCAAAGGGGGGAAAGGGGGGGATTTGTCCCCCCCTTTCCAGAAGAAGGTGGGTAAAATCCCCCCCTTTTCATTTCCATAAAAATTAAAAAAATGGTCCATATCTTGGTTTCTTACTTAAGAAGAGGGCACCTTTGCAGCAATGTTTGAACTTTCATAAGTAAATGGCCTTTAAAACCCTTCAAAATGCACCTTATAGGGGTCTTGAAGCAAGCTTTTGTCCCCCTGAACCCACTTGTAACTTTAGCCAGGGACAGCATCAATTTGGACTAGGGGTTTAGGAGCAATTAATCCCCCCCCCCTTTTTTGCATTTCTGGCGGAATCCCTGATACTGTTTTACCACGAATTTGGCGCGCAATAATTCAGTTTGGTGTGCGGCGCCCAGAGCAAGACTCCATCCCGGCATAGCAGTGGCAAAACGGTCACAGTACCTCGGTCTGTCGGCGTACTGTGCAATGCAAACTAGCCTTATCCAATACACACACGGCAACCATGCAATTTTGTGTTGTAATGTGCCTCCACTTAATTCCCACTGAGTACCACACAAAATATGATTATTTCCTGCCAAATAGGAAAAATGTACATAAATTTTGGCTGTAGTATGATATGTATAAGTGTAGCGTACGTACGTACAGTATACGTACAGTACATATAGTATGTAGTATACATAAATATAGTATACATATGCGTATATGTATATACGTACACATATAGTTAAATGTATTGTGTGTATTCAGTTTGTAGCGGCATTGGCGCGCAATATCGAACTTTACAATTACATTCCGCGTGCAATTAACAAACTATGCAATCTGGGATTTGTGCTTCGTCCTAAGAAATGGCCTACCTTGTCTTACATATATATATAGTGTCTAGTATATGTACGTAATGCTTCGAACGCCTGTGACCTACGTAGGCCTTGGCTACAATTCAATTGGGGTGACAGAATTGTCCCTTTAACTTGGGAGATACAGGTATGAGGGTAGGCTATCTGGTGCATGGAAAGTAAATATTAATTTCAAAGGTTACAAGTAAAACGTTAGTGTCTGCCGAATGGAAGTTTGTTGGAAATAGGGGCACATACCTTTGCCTACCCGCCTCTCCCTTCGGTAAAGGTTGACATTATGATTAACATTACGTCGTTATGCCGAACCTGCCCTTTTTGAATTTGACCAAAAGTCATACTCATAGCCTAACGTTAGACATGCCATTTGGCCTTTTGATTTACAATCTGAATTAGTGAGAGTTAAAAGTAACACCCAAATCTAGAACTAACGCTGGCCTTTGGCCTACTTGTTTGCTTAGGCAGGTATGAAAACTTCACTTTTACAAGCACAACAACAGTCAAACTCAAAGCAATATGGTTGAACTGCGCAATACTACCGGCATGTCACACAAAGCACATCCTACCGTACTTTACAATCATACTATGTAACAGTAACAGCAAAGAGTAATCATCCCATAACCTTCCGTAAGTTTTATCCCATTCTATGGAATTATTCGAGTATTTTTGACTACAAAATTGATTTTAAAATTAAAAATAAGGAATTTAATTTCGGTTCATTACTACAGAATGAGAAGATGACCCCTACCATTTTGGCTGTTCGTCGATATTCTTCGCCCTTTCGGATGCAAAGCTGACGGTTCGTGAGCCCGTGTAAAAAGGATGGATGATAGAGGTCGCACTGCCACGTGAATAAATTTGTTGCAACCATAGAATATGATATATGCGAGCAGACGTGAAGTATAACTGAAGCCAAATCTCGCCCTGTTACGCAGACGCACTTTACTTTTGTTGTGACGTAACAAGGAAGTTCCCTGTGTAGCAGGGTAGAATCATAGAGCAGGATCCTGCTCTATGGGTAGAATATGCATCTTTTTTGCAAGGACTTGTATTGGTATTACGAGTACACGTCCGCTGGGCAGGCAACTTCGGAAGTGAAGCGCTGCACCCACAATATTTTTGCCTCAGTGTATTGCTGAAGCAGTGCCAGTGATTAACACTTTTTCAACAGAAAATAGACAGTAATAAAACATAAACAAGGAGGCACATGATCCCGAATAGTGTTTTGTCAAGAAGATGCCCTAAGACCGACTTCTTCTGGTGCTATAGGAAGCCCGCTTAACCTTCCGCTAAATTTACCAAGTTTTCCGTCGTGTAACGCGTTCTTGAACATAATTTCTTTGGTGGTGTCTCATTGCGCAATCTCATCTGATTACTCATCAAATGGTGACGTTAGTTTTACCGTCGCACGAATAAATTTGTTGCGAAGTATGGCGCAAGTATGCAATTAGTAACCTTACGACTTCCTTTGCACCTAATGTCGCTTCTGTCGCTGGCGGGCAAAAACTGAACACAAGAGTTGCCCCACATTTCGAAACGAGTGGGAGAAACCTTTTTAAGGGGCATCTTCTACACAGGCGTAGGAGCTTTTCGAGACGGGGGGGGGGGGGCTGAACCTTGTTTCGAATCGCCGGCCTGGGGAAGAGGGTCCCCCTCCCCTTTGGAAAATTTTTGGGTATTTAAGGGTCCTCAGATGCAATTTGGTGCAACATTTTGGACAAATTTTAAGGAAAATTACTGCAAATTTTTGACATTTCTTACAGAAGAGACAATAAGGGGTTTTTGGCCTTGGATCTTGGGGGGGGGGCGGAAGCATACTTCAGCTCCCCACATTTTTGACTGGGGGCTAAAGCTCCCCGCCACCCCCCCCCTACTCCCGCTTCCTATGCCTATGATCTTCTAAGAGGAATAGTAGGCCTGTGAAACACTTTAAGTGCAAGGCTGCCATCAGTTGGCACGCAGCAAAGCAAGACAATCAGGGTCTAAAAGGCCTTTGCCCTGTAGCCTTCATTTCAGTTTCTTCCGTAGTTCCGTTATAGCTAAATAATAACCTACTAGCTAGCCCTTTCCACATTTCGGAGTAACATACAACAGGCCCGGATCCAGGGGGGGGGGCTTCCTCGGGCTCACCCCCCCTTTTCGCCACATCAACAATAACAAATACGCGAAAATTAGCATAATGTTAATCTAGGAGAATATTCAAGGGGGCTTTCAGCCCCCCATTTTCGAAATGTCTGGATCCGCGCCTGTACAAGTAGAGTACTCAGTTTTATGTAAAGGTCGGGAATTTCATCCCATAACGCATACCCTAGCTATAATGTTCTCATAGTTTTCTCGTGCTGGACGGACGTAAGGTAGCTATTTCGAATGGCAGACGAGTGGAATTGGTACAATGTATGCTATCCCCGACAGAGCCCAATCTCCCCGAAAGCTGACCAATTTTGCTCTAAATGAGTACAGGCAGTAGCTTAACTGGGGTGAAAATAAGGTAAATGGCAGGGATGAAAATAAGGTGAATGTACCAACAGCATTAAGTCAATGTACCGACACTTTTTCAGAGGGATATCACTTAACAAGTCACCCCGCACCCGTGATCCCACCTCCATCCACCCAGGGGTAGCGCTAGGATTTGCCCGACGGAGGGCAGACTCCCCGACGCGAAGCCAACTACCCGAAGCCCTGACAGCCCCGATAGCGTCGAGGGGTTGGTGAGGGAAGATGTGGGGAAAACCTGTGTACTATACTATGCCATTGCGGGGCATATATTGCATAAAATTTGTATAGACTAGAGGGAAATAGTTCCGCGTTGATTTAATGTTTTTTTCCGGAATCTAAACTGTGAAAAAGCGCACGAAGCGCGCGAATTTTGGGGGGATAAGCCGACACTAAAAAGAATTTATACTGATTTAAAGCTTACATATAGGTCAATTGTCCTGCAAGTTGGGCCCTATCGGGCACAACTTACATTGTAGCCTACTTCCCTCCGCGAGTCAATAGCCGTACCGCACGACAGACACAAGAGAACATTAAGTTAAGCGAAATCAGACGAAATTCCCGATATTTACATAAATCTATGTATTCTACTTATTAAGTTACTTGAAAAGATGGAAAGGGTTTGTGCTAAATTTAGCTATAACTAACAGAACTGAGGAAGAGTGGGTAAAGCGTACCGAAAATTTGCAAAGCGCGAAGCGGGAGAAAAGTTTTAGTAGGCTTACAATAAAAACGTACGCAATCTTTCATAATAAAAATGTAAAAAAAAAAAATAAAAACTGTAGGGGCTATAGACCGTATCAGGGATAACATATACTGTGTCAAAACCACCTGGACTACCCTCTGAAATAGCCAAACTTTGCTCCGTGAGTCCCTCACCAACTGACCCTACCGCATGACACTCACAAGAGAACAGTAACTAGGCTTCGCGATATGGGATGAAATTTACGACCTATACATAAATTGTGCACTCTGCCTACGTGTTACTTGATAAGGGTGACTTATGCTATTTAGCTATGTAGAATGGAAATATTGGAGAAACTGGTGTGACTCTACAGAGCACGTAGCTCTGTAGAGCTTTTGGGGTTTTTACTAGAGAAATATTGTCCTCTTGTGAGCAAAAATAGGTAAACCGTCGGGAAGACTGTCGCCGTCCACACCGGGCGGATGTACCGACAAGATCAGCAAATGTACCGACAGACCATCCCAGGACGACAAGTCGGGGGCGACCGCCCCCTACCCCCCCCCCCTTACGTTACGCTACTGAGTACAGGTTTTTTTTGTCTGGGCCTAAATTTCGCACACAGATACCCCCCAACAAACAAACACTAGGCCTAAAGCAGCATGCAACTCGGCACTCAAAGCTAGTACACTGCTATTAGGCCCTATGCAAAACATGACATGGTAAAGTACAGGTTTCCTTCAAACCCTCTAGCCATCCCCACCCCCGTTGACATCTGGTTTGTCGGAGATTGAGGGGGCTGCCCCCACGCCCCTTCGGGGAGTATAGCTCTCCTGTTGGGCAAATCTTGGCTCCATCCCTACTTCCAGGGGGCCAGAGATTTTAAAGGGGCGAAAATGATGATATTATGGGACTCAGCTATTTTTCTCATAAATTTTCTTAAGAGGCCCCTGACTATGCGCTTTCTCCCACATTGCTGGTGTGTTCATTTTCCAGATCTTAGGTTATCTCCAAGTAATCTTACTTTTGGAATTTCATGTTGTTGAAATTTACACTGTTTCCAATTGAAAGTTAAGGAGCATACCTGCCAACTCTCACGGTTTTACCGTGGCATCCGACTTGCAGCCGGAAGGTCTGGGGTTCGACTCCTGGCCGGGTCATACCAAAGACTTTAAAAATGGAACTTACTGCCATTGTACATGGTGCTCAGCAGCAGCAATGCAGTAGGGAAAACAAGCCAGTGAGCCATAACTGTAAAAAAGGCCGTGGCCGGCCCGACTTAAACCAATTGGTTAGAAACTGAGCCGTAAAACCTCATCTAACTCTAACTCTAACTCTTCACCGTGAGTCTCACGGTTTTTTAGGTCATTTCACTTTCACATCTCCAAAACTCACGGTGAAAAACTAAGATAGAGTCGTTAAAAAATATTGTGTTATTGCAAATATTAGGCTATAATTCAGGGATGTAAGTTTTCCTTATTTTTAAAAGGAATTGGTATAATCCTCCGTCTTTCTCTTGTATTTCTGTCATAATTTTTCCAGACCGGAAGTACGGAAAATAATCTGGAAACAGTGGATGGAATTTTGTTGAAGTGCAAACAGAAAAACATGCAAAAAAATGCACCCTGAACGGTGTATCTATATTGTAGCATCGTGTAAATTGAGTACCTTCACCGTTCAAATTAATCTGCTACACAAGTGGAGGCTTGATCTTAAGATGACATCATGAATTATCTTAATTTCTTGTATTGTTTTAAAGGTTTAGAATATGTTGACCATATGTGACACTGTTACGAAAAGGTACTCAAAACTCATTCAGACTATCCCTATGAAGACATGCTTGGACAAATTCTGATGAAATTTACACACAGTGATGACAAGATATTTGGTTATCAGTGATGGCAGGGATTTGGAATCAAAGGTCATCTAGGGGTCATTTGGGGTTACTTTATCTAAAGGTAAAATGCCTTACGTCCTTATGACATAGGGATATCTTTGGGTGTTCATTGATGTGAGATACTTTGGCACTAGGTCCATAAGGGGTGATAAGAAATTTAAGGTCAATGGTCATCTAGAGGTCATTTTATGGAAAAACAAAGACTACTTTGGTTTCTAGAGATGTAGTAACAGTTTGGGGTGTTCATTGTTGTGATATAAGTTTGGTAATAGCCCAATAAAGTACGGTAGTAGGCCCTAGTCTTGTGGCGGTCATTTCATGGGAAAACAAAAAATGCATTGCCTTCTACTAACGTAGGAAAGATTTGGGGTGTTTAACTATTTGGAAGTTCTACATGAAAGGTGATCAGAAGTTTTTCACATCTTGCAGTGATATTTTTGTTTTCATAAAAACAACTGGGACTTGAAATTTACAGTGCACCATTTTGCACCTCAGCTCCCTACCCGAAAGCAAAACTTTTCCAAAAGGGGACGCATGGGGTAATCCCCTTTCCGTTTACCCACCCCAGGACGGCATTCACTTTATAAAACCTATAATTTTCGGTATTTTTTTACCCTGCTCTCACTGTACATCCCTGCCAAATACGCACCCTGATTGCAAACCAATGCATAGTTAAAACCAGAAACGGAAAATTTCCCTTAACAGGAATTTGGCCAGTGGCTTCAAAACATCATACCATTTTCAGCCGCAGATTCCTGGGAACAATCTGTCCTTAAGTCTTTCCTTAAGTTGATAAATTCATTTTTTTTTTGCAGAAAGGTAAACCCACCAAGTTCGATTACACTTACAAGCAGAGTGAATGATTTCATTTTATGAAAGATGTTGAAAGGTTGCAGATTTATGACTGAGTTTCAAGTTTTTCAGTCATAAAACAAAATATGATTAGTGTACCATTAACGGTTCTATTGAAAATCCTTATTTTGTTTGATTTTTTAGTATAAGATGTTTAGAGGTACTACAGAAAAATTGTAAATCTCCAGGTTTGAGGTGCCATTCTCCAGGTTTTTGTGTGAAAAGCTCCAGGTTTACAAATTTAGAGGTTGGCAGGTCTGAAGGAGGGTAAGGTAGGTGGGCGATGACGAAGCAGGGAGTCAGTTCTCTCGCTTATATGAGCTCGAGTCCCAGACTTTTGCTTAAAAAATTGTCAATATGGCCCTTATATTCATTGACATGTACAATGCTTACTAACACAGCACCTAGAGACTGTTTCATGTTTCCAGCTCTCTTTGGGGAAAGAAATTTTCTCATTTTCAGTCAGTTCAGAGGAGGGCCACTCGGCCCATACCTGGAGTACGTAATATATCATGATAGACTCAAACATCTTGCACTTACCACTCTTGAGTTAAGAAGGGTTAAGGGAGATAAACTGTGGGTGTCACATTCCTCTCTGGGAGGGATTCTCTGTAAACTTGCAACAAATGCTGGCGCTAATTCTTAGGTTCGAGACCATTGTGGGAAACACTGGTGAAGTGTTCCTCCGGGCATGACATTAGGAAGTTCAGCTTCACTCAGTAGAGTTGTCAATGAGTGAAATAGTCTTCCTGGGTGGGTTGTTAACTCCACTTCAGTCCATCGTGTCAAGGTTAACATTGAAAAGTTCTATTGCGACTATGGTAGAATCTGCTTGTGCTGGGCTTTGTTAGGTTTTTGATTGTGTTTTGGGGGTTTGGATCACAGGGCATCTCAATGGACTTTAGCCCGGGCGCCCATGCCCTTTAGCCTGTTATCTTATGTCATGTCATGTCATGTCATTTTCATCGGACCTCTCTTGGAATTTCAAAATCTAACCAAATGCAACTACATGAAAGTAATACAATAACCAACAAACTAAGGGTTAAGAACGCATGCCCCACAAAGTTCACAAACCCTAAAGGCCTTTGGCCGGTATGCCCATTTCATTTCATTTCACTTCATTTATTTGTTTTTCACACCATACAGGTATACAAGCATAATATATATATATAATATTTACATCAATTTTGAATAAATCTTTTACGATGTGAAGGAAGTAGAACAAAAAACCCTCACGGGCTTGACGAAGTGCTCTACTCCCTAAGGCGATAGCAAAAAAGAAAAGAAAAGAAACAACAAAAGCTAAACAAGATACTTCACTTACACTCCCCCCCCCCCCCCGCACCATCATTGCTTCATACATGGCTACGAGTTACGGGCCTGCTTTCGCACAATAAAGTAAAGCAAGGCTCCTGAAAGTTGAAAGTCAATAAGTACTTAGATATAGTTTGCTTAGGTTATACCTGAACGATCTGAAGCTTGGACTATCAATTACAGTCTTGGGTAGGGTATTCCAAAGATTAATAGCACGATGCCGAAGGCTCAGTTGAGAATGAGATGTGGGATAAACAGTATGTAGAAGAAGCTGAGGGTTACGTGTATTATAACTGTGAACATTAGTATTGGTTGTGAAAAAGTTGGAGAAGGCGGGTGGTAACATGTTGTGGGTGAAGCGATAGGTGAACGAAGCTATTCCTAGATTGATAATATCGTTAAGTTTTAATAAGTTCAACATTTTGAAAAGAGGATCAGTGTGATCATGTGGACCAGAGTGACAAATATGTCGAACAGCCCATTTGATCCTCAGCCGAAAGTGAATTCAGAAATGAAATTTCACTAACCCATGAAAGCACTTTTAAAAAGCACAATTTAAGTTGCTTTCCATTCAGTATACTACTGCTACAAGCCTGCAGTACCCACGGAGTTGCCAAAGTGGTTTATATGTGGGGGGGGGGGCACGACAGTCCCTATGAATCCTAATGCGTCGTCCCGGCAACCAAACAGGCATCCTCTGCATGATAGACTGATAGAAGTAGAACTTTAAGCCAGGTAATCACTGCTCGACTTTTTTCCACGATTTATCACGATTTCAAACGACTTCTTCACGACATGGAAATCGCGAACATTCGCTGGAGAAACGTACGATTTTCTACGATATGCTGCCAGTCACGTCTTTTCACGATTTAGGGGTGCACACTACACGATTCCTTGAGAGAATTTTTCACGACACCTGACGGTTTGAGCGAACCTGATGAACTGCATGGTTGATACATTTTCCGGCTTTGCTTGCTCATTCACAATGGATGTTATCAGTCACTGCTCCTGGGATAGAAAGGCCCTTAAAGACTACTACGGACGTGCAGATTGATCCATTGTATAGCGGCAGCGAAATGCGGGTGCAAATAACCCTACTTTGCGTAGGCGCAAGAGAATGAGGAAGAGAGTCAACGTCGAAGTTTTTGGCCCCGGCCATGGCTAGCCAAGTTTTAGACATTTTTACACATTTTATTAAGACAGAAACAATGGGGGTAGCGAACATCTGGGAGGCCCCGTCCCCCCCGCCCCCCCCCCCCCTTAGCCTGAACTCGCAGAAGAAGGCATTCCAGAGTACGTGGCTTTCCAACTAAAGAGCGTGTCCCGAACAGTTCAGGGAGCTACTTGGAAAAGTTCGACGACTGATCCAGAAGCTGATACCCATTTGAGGCATTCGATTTTACCAGCAGTACGATTATTAGTTCTAACATTGAGATACCTTGCAACTGGTATCTTATTATGAACACATTTTCAAGTTATTACGAGTATCAGACTCCATTGTCAAACAATTCGATAACATACGTGTGTTTTGTTAAACTGTGAGATCAAATGCATTTTAATTGGGTAATTACTATTTTGTTCAACGCAGGGGCTTACTCAGACAGGCCCGTACACATGAAAGATTTTGCAAGATGGGGGAGCCTACAAACACTAATCCAATTGACGCGACATTTGCCACAAACCGAATGCGAGCCCCCCTACCCGTTCACAGGATTAGTCCTACTCCTATAGGGGTTGGAATTCCAGGGTTTGAGGACGAATCCATCGAACCACCTCTTCGAAAAGAAACCTTATCTGAAATGTCTAAAATTTGCACTGATGGTAAGGACAAATGGCTGCAGGATCCCCACCCTCCCCTCCACTTACAAACATATGACAAAACATTAAATACCAAATGGTAACATCTGGATGATTCTTTTCAAAAACGCCACCTACTAAGGGAGGCACATCCTCCCTTAGATGCCCCCGCGTCGTGCAAGGAGGTTTGCTGGGCTAACGCACCCAACTCGTTTTCTCCTATTCGCCCTCCTTCTCTTCCAGAAAATCCTGTATACGCCCCTGGCTCAGCAGATAGTATTCACTTTGTTTTTCTCAACTGTAATCATCTAATTAATACAGAAAAGATGGGTTTCAAAATGTCAACTTTTTACCTAAGATGTAAATCATCAGGTTAGTAAAACCACCAGACACAGATCAAAATATAACAACTTTGATAATCAGTAAAAATATTACAGTACATGAAACTTTCTTTCCAGGCCAAACATACATAAGTACAATGTTCAGCTTTCGGGTCAGCAATAACACTATAGCAATTGCATTGTGCCATTGAGATATGACAGGTTTTATAGTTTGTATTAGTCAGAGACGTCGGCACGTGGGGCATGGGGGAAGGTACGTACTCCCAAACGATTTCTGAAAATTTTAGAACATTTTTTAATGAGTGCAAAAGGACTTTAAGATACAGAATTATGTGGGGGTAGGGTGAGGTGTGTTTTCGTCTGAGTGATGGATCTATTTTAATCAATTTCTATCACAAGTTGTTCTGAAACTTTCAAAATTCTCATAAATCTTTCGAAAACTCACAATTTAAGTGCGCCCTCCCAGCAAGACCTCATTGCTGTGCTTATTATCAGTGCTGTAGCGAGACTGGTCTCGAGACCGGAAATTGTCGGTCTTGTCTCCGAGACCGGTCTCGAGTCCCTATGCAAACAGTGTGTAAAGCCCGTTGAGAGGCCGGCCTCGGTCTCGGACCCTCCGGTTTCGATCACAGAACTGCTTATTATCAATACCGTCTCTGACGCGGGTTATTAATTGATGAGGGCTTTTAGGCCGATTGTTCGTATCCGTAGGAGTGATTACAGAGGAACACAACATCTCAAGAATGTGATTCCATAGAAGACGCATTTCATGAAAATTGGAAGCTATAACGAATTACCAGGCAGTAGAGTCCCCATCTAATAAGCATATAAATTTTGTCATGGAATTGAGAGTTTTCCGGTGCGTAGTCTGCATGGGATTTTGTCATGGAAAGTTTTGTAATGCAAAATATCTGCTCTCTTCGCACGCATTCGTTACGGTTCGCCCTCCGCATCTGCTGGTTATAGGGCAATAATTTCGGACCAATTTGCTCTTACGAAAACCAGAGGTACATCTCCAACCTATTTAGGCCTGCAACAAGGGAGGACCTTAGAGAAATGTTATATCACGAGTAGCCTTACAGTAACAATTGTAGGCCTATAGCGTGATGTGAAAGATTGGAAGTAGGTATTCGTCGTTATACATTTTTGTAGAACGCGTGCCATGCCACGGCCAAAATATCACTAAATAACGAGGATTTCTATAGGGTGCAATTACTGTATTTCAAACATTGCCAAAGGTAGCACCATTTTGCATGTAAGTCACCTAACGTAAAAAAAAAGTTTCTCAAGGGAGGAGTTGTCACCCCTCCTCTTAGACAGCACACATGTCTCATACACCAAACCAAAAATAAAACATGCACTGAATTATGAGAATCTTTCAACATGGGAAGGATCCGCCGATTACGCTGAATTTGTGGGGGTGTCTGGGGTGGGATTACACCATAAGGGCGCGAAAACTTTTGGTGGGCTGGCACAAAAAAAAAACATGTTATTATTAAGAACAAAAAGAAAAATATAAAAACTGTAAGGGCTGTAGACTGTATCGGGGATAACATACAATGTGTCGAAACCACCTGGACTACCCGATGAAATAGCCAAACTTTTCTCCCTGAGTCGCTCACCAATTGAACGTACCGCATGACACACATTAGAGAACAGCAACTAGGCTTTGCGATAAGGGATGAAGTTTACTACCTCTACATAACCTGAGTACCCTGCCTACATGTTACTTGGTAAGGTTGACAGCTATGTGGAATGGAACTACTGAAGAAACTGGAGTGACATTACAGCGCGCGTAGTGCGTCGAAATTTTGGGTTCTGATTACAGATATTGTCCTCTTTCTGTCACTTATTTTCCTCTTTCCTATCGTCATGTTTCCTTCATTTTGCGGACTGGTGCAGAATTTACCGACTCAGTGCCAGAAACCAAACGAACGATGAACTCCTTTAGTACACAATGATACTGGAAAGTCCTATGTAGCTTTTTTTGCCGACAGAATATGTTTTAAGTTTCAAAAAGTGTTGCTCACGGTCTTTGAAAATATTGTGATAAACGTTGTCTACAACTGCATTCGAATCTCCTATCTTCCTTCTGCACCAACCCCTTTCTCTTGCCCTGCTTTGTCCCTCCTTCCCCTGTTCTTTTCTCTGTTCGCATGGTCTTTCTCTCTCCCTTTTTTCTCTTTCTTCTTTCCTCCAACTTTCCTTCGTTTGCACTTCCCTCTTTCCTTCATTTTGCTGACTAGTGTAGATGTGTGGATGATGGGGGGGGGGGGGGGGTCACACACCAAACTCCCTTTTAGCGACGGCCCTTCGTACTTGTATTTGAAGATATGTACTCTGTGAATTTTTGTAAAGTCAGTCCCCTCCACCATCTGGCGAAGAGCCGAAGGGCGAAACCAAACGTTAGGCTCCCGAAGGATTTCTGCTCCCCACCCCCCCCCTCCCAAAAAAAAAAAGTTACGTGAACGGGAGGACATCCGGCTTATCATGACTAGCCTCTTGACCTCAGATCTCTACATCATGTCTCCGCCATGTGTGGCCCCGTTAGACTTCCTGAAAAGAACAGATACGATACGACGTGTGATTTTAGCCAAAAGACCGAGAGGCTAAGCCAAAACAAATCAAATCACATCACATATGTACTTATCAGTACAGAAATCTCAGTCCAGGATATGAATATTTGTTTGTTTACTTCACTGATTGTTATCTAATTTAACTTATAAGAATTTAATGTTTTCTAGCTGTGCTGATAAACACAGATCTATCTCAAAACATATATAAATTGTGCTGTTAAGAAGACCAGCAACAAAGTATATTAAACAGCAACCGAAGTTATTACTGCTCTATCAATTCCATAGGTTCACGACTTTGACTATCAGTCATCTCTCGATGCATGTGAGTACTTTGACCTCTCCTTCAAAAAGAAAATATATCTTGATTTGTTCTTGAACTACGTCAGTGTTTGAATTTACCTTGGATCAATGACGTCGTCGGAGTCTTCCTCTCGGATCGTAATGACAGAGTTATATTACTTTTAGCTTTTGGCAACTTGCTCATCAAGGCTTCTAAAGTTCTGAGACTGAAACGGCTGTGGAGAGCAATACATCGCACGTGTCTTATATTAAAAGTTCAAAACAAAATGACCAGTGTCCGAATAAGCCTACTTGAATCAGTGTAAAAACTTTGCAAAAATCGATAACCCTAAATAGGAACAAGCTACAATTCAAAAGGAAAGCAATTTAGTTTACTCTACAGGCCTGCTTGAATCAATTTAAATTAGAAATCTATATTTGTTGGTAAATCAGCCAGCAAACCTTTGCACCTGTACTGAATATGGAAACTCTGTGCTTTTACGGTAGGCTGAAGTATAGTAGGCCCAAAATAATTTCTTCTCGTAGAAATTGACCTTGAAATCACTCACTGAAAGGCCGGTTCATACTTCAGTAGCCTATAGAGCTTATGCACCTACGTCACGTTTCTCTATTTTTCCATCCAAGCGTACATTGTGCATCAATTGTTACTAAGGTGCTATCGTGAGCGCGTATCTTTAACACACCTACTACGTATGGCAGTTCCATCCAGTAAGCCAAATTGAAACGCGCTGACGTCACGTGCATAAGCTCTATAGCACTATAAAGCTATGAATATTGAACACTGCGGTTCAACTCTGAGCTATGTCCGTGATTGGACGGATGAGCAAGGGGTGACCGTAGGCTATATGCGGTTCTTATGACTTTGGAGCGCATTAAAATTTGGAAGTATGAACCGGCCTATAAAAAGGATTTCAGTTTTAATGCTTAAATGACATTGAAACAACAAACTGTACTCTAGGCTATTCCTGACTTCCCAAGCACCACCAGTAGGCCTGTTAATGCCACAGCTGCCACTATGAGTGACTAGCAAATTTTACAATAAAGCTCCTGCAAATTGTGAGTCGGTATGGTAGGCCTAGACTATACAGTAACTTTCGTCCTTGCTTCAAAGTCATTTGGCTTCAAACCTCATACAGCCTAGTTAGATCTGACAAAGTTGAAACAGCTGGCAATGCAAAGAGTTTTCATAGCATGAAAAATTGATCATATAGAAAGAGTATTCATTTTATTCACCTCAAGAGTCAGTTAATAGTAGCATCTCATTGTTTTTAAAAATGTTATGTTCATAGTTCATAGAAATTTAATACAGCATTTGTTTGCAATAGGTTTAAAAATATTGTCTAACAAGCTAACAACTATCTAAAAGAAATTTGAAAGTTACTGTTGTGTTATATATTACTCCTGCATTAAATTCTGTACATCGTGTACCGGTACAGGACTACTTCCGGTGTGTGTGTGGGGGGGGGGGGTACTGCAGCATTTGTGTCCGAAAATTTAACTCATCATGTTGGCCCTTAATAGCAAAAATTTTGCTCGAAAATACCAAATTTTCTGCCGAATGGGGGACCTGCAGAGCAGCCTCGCGTACGCCTATGGGTGCGCGTGCTCATACTCAGGCACTTCGTACTCGTCATACTCATACGTGCACACGAGGCCTTGCAGTACTCGGGTTCGCACTTAGATGTCTTCTCGATCATGTAGTATTAAACCGCCATTCTTGCCAAAAGAAAGGTCCAGTGTGTGGTTCATATATGAAAACTGGGGCTCTGACTGTTGCCGTTGCTTTTGGACTGTAACTGACGGCGCACTATAGTGACAAACATAGGCCTTCAATTGCAAACTCGGACCCCACCCTCGCCAAATTTTCACAAGTAAAATTCCCACTTCGAACAATTTGCCCGGACTGCAATTCCCACCCATGACAGTTACCCCTCAAACAACTTCCCCTGTCAAAAAATTTGGAATCGTCGTGTGTGGGAAGTTGTCAGGGGAGTGGGGAAATTGTCTGGGAACAATCATAGAAATTAGTGAGTTGAGGATATACCGCCGAGCAAGGTACATCATACCCATTGCAATGGCTGACTTGTTATTTCCAGTTTTAATGCAATGCCTTGTGCTTGAATGTTTCTGGCCAAGGAGTAAAATTGACTTACACCGCTCACAAACGTAGTCTACTAAAAGATGAGCGAATGGACTTTGATGTTCAAACCTCCCAATCGTTTGGACACAACCAGGACCCTTCGAATTGATACACATAGTGCTCAATCACCCAAGACCAAACCAGCATCAGTCTGGGCTAAGCCAAACCGCCCACTGGCAATCCGACCAAGCTCAGTCCACGGCGCTGGAGTATAAGCCTATATACTAGTGGTTTATGGTCGTTTCGCCCCCTTGCCAGTTAGCCCCCAAGCCATGACCAGTTCGCCCCCAAAGACCTACCAGTTCGCCCCTAATTTATTTGGCCATAAACCTTTGTAATTTTTGGCATTTTTTGTGCCTTTATATTGCGTCCTTTGTACTATACCAGTTGCAAAAGCTCATAGTATATATTTTTGGGTGGAAATACCGATTTTTATTTTCATTTTGCGTTCATATTTTCCAGTTAAAGAACACCTTTTTCTGCAGCAAATCTCTTTTATGGAGTCACATTTTCCCTCTTCTCTTTTATTATCGGCATCTTTCATTCTTTATGTTGCGTCCTTTGCATTATACTAGCTGCAATTGCTCATAGGCCATACGGTTTGTGTGGAAATGCCCGATTTTTTCATTTTGCGTTCATATTTTGCTTAAGGGACGCTTTTTGTGTGCAGCATCTCTCTTTTTTGGAGTCACATTTTCCCTCTTCTCTTTTGTTTTCGACAACTTTTCTCTTTTTTTTTTGTAATACCATTTTTTTCGTTTGCGTTCATAGTTTTTTTTTCTTTATAAAGAACAACATTTATTTCAGTTCAAGTGAGTCCCCTCCTCACTTTCATTTCCACAACTCATGCCATTTTGCTGCTGTTGTCGTAAAATATATGACCGAAAACTGACAATATATATCCTGTGAACAAAATCTGGTCGACTCGTCGACGGACCGATGTCGCCCACATCGGCGGTCCATCAGCCAAATGTCCGTTGGTTCGCCGGCTGTCCACCAATGGGGGTTACGCTGATTAGTTAAGAGCTTTTACCCATCATGCAATGTTGTTTCCAGGAGCGTGGCCGCCGGTGGACCGCAGTGTGGCCGCCGGTGGACCGCGGGATATTGCTGACTGGATATCAACTGCATTTGAAAATTTGTTTAGACGCCGGTACAACAAGTATTGGTAAAATCAAGGGGGAGAACTGGAAGGTACTTTGGGGGTAAAACGACTTCCACTTTGGGCCGAGCTGGCAAGGGGGCGAAACGACCGGGGGACCACACTAAGTCGATAAAATCTTCTTCATGTTAGGCGAATTCAAAATTACAAAATATGTTGAGAAATAATTGGGAAATTAACATGGACACCAAAATAGCGTTCACTCCGATGCCGTACACAAAGGCAATAACCTTGAAATTTTTTGGACATATTTTTCCGGTGGCAGGACGGTAGCGACTGGCTACTGAGGACTCACTCAGTATGCCTTGGAAAAATTTACATCGATAAAATCGTGGGATTTTTCGGTATTTGCTTGGGGTTAGGTCAAAACAGAAAGAGACAGACTACCCAAAAACGAAATGATGTCAGTTTCATGACAGGTCGGACCCGGTCCAGTGGTCCTCGATCACCAAGACCACCAGTGACACCAATTTCGGTTTCAGGTGTGGTCTCATCTTGTTGGCAGATGCTTAGCCCTATACCCCTAAGAAACTTAATCCGTAGTTACAATACAAGAAGAGCATTTTACAGTCGGTCATTTATGAATATTCAGTCCAGAGTGGCTTTCGTGTAGAAACAAGAGTTGCTTTGGGAACCTAGGCAAATTCGGTATCAATAAAGACAGGTCTCCCGGCTACTTACGTACCGGGAGCCCTTACGTAGCCGGGGCCCTGTCTTTATTGATATCTTCCGTATCAAATGCAATCTACATGAAATATGGAATCGATTTCATTTAAGAATGGGAAAAAATTCTTAAAACTATTAGCAATTTCAAGCGAAAAAATGCAACGTGGAAAGGTGGGGGGGGGGGGTGGTACGACTTGATAATGTAAGCTACATGCAATATAGCGTGTAGTGACCTGATTTGGAAATTTACAGTAAAATATGATTATTAAAACGAAGCCTAATTAAGAAAAGGAAAAGTGGGAAGGAAGAGAAGTCGATAAAAGCTAAAAAAAGGAAGATATGAAAGAAAAAGCAACTGTAAAAAGTCGACAGTTCCTCAACACTAAAACCGCAAAACGAGAAAAATACACACCACCCAGTCTCCGGGAGGGCTTGAACTCACGCACTTAATAGTCGGAGTCGAGCGCCATACCAACTAAGCCACGTTAATGCTGATAACCCATCGCACTATAATTAATATTAGTAGTCTATAGTGTAAAGTTGTGTGATACACAAGTAGAAGTGCCGGATGTAAGGGGGTCGGGAGCTCGGAGCGAGCACCTCTTTTCACTTGCATCCTTAAATATTGGTACCGTACTTTAAATTACCTGAAACACGCCCCCAAAATTTGTTTCAGCATGCTTGAATCATGTTTATAGCATGGCCTGTAATTAATGTTTCTTAGGAGCCTGCCCTATAAATGACATCAATAGGGTGGGGAAGGGGCGGGGTAAAGCTCAGGAAGCCGTGGTCTTTGCCGGTCGCAAAATTTTCCAATTTCTTCTGTAAACATGTAGTCGGAATAGTCCTGGCAGGTACGATAAAATGTGTAATCCCGACGCTGGCCGGGGATAGCGCCAGAATTCGCGCGACAGGGGTCCAAACTTCCCTACGTATAGGATTGCAGCCTGAAGCCCCGACAAGGGAGACGGAGTGCCGTAAGGTCCTGGAGATTAAATTTGAAATTTTCGGCGCACAATCTGGGTTTCTAGGCGTGAAATTGCCCTCATTTTAAATCAAAATATCAAGTAAATCACACAAGGGGCGACTGGCTATTGTGGACTACTTCATATTTTAACGTTTCCCGACTACACTGGGAAATGTTGTAAACGACCTTGCGGGGATCCGTCCTTGACGAGGGACATACATGGCACCTACCCCCATCTGGTTTAGCACCCTTCGGGCGCTGAAGAGTTCGAGCTTTACTTTCTTGTGACTTTAACATGCTACAACTTTTCAAAGGCCTTCATACGGACCAAAATCAAGTATACGCCGGCGAATCAATGGAAGAATGATTGCTGGTACACGTACGCGCTTTCTGAAGTTTAAATAAATGCTAATACTAGTGCAAAATCCTTACCGTAATGATATGGTAATTTTAATATCTACTGACGGCCAGCTTGTCGGCTGTTCTGTGATTGGTATCTTTAACCTGAAGGAGCATTTTGCATTCAAGTGCGTATCAAGGGAGGGAGATGGAGAGTGATGGGGGCGCCCCGGGTTGAAGACACTTTACTATCATACACTCTTCCATAGGCCGTCATACTCGGCATTTGTTAAACTTGAAGTCACCCCCTTCAATTAAATGATCCTGCATAAGTAAATGTACAAGGCTGCCAACGAACCCGTAACCATTCCTTTATTATTAGCCTCATGCAGCACTTAACATTTGGTCCGACTTACACACTAAAACGGGCCTAATTTGTTACGCTGACTCTCATTCCTTGGTCAGTTTTCAACGCCAGCATGTGACCCATCAATGGAAAGCTCACGAGTTGGTTGTTACTAGTGGCACATAAGAATTTTCGCAGCATGACCATTGACTTTTTGAGCTACAGGCGCATGAATAAAAAACTTGTGATCCGCCACCCCCGCCCCTTGTCACTCACCAATATATGAGATAGGTCCGCTGTCTTTCCAAAATCTCACAATCGGCTCAGGTGGTATCAATTTCAACCATTTCTTGACAGCATAATCTCCCAAACCAATCACTACCAAAATACATCTAACAAAGGATTCACTGCCCTCTCATAACAGGGTCAAAAATCAACCCAAACAAATTTTTTCGGGACTACATGTAGAGGGTTCACCCCCCCCCCAGCCAAAGTGCAATTTTATGGAATGGTGGAGCGCCCCCTCAAGACGGCAGGGAAAACGCGGAAGGAGACTTGGTCAAGTTTAAAGGAACCGCTGTCTTCTTTTACAAACCATCGCACCATGAAACGTAGACAATGGTCACCTATTGTTGGCAGATGCTTAGCCCTACCCCTAAGAAACTTAATCAATAGTTACAATACAAGAAGAGCATTTTACAGTCGGTCATTAATGAATATTCAGTCCAGAGTGGCTTTCGTTTAGAAACAAGAGTTGCTTTAGGAACCTAGGCAAATTCGGTATCAATAAAGACAGGGCTCCCGGCTACTTACGTATCAAATGCAATCTACATGAAATATGGAATCGATTTCATATAAGAATGGGAAAAAATTCATAAAACTATTAGCAATTTCAAGCGAAAAATGCAACGTGGAAAGGTGGGGGGGGGGGGGGTGGTACGACTTGATAATGTAAGCTACATGCAATATAGCGTGTAGTGACCTGATTTGGAAATTTACAGTAAAATATGATTATTAAAACGAAGCCTAATTAAGAAAAGGAAAAGTGGGAAGGAAGAGAAGTCGATAAAAGCTAAAAAAAAGGAAGATATGAAAGAAAAAGCAACTGTAAAAAGTCGACAGTTCCTCAACACTAAAACCGCAAAACGAGAAAAATACACACCACCCAGTCTCCGGGAGGGCTTGAACTCACGCACTTAATAGTCGGAGTCGAGCGCCATACCAACTAAGCCACGTTAATGCTGATAACCCATCGCACTATAATTAATATTAGTAGTCTATAGTGTAAAGTTGTGTGATACACAAGTAGAAGTGCCGGATGTAAGGGGGTCGGGAGCTCGGAGCGAGCACCTCTTTTCACTTGCATCCTTAAATATTGGTACCGTACTTTAAATTACCTGAAACACGCCCCCAAAATTTGTTTCAGCATGCTTGAATCATGTTTATAGCATGGCCTGTAATTAATGTTTCTTAGGAGCCTGCCCTATAAATGACATCAATAGGGGTGGGGAAGGGGCGGGGTAAAGCTCAGGAAGCCGTGGTCTTTGCCGGTCGCAAAATTTTCCAATTTCTTCTGTAAACATGTAGTCGGAATAGTCCTGGCAGGTACGATAAAATGTGTAATCCCGACGCTGGCCGGGGATAGCACCAGAATTCGCGCGACAGGGGTCCAAACTTCCCTACGTAGGATTGCAGCCTGAAGCCCCGACAAGGGAGACGGAGTGCCGTAAGGTCCTGGAGAGTAAAATTCGAAATTTTCGGCGCACAATCTGGGTTTCTAGGCGTGAAATTGGAAAATTCGGGGGATTTACTACAGGACCTGCCCTCATTTTAAATCAAAATGTCAAGTAAATCACACAAGGGGCGACTGGCTATTGTGGACTACTTCATATTTTAACGTTTCCCGACTACACTGGGAAATGTTGTAAACGACCTTGCGGGGATCCGTCCTTGACGAGGGACATACATGGCACCTACCCCCATCTGGATTAGCACCCTTCGGGCGCTGTAGAGTTCGAGCTTTACTTTCTTGTGACTTTAACATGCTACAACTTTTCAAAGGCCTTCATACGGACCAAAATCAAGTATACGCCGGCGAATCAATGGAAGAATGATTGCTGGTACACGTACGCGCTTTCTGAAGTTTAAATAAATGCTAATACTAGTGCAAAATCCTTACCGTAATGATATGGTAATTTTAATATCTACTGACGGCCGGCTTGTCGGCTGTTCTGTGATTGGTATCTTTAACCTGAAGGAGCATTTTGCATTCAAGTGCGTATCAAGGGAGGGAGATGGAGAGTGATGGGGGCGCCCCGGGTTGAAGACTCTTTACTATACACTCTTCCATAGGCCGTCATACTCGGCATTTGTTAAACTTGAAGTCACCCCCTTCAATTAAATGATCCTGCCTAAGTAAATGTACAAGGCTGCCAACGAACCCGTAACCATTCCTTTGTTATTAGCCTCATGCAGCACTTAAAATTTGGTCCGACTTACACACTAAAACGGGCCTAAATTGTTACGCAGACTATCATTCCTTGGTCAGTTTTCAACGCCAGCATGTGACCCATCAATGCAAAGCTCACGAGTTGGTTGTTACTAGTGGCACATAAGAATTTTCACAGCATGACCATTGACTTTTTGAGCTACAGGCGCATGAATAAAAAACTTGTGATCCGCCACCCCCGCCCCTTGTCACTCACCAATATATGAGATAGGTCCGCTGTCTTTCCAAAATCTCACAATCGGCTCAGGTGGTATCAATTTCAACCATTCCTTGACAGCATAATCTCCCAAACCAATCACTACCAAAATACATCTAACAAAGGATTCACTGCCCTCTCATAACAGGGTCAAAAATCAACCCAAACAAATTTTTTCGGGACTACATGTAGAGGGTTCACCCCCAGCCAAAGTGCAATTTTATGGAATGGTGGAGCGCCCCCTCAAGACGGCAGGGAAAACGCGGAGGGAGACTTGGTCAAGTTTAAAGGAACCGCTGTCTTCTTTTCCAAACCATCGCACCATGAAACGTGGACAATGGTCACCTATTGTTGGCAGATGCTTAGCCCTACCCCTAAGAAACTTAATCAATAGTTACAATACAAGAAGAGCATTTTACAGTCGGTCATTAATGAATATTCAGTCCAGAGTGGCTTTCGTTTAGAAACAAGAGTTGCTTTAGGAACCTAGGCAAATTCGGTATCAATAAAGACAGGGCTCCCGGCTACGTAATGCAATCTACATGAAATATGGAATCGATTTCATTTAAGAATGGGAAAAAATTCTTAAAACTATTAGCAATTTCAAGCGAAAAAATGCAACGTGGAAAGGTGGGGGGGGGGGGTGGTACGACTTGATAATGTAAGCTACATGCAATATAGCGTGTAGTGACCTGATTTGGAAATTTACAGTAAAATATGATTATTAAAACGAAGCCTAATTAAGAAAAGGAAAAGTGGGAAGGAAGAGAAGTCGATAAAAGCTAAAAAAGGAAGATATGAAAGAAAAAGCAACTGTAAAAAGTCGACAGTTCCTCAACACTAAAACCGCAAAACGAGAAAAATACACACCACCCAGTCTCCGGGAGGGCTTGAACTCACACACTTAATAGTCGGAGTCGAGCGCCATACCAACTTAGCCACGTTAATGCTGATAACCCAGCGCACTATAATTAATATTAGTAGTCTATAGTGTAAAGTTGTGTGATACACAAGTAGAAGTGCCGGATGTAAGGGGGTCGGGAGCTCGGAGCGAGCACCTCTTTTCACTTGCATCCTTAAATATTGGTACCGTACTTTAAATTACCTGAAACACGCCCCCAAATTTGTTTCAGCATGCTTGAATCATGTTTATAGCATGGCCTGTAATTAATGTTTCTTAGGAGCCTGCCCTATAAATGACATCAATAGGGTGGGGAAGGGGCGGGGTAAAGCTCAGGAAGCCGTGGTCTTTGCCGGTCGCAAAATTTTCCAATTTCTTCTGTAAACATGTAGTCGGAATAGTCCTGGCAGGTACGATAAAATGTGTAATCCCGACGCTGGCCGGGGATAGCGCCAGAATTCGCGCGACAGGGGTCCAAACTTCCCTACGTATAGGATTGCAGCCTGAAGCCCCGACAAGGGAGACGGAGTGCCGTAAGGTCCTGGAGAGTAAAATTCGAAATTTTCGGCGCACAATCTGGGTTTCTAGGCGTGAAATTGGAAAATTCGGGGGATTTACTACAGGACCTGCCCTCGTTTTAAATCAAAATATCAAGTAAATCACACAAGGGGCGACTGGCTATTGTGGACTACTTCATATTTTAACGTTTCCCGACTACACTGGGAAATGTAAACGACCTTGCGGGGATCCGTCCTTGACGAGGGACATACATGGCACCTACCCCCATCTGGTTTAGCACCCTTCGGGCGCTGTAGAGTTCGAGCTTTACTTACTTGTGACTTTAACATGCTGGGCCTTCATACGGACCAAAATTAAGTATTCGCCGGCGAATCAATGGAAGAATGATTGCTGGTACACGTACGCGCTTTCTGAAGTTTAAATAAATGCTAAGACTAGTGCAAAATCCTTACCGTAATGATATGGTAATTTTAATATCTACTAACGGCCAGCTTGTCGGCTGTTCTGTGATTGGTATCTTTAACCTGAAGGAGCATTTTGCATTCAAGTGCGTATCAAGGGAGGGAGATGGAGAGTGATGGGGGCGCCCCGGGTTGAAGACACTTTACTATACACTCTTCCATAGGCCGTCATACTCGGCATTTGTTAAACTTGAAGTCACCCCCTTCAATTAAATGATCCTGCCTAAGTAAATGTACAAGGCTGCCAACGAACCCGTAACCAT
Source organism: Holothuria leucospilota (assembly GCA_029531755.1). NCBI lineage: Eukaryota > Metazoa > Echinodermata > Holothuroidea > Aspidochirotida > Holothuriidae > Holothuria > Holothuria leucospilota. Next base: position 36,073,022 of record CM055974.1, on the reverse strand, counting down.
TCCTTTGTTATTAGCCTCATGCAGCACTTAAAATTTGGTCCGACTTACACACTAAAACGGGCCTAAATTGTTACGCAGACTGTCATTCCTTGGTCAGTTTTCAACGCCAGCATGTGACCCATCAATGCAAAGCTCACGAGTTGGTTGTTACTAGTGGCACATAAGAATTTTCACAGCATGACCATTGACTTTTTGAGCTACAGGCGCATGAATAAAAAACTTGTGATCCGCCACCCCCGCCCCTTGTCACTCACCAATATATGAGATAGGTCCGCTGTCTTTCCAAAATCTCACAATCGGCTCAGGTGGTATCAATTTCAACCATTCCTTGACAGCATAATCTCCCAAACCAATCACTACCAAAATACATCTAACAAAGGATTCACTGCCCTCTCATAACAGGGTCAAAAATCAACCCAAACAAATTTTTTCGGGACTACATGTAGAGGGTTCACCCCCAGCCAAAGTGCAATTTTATGGAATGGTGGAGCGCCCCCTCAAGCCGGCAGGGAAAACGCGGAGGGAGACTTGGTCAAGTTTAAAGGAACCGCTGTCTTCTTTTCCAAACCATCGCACCATGAAACATGGACAATGGTCACCTATTGTTGGCAGATGCTTAGCCCTACCCCTAAGAAACTTAATCAATAGTTACAATACAAGAAGAGCATTTTACAGTCGGTCATTAATGAATATTCAGTCCAGAGTGGCTTTCGTTTAGAAACAAGAGTTGCTTTAGGAACCTAGGCAAATTCGGTATCAATAAAGACAGGGCTCCCGGCTACTTACGTAGCCGGGAGCCCTGTCTTTATTGATACCTTTCGTATCAAATGCAATCTACATGAAATATGGAATCGATTTCATATAAGAATGGGAAAAATTCATAAAACTATTAGCAATTTCAAGCGAAAAAATGCAACGTGGAAAGGTGGGGGGGGGGGGGGGTGGTACGACTTGATAATGTAAGCTACATGCAATATAGCGTGTAGTGACCTGATTTGGAAATTTACAGTAAAATATGATTATTAAAACGAAGCCTAATTAAGAAAAGGAAAAGTGGGAAGGAAGAGACGTAGATAAAAGCTTCAAAAAGGAAGATATGAAAGAAAAAGCAACTGTAAAAAGTCGACAGTTCCTCAACACTAAAACCGCAAAACGAGAAAAAACACACACCACCCAGTCTCCGGGAGGGCTTGAACTCACACACTTAATAGTCGGAGTCGAGCGCCATACCAACTTAGCCACGTTAATGCTGATAACCCAGCGCACTATAATTAATATTAGTAGTCTATAGTGTAAAGTTGTGTGATACACAAGTAGAAGTGCCGGATGTAAGGGGGTCGGGAGCTCGGAGCGAGCACCTCTTTTCACTTGCATCCTTAAATATTGGTACCGTACTTTAAATTACCTGAAACACGCCCCCAAATTTGTTTCAGCATGCTTGAATCATGTTTATAGCATGGCCTGTAATTAATGTTTCTTAGGAGCCTGCCCTATAAATGACATCAATAGGGTGGGGAAGGGGCGGGGTAAAGCTCAGGAAGCCGTGGTCTTTGCCGGTCGCAAAATTTTCCAATTTCTTCTGTAAACATGTAGTCGGAATAGTCCTGGCAGGTACGATAAAATGTGTAATCCCGACGCTGGCCGGGGATAGCGCCAGAATTCGCGCGACAGGGGTCCAAACTTCCCTACGTATAGGATTGCAGCCTGAAGCCCCGACAAGGGAGACGGAGTGCCGTAAGGTCCTGGAGAGTAAAATTCGAAATTTTCGGCGCACAATCTGGGTTTCTAGGCGTGAAATTGGAAAATTCGGGGGATTTACTACAGGACCTGCCCTCGTTTTAAATCAAAATATCAAGTAAATCACACAAGGGGCGACTGGCTATTGTGGACTACTTCATATTTTAACGTTTCCCGACTACACTGGGAAATGTAAACGACCTTGCGGGGATCCGTCCTTGACGAGGGACATACATGGCACCTACCCCCATCTGGTTTAGCACCCTTCGGGCGCTGTAGAGTTCGAGCTTTACTTACTTGTGACTTTAACATGCTGGGCCTTCATACGAACCAAAATCAAGTATACGCCGGCGAATCAATGGAAGAATGATTGCTGGTACACGTACGCGCTTTCTGAAGTTTAAATAAATGCTAAGACTAGTGCAAAATCCTTACCGTAATGATATGGTAATTTTAATATCTACTAACGGCCAGCTTGTCGGCTGTTCTGTGATTGGTATCTTTAACCTGAAGGAGCATTTTGCATTCAAGTGCGTATCAAGGGAGGGAGATGGAGAGTGATGGGGGCGCCCCGGGTTGAAGACACTTTACTATACACTCTTCCATAGGCCGTCATACTCGGCATTTGTTAAACTTGAAGTCACCCCCTTCAATTAAATGATCCTGCCTAAGTAAATGTACAAGGCTGCCAACGAACCCGTAACCATTCCTTTGTTATTAGCCTCATGCAGCACTTAAAATTTGGTCCGACTTACACACTAAAACGGGCCTAAATTGTTACGCAGACTGTCATTCCTTGGTCAGTTTTCAACGCCAGCATGTGACCCATCAATGCAAAGCTCACGAGTTGGTTGTTACTAGTGGCACATAAGAATTTTCACAGCATGACCATTGACTTTTTGAGCTACAGGCGCATGAATAAAAAACTTGTGATCCGCCACCCCCGCCCCTTGTCACTCACCAATATATGAGATAGGTCCGCTGTCTTTCCAAAATCTCACAATCGGCTCAGGTGGTATCAATTTCAACCATTCCTTGACAGCATAATCTCCCAAACCAATCACTACCAAAATACATCTAACAAAGGATTCACTGCCCTCTCATAACAGGGTCAAAAATCAACCCAAACAAATTTTTTCGGGACTACATGTAGAGGGTTCACCCCCAGCCAAAGTGCAATTTTATGGAATGGTGGAGCGCCCCCTCAAGCCGGCAGGGAAAACGCGGAGGGAGACTTGGTCAAGTTTAAAGGAACCGCTGTCTTCTTTTCCAAACCATCGCACCATGAAACGTGGAAAATCATTTCGGTTTGGCTTTGCAGCTGGAAGGTCTATATGCACACCAGGTTTTATCACTTACCCATAGAAGAAAAAGAAACTTTTTATTGAAAGTGACGGCTTTGGAAAATGACGGACCCCGTTTCAGTTTGGGAGAGAAGGATACATTCGGAAAATTCAGGAAAAATCCAGATAACTTAGTTGAAGGAGTCCACTATTTTCTAATTACTGAAAAAATCCTGTTCTCCCAGTTTGCTTCGTTTTTTACTTTTTTTTTAAATCTTTACTCGAAAGAAAATTGCATTTTATAACACACAGAAAACATTCTTCAAAAAGTTCAGTAAGAAAACCACTGAAATGTCAGGAAATTCATGGATGCCTGTTCAAGGATTTTTATTTTGAGCTTTGGAAACACTGGGTCGAGTCAACCGCGGGAATCTGAGGTATATAAACATTCACCTCGTCAGGGTAACTCTGCTGAAAGGTGCTTACATTTGGTGTTTTCACTTGTACCTGACGAGCAAAGACCAAATGTAAACATATTATCTCCGGTAGGATTACCCTGACTAAATGCTCACCATGCCGGTAACGTGAAAGCCATAACAAGCACAGTCGTAGAAGCCAGAAAAAGTAGAAGAAAGGGTGAAGAAAGTAGAAGCTAGGGCCTAGTGTAAGCACAGTAGGCCATGATCCGGTGGCTGTACAAGGGGAGACTTTGAAAGGGTTGATTTTGCTACAGTACGTGGTGCTTGACTCCGTGACTGGTTAATACTATCCGTAGGCTCAGGCCAAAGGTGCTACTCCGAGTCCTACAGTATGTGTACCAATAGAGTGAAACACATTTATTGATTGTAGTTTTCAGAACTTATCAAATTGTACATCTAGTATCATCCATATTCAGTACAAAGACAAAGTCTTTCATGCAGCATTAAAATAATCTCGCAAATTTTATTAAGATATCGGTAACCACAGTTTTATAGGTTTCACGCTAATGGTACACATAAAGAAAGTTTTCGTTTTTAAAAAACAAGACAAAAGAATGTGAATCTGTTTGTACCTGAAAAAGTTTTGGTGGACTTGACCTTATTTGAGAGCTATAAATCTTTACCACAGATTTTTTCTTTCAAGAGATACCATTACGACAAGTTCAGCGTTTCCAGCTCAAGCCTAAAATCAGAAGTAACCTAATAAGGCCAGTAGGGGCTGTTTGCAATTTTTGTACAGAGCTGTCTGTAAGGGTTCAGTGTAGCCTAAGCAGTGTGCACGTTCAATTTGAGACGCATCTTAGCGTGTGCGTGCTTGAAACATTCAACAGGTTTACGCGCATTTGCAAGGGAGTTTGCTGTGCACGTGCCGTATCAAAATTGACACACTGATTGTGACAGCAGTTTTGGCATGCTTTGTTGTCTGTACCGATGCACGAAATTCGAAAGTGGCCTTACTAGTTCATGTCACTATACTAGATGTGAGAGAGCTATCAATATCATTGATGAAAATTAAGAAAAAAAGCGGGCCAAGAAAGCGGGCCCTGTGGAACTCCACTTGTAACTTCTTTCCAACGAACACTTCTGAGCGCTTAGACGTGGCAGAAATTCATCTTATTCTCAAGCAAGGCTAGGTAGGCCTAGTGTTATTTTGTGATTTTTTGGCATAATCTAACTAGTTTTGTGAAAAGGAAGAATTATCATGTTGGAAGGATTTCTGATATGATTCTGATTTGTAGTAAATATCATGAATTTTCTGGTTTCTGCCCTATACCTGTAACACTGAACACTAATTGCCCCTATGGTTCGAGTTTCGGTAGTGCCCTATATAGTGACATGACCTAATAAGGCTACTTTCGAATGTCGTGCATCGGTACAGTCAACAAAGCGCGTCAAAACTGCTGTCATAATCAGTGCGTCATTTTTTGCTGCAGCACGCGCATATAGCAAACTCCCTTGCTAATGCGCGTGAACCTGTTTTTCAAGCACTTGCACGCTAAGATATGCAGCTCAAATTAGGCCTTCTAAAGTCGTGCCATCATATTAGTAAGTTCGCTGATGATACTAAGCTCTAAAGGAAGGTTAGTGATAACTCACCGGAGCCCACCGGCAGTAACTGCCGATGGGGTCGTAAAAACTGGGGCAGACAGCCGTTTCTGGCTTATGTAGAGCCCCTGTCTTTTCCATAGAATAGGATCGATTACGTTTTTGAATCCATTGACTGTTGTAGCAGTTACAGCTTCCTGTGGCAAATTATTCCATTCTGTAATAATTCTCTGACTAAAAAAATACTTCCTAATATCCAGTCGACAATAGTGTTTCTGAAATTTTAGCTGATGTCCTCTGGTTCTACTACTTTCTGACAGATTGAAAAAGATTGACTGATCCACATTTTCTAGTCCCTTCACTATTTTAAAAACTTCTATCAAGTCAGCTCTAAGTCTACGCATTTCTAGTGAAACTAAACCAGTTCGCTCAAGCCTTTGATCATAACTGAGAGTAGATAGTTCTGGGATCATCTTTGTAGCACGACGTTGTACTTTCTCCATATTATCTATATCTTTCTGCAGATAAGGGCGCCATGCCTGACAACAATATTCAAGATGTGGTCTAACCAGTGACTTATACAATCTAATTATATTGCTACTAATTTTACAATCGTAGGTTCTGTTAATAATACCAAGTACCTTATTAGCAGAGCTTACAGCTTTGGCACACTGTCTACTTGGACTGAGCGAATTATCAATAAGCACACCTAAATCCTTCTCATACTCAATGGCTTCAACTTGAACACCACCTGTAAAATAACTAGCCTGGGCATTAAAATGGCCTACGTGAAGACATTTACATTTCTGAGCATTAAAAAGCATTTGCCAATCACAAGACCATTTATACAACATATCCAAGTCCTCTTGCAACTCAGCCACTTTATCCATTGAATGGACATCAGAAAAGACCTTCGTATCATCTGCAAACTTCAGTACTGAATTATTCAAATTGACGTCCAGATCATTAATATAAATTATAAAAAGTGTAGGACCTAACACTGAGCCTTGTGGCACACCACTAGTAACTGGAAGCCAATCAGACATATGACCATTAAGTACTACTCTTTGTAACCTTTTATCCAGCCAATTCTCAATCCAATCAGCCACTGCTGAACCAATACCATGAGCTTTGACCTTTAAAATAAGTCTCTTATGAGGTACTTTGTCAAAGGCCTTGCTAAAATCTAAATATACAACATCAACAGGATGACCTTCATCAACCTTCCGAGTAACATCTTCCAGAAAATAGAGGAGGTTGGTAAGACAAGACCTTCGTGATCTAAAGCCATGCTGAGAATCAGATATAATATGATTACCTTCCAGATAACTAACAATACTGTCCTTCAAAATTGATTCCATCACTTTGCAGACCTGTGAAGTCAAACTGACTGGCCTATAACTACTGGGCTGGTTCTTGGGACCCTTTTTATACAAAGGGGTCACATTGGCCAGCTTCCAATCAACAGGAATCTGATTACACTGCAAACTCTTGCTAAAAATAATACTTAAAGGCTTGGAAACAACTTTTGCAAGATTCCTCAACACGACAGGGTAAATACCATCAGCACCAGGCGCTTTATCAGGACGTAAATTACACAGTTTCTGGAAAACCACCTCCTGAGAAATATCTATACTACACGATGGCTCAATACTATCATTAGGACCATTAAAAGCTGGCATGTTGTTCACATTTTCCACAGTAAAGACCGATGAAAAGTACTCATTCAGCAGTCTAGCATTAACATTATCATCATGAATTGGTTGACCATTTTCATCAATCAAAGGACCTACTGTATCTTTAGTCTTGATCTTGCTACGTGCATACCTATAAAAGGCCTTTGGATCCTCAACAATATTCTGGGCCAGCTTACTTTCAAAATTGCGCTTAGCTAACCTCACAGTTCTAGTAGCAGAATCAAGAGCTTTCTTGTACCGTACATGGTCATAGTAACTACCAGTCTGCTTAAAGATTGCCCAAGCTCTCTTTTTCCTCTTTCTCGCTACTTGTACATTGTATGACCACCATAATGGTTTACTATCCTTCCTTCTCCTTTTCCTTGGGGTGTACTTTAAAACAACCTCATTTAACTTACTCTTAAATATATTCCACATACTTTCTACATTCATATCTCTCAAACAATTGTGCCAATTGACCAAGTTCAGCTCCTTCCTCATTTTCTTGTAATTTGCTCTTCTGTAGTCATAATAAAATTCCTTCCAGCTCTTCCTGTCATCATTATAAACTAAATTAAACGTTAAAGGATGATGCCTCCTTACTGCAAAAAGACACGGATAGGCCTAGGTAATCTTCATGGTCTCAGACTTGGCAAATGTCTTTTAATGCAGAGAAGTGCAAAGTCCTTCACTTTGGTCCTAAAAATTTCAGCTATGATTATATCATGAATGGTAGTATTCTGAGTGATGTGACTTTTGAGAAGGATCTGGGGTAAAGTGCCTAGTATTCAACCCTTTAAGGACTTTTTGGTTCCAATAGCTGTTACTCAAATGAAATCAAATATTTCTATTTAGGATCTTTAATTAACTATGTCAGTCCTCTCCATACCAAATGAAAAATTGAAATAATTTCTTACGTTTGAAGGAAGAGGGAGCATTAGAAACTCAGGCCTAAACAGGCCAGAATTCAACCTAGTGTGACCAGTATTCAATTTTTCAAGCCAGAATTCAACCCCAGTATTAATTATTGTTAGTTTCCTCCTGTTAAGTCACAGTAATGACTATTTTGAAATAGTGTCTCTAATATTTAACTCAATTATTTGTTCCTTCTTCCAATATCAATAACGTTTGACTTGTAAAGAAAGGGATTAATTATGAAAGGTTGAATACTGACCGTAATAACATCAAACTTTGCAGACCAGAATTCAGCCTCTGTGTTATATGCATACACATATATATGTATGGTTAAATAATATGTAGCACTTTGCAAAGTGGATCCCAGTAGGCGACCGGCCAAATGAAACCATGGGGCAAGCAGTGGCGAGCTCCGTATTTAGTTTATTGATGGTCTTGGTACCCAAGCTGTCAGCTTCAACAATATAGAGGCTAAAATATCTTCAGTTCGAACAAAATCAAGAATTTTCATAAGAGGAAAATCTTAACTGACTGTTTAAGAAAAGTGGCTTTTCATAAAATTACAACCACCTCATGTACTTACTAGGGCTGTGCATTTCCGGTTAATTCACTATCCGTTTAACCGTTTTTATTAACCGAACGGTTAACGGTTAACCGAAAATAAAAACAAGTCAAGGAATATAAACAAAATAAACATTTCGGAAGAGCGCCACCACTTTAAATACCAAAGTTTCTACACTTAAAATGGCGCCTGTAGTGATGATCGTAGCTGCAAGTTAAAACGTTTGCATTATTTGCGATATTTTGGCAAGCAGTCCGTACGCATTGGCGAATCACGCATTTATTCAAACTTATCACAAACATGCATACTTTTTGTTATGCTACTGATTACTGTTTTCGAGATTTTTGCGGTCTAACATAGCACCGTAAGATGAAAAGCCTATGGATATCACTGGCATTATCGCAGTTCAAGACACACTTCTCCGGCTACAACGATACAGTATCACACACGCCTAGTTACCCTGGGTGTAGTTATTAAAGGCGATTTAAAGCCATCTAGACAGTGTGCAGCTGCTGCTGCTAGGGCTAATAGGGTGCTTGGATTGATCAAGAGGAATTTCAGTAGTTTTAGTAAAGAAGTTGTACTAAATCTGTATGCAGTTGGTAAGACCCCACCTCGACTATGCAGCCGAGGCTTGAGTCCCTTCTATGAAAAGGACAAGTTTCTTTTAGAGCAGGTTCAGAGGAGAGCCATTCGCCTTGTACCCGAGGTGAAACACCTACTGTTCCTTATCATGTTAGACTTAAGCATCTTGGGCTTACCACCCTGGAGGTGAGAAGGATTAGGGGGGACATGCTTCAGGTGTACAAATTTCTCTCTGAAAGGAATTCTTTGTCATCTTGCAATTATTTAAAGGTTCAAAGTAATTCTCGTGTTAAAGGCCATTGTAAGAAGCTAGTTAAGTGTTTTGCGAGGCTCGACTGTAGGAAGTTGAGCTTCTCTCATAGAGTTGGTAATGAGTGGAATAGTCTGCCTGAGTGGGTAGTTAACTCCACATCTGTGCACTGCTTTAAGGTTAACATTGACAAGTTCTTCCATAACTGTGGTAGAATCTAATTGGGCTGGGCTCGTTTGGTGTTGATTGGTTGTTTGTTTTCAGTTCAGGTTGTATGGACTTCAGGGCATCTTATGGGGCCTTAGCCCTCCTTTGCCCTTTAACCTGTTATGTTATGTTAAAAGATGATTGCACAACAAAATCAACTTGTTAGCCTTGCACCAGTCGTTTCTTTCTCGTGAATATATTGTGTACATACATACTACATTCAAGTCATAAGAAACGACTGGCACAAGGCTAACAAGGTGATTTTATTGCCCAATCATGTTTTTCTAATGAACACTTCCGAGCGCTCAGACGTTGCAGAAAATCATCTTATTTTCAAGCTAGGTAGTGTTATTTTGTGATGTATTTGTATAATCTTGCTAGTTTTGTGAAAAGGTAGAACACGTAAGGATTTCTGATTTGATTCCGATTTGAAGTAAATATCTTGAATTTTGGGGTTTTCATCCTATACCTGTAACACTAATTGCCCCTATGGTTCGAACTGTGGTTGTGCCCTATTAGGCCTAGGCCTAGGCCTAATATTATTAATTGAGTAGGCCTACGCCTAGTCACTGAAAGTGGCCATATAACCTGTTCCCTTACTACGGATTACATAATTTTGATCTAAAAACAGTAGGCCGAGGCCTAGGCCTATCATAAAATGCGACGTAAAATCTTGAAGCGAACAAATCAAGAATCATGTAAGTTGGTGCACGAACAGCTGAGATATGAAAATTTTTTGTAATATAATTCTAATTGGTTCCAGTGTCATTGGCTACCAATATCCCTGTAGGCCTAGCTTGGAACAGAATGAAACAGTACGTACATGCAAACGTGTGATATGGGCAGTAAACAGCACAGCCTGCAGAGCATCTAGTGGAACTGTTATATTGGGATTGTAATTTTGTAAAGGCAAATGCACATGCTCCACACAATGCAATCAACATAGTCTACTACGCCGTTGAAAAGCTGTTCTCACTCTTCATTCATGACTCTCAGCCAATCGCAGCAGACAGTACCAAAATGTCACACATACAAACCTCATAGATATTAAACATGTACGATAGGTTCAGAATTTGCACTCGGAACTCGCAAGAAATACCACATTTTCGGAACAAGCTGGGTCTTTTTAATAGATAGTGAAGTACTATAGCATTTTTGAAAGATTAAACAATATAGCTGCGTTTGAATGAAGTACTAGGCTATGGTGCTTATAACTTTATGAAATATCAAAAAAGAAATATGTGTCTGCCTTCATGATGGCGAAAAGCTGAAGCTAAACTAATGGTGTAGGTGCCTACAGAATGTGATTGTAAATCTTGTGAAAGCAAGGCTGTAATAAATCGTTATTTTCAGGATGAGGTGGTTAAATTCAGTAAATTTTATATCAATTGAAAGAAAATGAAATGAAGATTCTTAGTCTGTATGAATAAAAATCTTTAATTCACAAAATGATTATTAAAAATCAAATTTACTGTGTACTTACATTTGAAATATCTCAAAATCCCACCATGAGAGATTTGTGCTAATTAAGTGCTGCTAAGAAACTATGAATGTTTAAATTGTTAGGATATATTACTTTTCTACAACATTTTACGTTGGGAACCATTTAATTAAGCATTTTCGAAAAGGCCTCCCTACTACAGCATAGGTCAGATTTTAGCCGGTTCAGGGGCTCTGGAGACATGTGCGCCGCACAATGGCATTTTACACAGTTTTCATAGCAGCAACAAGTCGTCAAAGGAGCTCGCAAAAATACCACACTTTTGGCAAGAAAGCCCCGCAGCTGGACAAATTGGGCATAATATCTGATTATTTATGTTCATTTTGTGTATTTGAAGTGCATTTCGAATCCTGAATGAAAGGGTAAAGGTGAGATTTTGAAGTATTTCTGTGTATGAGATTGTTCGTGAGAGTATGTCGTTGCTCTGTTAGTGTGTGTGTGGACTGGACACTCTAGCTAGGTAGGCCTAACGTCAGTCTATGGCCTTGATATTCATATGGCAAATCAGAAAGTAGCACATGCAGATTAACAAAGCCATTAGGCCTACTGTGCCTAGGCCTATGTGCCTTGGTATTGGCCACACAACAATTCTCTTGGCCATTATTAAAATCCCCAGTGCACCACTGCAAGTTTTCCAATCTGGGCGTAGCCTAGGCCTAACGCTAGGCTAGGTCTAACTTAGCCTAGGGTACCTAGGCCCCAGACTGTAAATTTTGGCCTGCGCGGGGAATGTGTTCCCCTTGCAAGCCAAACTCTCTTGAAATAGAAACTCCTTGTTCACAGTTCACAGCATTACATACATAGCCTACATGTACACTGTATGCATGGTGTATGTGCATGTATATGAGAGGCCTGTGCGGCAAGGTGCGGCCTTTCTTATCTAGTGAGTTACGTATGATATGCATTGGTAGGCTTGTGCAGTTCGAACACAGAAAGGTTGGTAAACAGGTTTTTCCTGCGCATTTTTTCACACCTTGTTTTCATTCCCCGCACACAAAAAAAAATTATACAGTCTAGCCTAGGCCTTGGCCTAGTTCTCACATACACCTTTTCCCCTGAACTAGGCCTAGGCTATCGCTGTTCAAAGTTTCTCCTGTGTGTTATTGAGAGAGTAACATCGTCTGCGTGCATTGCTGCAATGATTGTTGCTACATATGCGTGTGCATGAATATAACCATAGGCTATAGCTATGGACTGTCACAATTGAACAGTAGTGCGTGCTATGTAGCATACATTAGTGTGAATGTCCTAGTAACAAGATTTAGCAGCTTGAAAGAATGTTTAAAAAACAAAACAGGATCATTTGTGTAGATCGAAAATTTGGGTCTCTTTTTGGAGGCTACAGGCAAGTTTCCTTACAATGATTGGTCTTAAACATATACGTAAATGACCCATAGAGGTCAATTTCCTTGGAGTATATGTGAATTTGAGAAACATTGAGAGCAAAATTTTTGAAGATGCGGTAACCCAATATTGCAAATGGCGATATTGCTGACCTAGCATGGGAAGCCCCAAAGCAACCCCCAAATACTACATCAGGAGACTGCAGACTAGGTCTAACTTTAATAGGAATAGCCCTTGAACTTGAAGGTGAACAGTGTTGATGTAGGCCTAGGCCTAAGTCAGGTGCAGTCTTATGGGGCGGCTTTTGGGGCTCAAGCCCCCCAAAAAATTTTCAGAGGTTGTGTTATGCTATATTTGCTTGTACTGAGAAAAACAAAATTGTCCAATACACTTGTGCACATCTTGGTCCAGTGGATTTATTTTGTCAAAGGAAACTGTCGTCTGTGTCTCGAAATCACATATTAGGTTCACGATTTCATACAATGGAAGTTGGGTCAGATAACATAGTCTAAGTAACATCTATGATAGTATGTACGTACATGTAAATCAAGTTAACGGATTAATCATCTGTTGGAAGTTCAAAACGAGTCATTTCGTCGCTGATCTCGTCAAGCTATACTAGCAGTCCTTTTAAGTCAAATCTACAGGCCAAATCGTTATTCCCATTAATGTGAACAGGTCCAGTTGCTTGTATCTCTCAGTAACGTTTGCTTCATTCTTCCAAATAAAAAAAATATATATGCCTGTATATACGTTACATCAATGTCATGGTCAGGGGCGGTGCCACTCAGGGGGAAGGGAGGGCTATCCCCCCTGTAATTTGTAGGAAAAGTGAAAAAGAGTAGGAAAAGAAGAAGTAAAAGAGAAAAAAGGAGGAGGGCGGGGTAGGCCTATGTCTGATCCATATAGTTAATCCAGAGCTTCCAAGAGGCCATATTCCGCTTTCTACCAGCTTTTAGATACGATTTTATAATGCACAAATGAAGCAAGGCAAATTTTCTTAATAGTTTGAGAATATTTCTGTGGACTCCATGCACGTATTTTTGCGTAAAACTTTCCCCGACTAGAAGGCAGTAATGTGTCCAAAAGGGGACTTCAGGGGGTTGTTGATACATACCCTTAGACAAAAAAGGCTCCTCTTTCACCTAACCAAAAATATTAAGAATGTTTTGAACCCATATTTTCGGGTCCAAAAATATCCCAAAGACAACACCATTTTTGCATCTAAGCAACCTTCAAGTAACCAAAATTTCTCAAAAGGGGAGGGTGACCCCTCCCCTTAGACCTATCCCCTAGAACAGCCCTCTTTTACCCAACCAAAAATTAGAATTTCACAAAATTATGAACATTTTCCAGCCATATATCAGTCAAAACTGTCCCGAAGACCGCACCATTTTGCATCTTAGCAACCTTAAAGTAACCAAAATTTCTCACAGGAGAGGGGAACACCCCTCCCTTTAGAACTCTGCCCTAGGACCGCCCTCTTCCCCCAACCAAAAATTAGAATTCACAAAATTATGAACATTTTCCAGCCATATATATCAGTCAAAAAATAACCCAAAGACCCCACCATTTTGCATCTTAGGAACCTTAAATTAGCAAAAATTTCTCAAAGGGAGGGGAACACCCTTCCCTTTAGACCTCTCCCCTAAGAAGGCCCTCTTTCCCCCAATCAAAATTAGAATTCACAAAGTTATGAACATTTTCCAGTCATATAGTCAAAAAATTACCCAAAGAACGTACCATGTTGCATCTGAGCAACCTTAAATTAGCAAAAATTTCTCAGAGGAAGGGTACACCCCTCCCCTTAGACCCCTCCCCCACGACGGCGATCACTCAACCCATGTCCCCTATCAAAATAACTATGCACCATCCCTGGTTAGGGTACTGTTTTTATTATCATTGATTTCAGCATGCGCGTGGCCAATTTACATATTTGAGAGAAAATTTTATGATTCTTCCGTTTCAAGCCCCCCTAAGCCCCCCCAAAAGTCTCAATCTGGAACTGCGCCTGGCCTAAGTTAGTCCAGTAAAGGACTGCGCAGTGCGGATGTTTGCCTACAGCGCACTCACGTTAGGCTTTACACAAGTTATAATTGTGTACAAAACATGAGATGATCCATTGATCCAATATGAGTTCAGTTGCGATTTGATTAACATATTTCTTGGTGTTAATTGAATAAGCTTGTACATTTAAATGGTATCTGCTACAGTATACTATACAGCTTCAAATCATGGACAACACTCACAATGGAAATGATAAGTAGGCTACTTTTTCCAAAGTCCCCTCGACTCTCTGGTGAAGAGCCAAGAGGCAAAACCAAATGTTAACTCTTGAAGGAATTCTGCTCCCCAAAGGAGCTGCGTCCCTGAAGGGACGACAAACCTAACTGACCAACTTCTTGACTCTCAGACCTCTACATCGTAAGTCTGTCATGTGTGGTCCCATTCTTGACTGGCTGAAAAGAACAGCTACTACACATGATCTTAGCCAAAAGGCTGAAAACCTCTCCAAATCCCAAATGATAATTTTGTATGAATCATTAGGCTAGTCTTATGGAAGTTATGGACAGTTGCTTGGGACTGTGTTTCGTCAACTCACCCTTTGGATGTAGTGTAAATAATTTTCAGAAATTTAAGCCCATAGTGATAAAGGTACAGTATCAATGTATGGTTAAAAATATTTTAGGCACAGTATAACAGTCAGTTTTGTAACCCTGACAAATCAAGCATATAAAAGCATGAACTAGCCATGTGATAATCTTTTTGAAACAAACATGCTCAAAAATTGGCTCCGCCCACTTCACTACAGCTGAAATTTTTTAGTATATAGGCCTAGCAGGCCTACTGAATTCCAATGAATATCATGTCAAATACTGATGCTTATTTTAAGAAAAATCATCATACTGTGATATGTGTAGTGCATTCAACTTAAAGTTAGCATGATGACACTTAACATACTGTAAGGGATTGTACTTAATTTTCAGTGCACTTAATGTGACTGCATTTAATTTAAGTGCCCACTTCTTTACAGTGTTGCTAGCAGAAGAAAATCAAGTTTGACCAGCACTGTGCTGGTAGAAGACCCCGGATTTTCAATGGGTTGGTGTAAGGACCATGTATAAGGAGCTATCAGCGACACATGTGCCTTTACTGAGGACTGAGTGTTGACGATGTGTTTTGTTTTTCACAACCCTCCACTACAGCATTCGTGCAGAGAACAGCCTAGAAATTTTTACCTCTCTGCTGTAATGCCCGGGGACCTCTCACACTGTCAATAGTGTCTAGTGGTATCATTGAAAACAAATGCCTATATGCCTATAGGGCTGCAAAATACCTGTAAAGCTGTAAAATGGGCAATATTGGTATTTCTGGATGCAAAATTTGGACCAGTTTGCAAAAGTGTAGGCCCATGTTACTTGTATATTTGTAATTGCAGAATACCCTGCACATGGAAGCTCTGTTCAGGAAAACGTAAGGCTTCAAAGTCGAGGCAACAAGTGTAATCTGAGAACGACTCACCTGTGATTATTGCACCACCATTCTTTGGCTATGACTTGAGGTATCTTGCTAGCAGGGTTGGGAAGTAACGAGTTACAAGTAACGCCGTTACAGTAACGAGTTACATTTTGTGTAACGGAACCCTGTAACGAGTTACATTTGCATTTCAGTAACGGAGCAAGTAACTAGTTACAATTCTGTGTAAAAGTAACTGTAACGGCGTTACATTTGGTCTCGTTACTTTCCCGTTACAAATGTCAAAATGACCACAAATTGCATTTTAATAGAATAAGTAACAGAAAATTTTCAAGTGATGACGCTTTGGTAGTAATATTATTTGCGATATATTTATCATTCATCTCTAGTATCGACGTCGCCCTCACCAACATGAAATTTTATTCACGATTAAAATCAGAAGTTGTTATTAGATGCACATGCTGCAGTCTTACAGGGCCACTTGATTGTCGATTAAGCTAAGTTTAAAATGTGATTTGCGTGTCAAATTATTTATTAAACAGAATGCTTATTATCCATGAGGCCGAATCTTTGTGCAATTCGTTGAAAACTTACTTTTCTCCAGCCCAGCTGACTTTATTTAGTATATGTACTAAATAAAGTCAGCTGGGCCTTACTAGTTTACCCAAACTGTCCTTTAGAGGACACAGTCGAGAAAGTGCACGGTGAGAAACCGGTTGTCCTATAGGCATTAAAATACTAGGCTTACTTTGAAAGGTTTAATCATTGCCTTTTGAGACGTTGGGGTTGCAGTCCACCCTATCCGAGTCCGAGCCAACTCCCATTCTAGATTCCTGAATCTTGGGTACTTAAAGAGTATGGTACGTAACCCTCAAGTTCCGGCCAGTTCTGATTCCAATGCACCAATTCCGAGACAAGTCTTTTTGCCAGTGTATAGCATATCAAGCATACGGATGTTTTCGTTCTATTGTACATGTCCACCATTAATAAGGTCATCGTTTGTACTCACTTCCATAGCCTGGCCTGCTCAGTAATTAAGTTGATTGTGTGTGACAATACTTTACATCTGTACATTGTGCACAAATAACAAAGGAACTTTAAACACTTTTAATGTAACTTTCATACTTGAGAACTCGGCTGGAATGACCTCTGAGTACAAGTCCAGTTACATCACATTCCGGAAAAATTTCACTTTCGGAACCTTCTATTCCGGCCAACTTCTTATCTAGAAAAACGCTCTTGTGACCGCCATTGAGCGAGCCGAATCCGGATTAGTAAATTATACGGTGCCGAGCGTCAGCAAACACCGTGCATCCATTTATGTATCTAATTTAACATGTATGGTATCCTTATTTGATGAATCAAATGTATGAATTTAGGCTATATTATATTCTTTTTAATGTCCGTAACTCCTTACACTGGAATAATAGTAAGGTTAATTTAAAAAAAACAAAACAGCAGAATATTGAAATGGTCAGGTGGCGTTAAAAGTATCCTAACAAAGCTAATTGAAAGAGGAGAAAAGTATCCGACTTAAAGCTTCACCTATTTATTGTAAAGGGAAAGTGAATTATGGACACATGGTCTGCATGTGTAAACTACATAGTCTCACCATTTCCATGTATTGTTTTATATCGATACAATGTGAAACTTGAAATTTATGTGGAAATATCACTTAGTCCAACCTTAGTGAGTTTTTAAAATTTTTACCGTTAACAAATATAGAGCATCATATTACCATATTTATGCCCTCGAGGGGTGAAGACTTTAATTACTGCTAAAACAACGCTACATCCCCTTTATAGTAGCCGCTAACCTCTCTAAATTAGCCGACTATGTGATGGGACTACAAAGAAGTACTGTCGTTAACTGGAAAAGTTTTGGTTATAACCAAAGTTTGTCTAACAAATAGTTTGCGTAAGCTCTGACACAGTATCATGATTCGCTGCATTTCATGATGAGCGTTAGGAGCCTCTGCCTGAATCCAGTGAAGATCAACAGGGATCATTGTCTTTCTTTGAGGAACACCTCAGGGTAACCGGAACAAATGAGGTGCCGGTCCTCTCATGTGTCCCCTTCTTACTGTCTACTTATGCCCCCTCCTCCATTTCAGGTGCCGAGGTACCGTACAGTATATTCACCTTGAAGTAACTAGTTACTTTTGAAATGTAGCTAGTTACTTTTCAGTCAAAAGTAACTGTAACTAGTTACTTTTTCAACATTGTAACTAGTAACTGTAACGAGTTACAATTTTGTGAAATTAACTGTAACTATAACGAGTTACTTTCAAAGTGTAACGGGAACAACCCTGCTTGCTAGGTTACCTTTTAAGAGGGTATGCAGTCAGTAGTCAACTTGTTTTTGTGAGAAGCCAAAGGGATATGCAGTAAAAATTCAATTCCCCTCACCCCTCATATATTTTTAATAAGCTTCAGGGAATCAGGGATATGTAGTCAATATTCCAAGGCAAGTTCCTGTTGTAAAGTTTGTGAAGGTAAACTTGTCTTTGAGAGGCTACGAGGATACACAGTCAAAATTTAGGTTTTCTTTTGCATGGCTACGATGATATGCAGTCAGAATTCAAACTGTACAGTATCTTGGAGAGGCTACGGGGATACGCATGACTGTGTATCCCCATAGCCCCTAAAAAAAACAGAGCTTCAATATTACGGGGTATTCTGCAGTTGTGCCGCAGGGCCTAGCAGAAAAGAGATAAAACAGCATTTCTCTGCAAGTTAAAAGTTTCTTCTCTTATATTTACACTTACTAGGCAAGGTGTACTGTAACAGAAGGGCACCCCTCCTGAAAAGTCATTGCCCTCTTTAAAAGTTTTGAGCAAGGAAAAAAATGGGGATAACCTTACCACTAGACTGAAGGTTTACTAGATAAAAGGTTTTTAAGACCAAAGACTCTCTTGGATGAAAATCTTCTGCGAGTTAGAAATAGGGTTAGGATTTAAGTTAGGTACAGAAGAACTTCGGTTCAGAATTAGGCTTAGGATTATCCTTGGGCAGGGGTGGGGTTTGGGTAAGGGTTATGGTTAGCATTAGGTTTAAGTTTAGAGTAAGGATCTTTAGTCTAGTGAACCTTAGATCTAACGAACCTTAATCTAGTGAACCCTGCCGAAAGAAATACTGCCTTCATGTAGGCTTAGGCCTATCCTACCTGTAAATTTGCCCAACCCACTGCTGAAAAACACTTCACCTCTTCTACACCATGTTAGGCTATGGGCCAGAACCATTTTACAACTATGCAAGTAAACTTATTAGAAAAGAAGGCAAGGCCTAGTGGAAGAATAAAACTTACTATGCCACATTTCCAACTAAGCCTTGTTCAGCTTTTGCAGTTAGGCCCACTTTTTCATTTGCAACTCTCTGAATTGTTTAATACATGTGTGTCCAAATGTTCCATTGCTGTGACACTTTAATCTCAGAACTAACAGTCTGTTGGGGTGGTAAGATATTTCTATTCACATTACAGCAAGTAGGCATTATACTGTAGAAGGGTTGGGCGATATACGATATATGTCAATATACGCCATATATTGCCAGAAGTCCATATCGTGATATGCGGTATGAAATACCCTTATCACAATATGACGATATAGAAAAGAAAATAAAACTTTTTGGGGACTGAAATTTCAATAATTTAAATTTTAAAGATGAAACAGTGTTTATAATTTCAGTATTCATTCATCGATTTTGTCCTGATTTAGAAAATGAGCTGTAAAACTTTTTAGGATTATCCCAGGCACATTTAGCCTTGTATACAACAGGTTTATCCGTTTTGACAATATATCCCGAAAATTTTGGCGATATTATCACGATATATCAATATGGATTTTTTCACATCGCCCATCCCTATACTGTAGACTAGTCGTCAGTCATGACCTACAGTACACTACAGCCATTGGCATTAGGAACAGTCTACACTGATGAAATCCAGATTTACCTGGTACCATGGCATCCTGTCAAACTCTCAAACAATTTTTGATGACAGTTCGGCCTGGTTAGCATCATCAAACCCTCTCTGGTGTAAATTAAGCAGGATAATAACCTATAGAGGGATTTCAGTCACGTGACTTTAACCAACTAGACACAATTTTGAAGGGCAAGATCGCGCGTCTTTTTTGTTTTGACGGGCACATGTCCATCGTGTCACAGTAGTATCTATGGTTATGGCGTGCACGTGTGCTGTAAATACGCTTGCTGCGTGTGTGTTTTGCCCTTCAGTGCTTGGGAATCCCACGCTCGTGACGTCACATGAAATCCCTCTATAGCAAGTTTTCAGTAACATTAATATTACTACACAGTATTCACGAAAAAATGTATATAGAGAGAAAATCTCAACACTATTTGTGTACATGTACTGTTTCATGTAGAAGGCACCAGATCACAATAGACAGGAAAAGTGTACTTACTCATAAATAATTTTTCTAACCGTAAAAGTTGTAGGGATCAAATAAATAGGGTTCATTTAGTTTTAAGTACATATAATTATGTTTGAATTTTTTATGCAGATTATTGTGAATTAATGTGTTGTTTGAATTATAATTATTCAAAACTTAATGCAGCCATCATGAGCCGTGCTACAGGTATAACCTGTCTGTGACACTACTGCACAATAGACTGACAGACTGATAATAGTGTTGCCTGTATTCTTACAATAGCAAAGTTTATCAAAACACACAGACAGAAATGCAGACTATCATGGAGTCTTGGTTAGGAATGTGTAGGATGCGACTGGTGCTCTGAAGAAGCAACACTTTTCAAGAAACCAGCAGAAATGAATACTGGAATGTAAAGAGGTTAAAATAGTTGAAGGAGGTTGTGTGATATAGGCCAGTAATTTCTAGGTAATATTTTGAAGGATTCATTCAGTTGTTGATGAAATATTTGCAGTATAAAATTTGTATCTTAATTCTGGAAAAAAATCTATCGTTGGGCATCTAGGGACCTTGTATACGGAACAAAGTCTACGGAGTGTAGAATACCCAAGGCCCTGACTGAGTGCTAACTGCAGACTAAGGCTGATATCGAGACTTTACACATCAGGGCTGAAATTAAACACTGCGTCCTCTCTTCTGAGACAAGTAAAAATTGCATAATTTGACAACCATTTCCTCTCTTTGAGCTTGTCCGATGGACAAGTAAATTTTATGTGTAATTGAACAGTCACTACATCAGCAAGAAAGTATGGCATAAAAATCCCCTTAAGAAGTGGTATTGAGAAAATGGTATGGACTGTCATTCATCATTGAAACTTAAAAAGAAAAAGATCTCTGGAAAGCATACAAAATTTGAAATAAATGTTTGTTTTCTGTGACAGTGACATTATTACACTTGTTCATCTTTTGTTTGTCATTTTCATTTGGACAACCAAAAAATATTTCAGACAACCAGAATTTGGCTTCAAGTTTGTCCAGTGGACAACCTTAAAACTTTTCTTTTAAAAAACAGGCCTGCACATGCAAAAGTTCAGTAGGGGATACTGTACTTACTAGACAAAAGTTTCACTAGATGGAAGGTTGACTAGACCAGAAGTGCTCGAATGAAATCTTATTAGGGTTTGAATTAACTTGAGCGTTAGGATATGGGTTAGATATGGAATAAGATTTAAGATGAGTCTAAGGATTAGACTTGGGTAGGATTAGGGTTTGGGTAAGGGTCATGTACATTAAGATAAGGGTAAGGATCTTTAGTCTAGTGAACCTTTGATCTAGTAGAACCTGCCCGGTTCAGTAGACCTACATGCCCAGTCATTCACATTTCCAGTTTACAAATACTTTTACTTAAAAGAGGAAGAGAAAATTTACAACTGATAGTTTTGCTGCAAGCATTCAGCCACCTTTTGTTTCACTCGCACACTATGATGGTAAAAAAGCATAAATTTTGAAATATACAAAACATAGTAGAGTAAAATGTTCATTGTCTATGGTGGGACCTAAATTTAATTCTTTTGTATCAAATAGTTCTGGCTTAGCCTAAGCTAGGGTGTTAGATATTGTAAAGGAGGACAGAGGTCCAAGTTTTGGAATGTTTGTAATTCTATGAAATACTGTAACAGGTCTCGAGTTCAACTTGTTGATACGCAACACTGGTTTAGGAAGTATGGATGATTATTAGGAATGTTCTCACCAGGATTAGGTGAAAAAAGCACAGGGAAGAAGTAGGCATATAGTTTGAATGTCATTTACAGGCTGTAAAGAGGAAGTAATTTGTTTGTGCCTGGACAATAGTACAGTATATGAAGTTGCAGAAAACCCAGCCCAGAATTATCTCTCCTATTCTACACCAAACCCAGATAAGTTGAATTGTGTAATTGATTGACAGTTTTATTGTTTTCAGTTTTATTGTTTTCAGGTATGAGGCGCTGATCTGTTTGCAGCATGTCATCCAGTAGTAGTGGTGGAAAAGGCTCATCAACACAATTGATGCTAAAAGAAGTAGAGAGAGCTCTTTGTACTCTAGATGAGAAAAAACTGTGAGTAGGCCAGTCTTTTCCCTAAAAATCACTCATAATTGTTATGAAGATATATGCTTTCTCAGATGTTCCTGTGGTTCTAAGAACTCAAGGTACAGTATCATATGAGTCTTGTGTATACTGCATTGTACAGGATCTGGTTAATTTATTTTATCTGTTTGATGATTTGTGCAAACTTTGTTAGTACCCAAGGTGATGTATTTGATGGACAACTTTCTTTTTGCAAAATATTATGCATTAGTTGTCCTGCAACACGAAGAGCTTGTATATTATAAACTCTAGGAAGTAGGGCTGTGAAATTGTTGCAAAATAATTAAACATTAAACCGCAAAAATTTGGGATGGTGTAGTGATTAATCGCTATTACCTTATCACAGCAGAAGGACTTGGTGTGTTGATTGACTTTAGAAAAGGCCTCTTCAAATTGAATTGGTAACACCCGTGTATCCCAAACACTATTCCTGTAAAGGCTTGTTCATAGTCGAAACAGAAATCACAACTTGGTGACATACTACATAGTATGTAGGGGCCAATATTATGCACTCTGCATTTACAGAGTATTCAGATGGATTGAAAACAGACGGAAAACAGGTTTTGCGATTAATCGCTTAGTAGCTTGTTCTAAATGTTTATTCCACATGCGATCATTTAGCGATTAATCGCTACACGGTCACAGCCCTACTAGGAAGTAACTGTCTTCCCTTTCAAAATTGTACTTCTCAGTCAGTTAAAAAGATAAGTAAAGAGTTTAATTTGAAGACTTGAAATGAGGCTTCAGTTTGAAAGTCTGCATCTTCCAAATTTTGTTAACCAAAAGAAAAAAAGGGGGGTAAAAATCTAAGAAAACAGATTTTGGGAATACTCAATGTTTTAGTAACTTTTCAGTAAACTTTGCTTTCCCTGGCAAAAACTATGAAACAAAATGGAAGAAAATACCTTTAAAGTTATGGTGGCATACCACCAAAAAGAGGTGCTTTCACTTGGCAGTGAAAGCATAAAATCCCCCAATGAAAGATCCTTTGGAATTATTTCCATATTTATATTTATGGTGTCTTCAAGTGACTCATTGTCTGTGCAAAAAGAAATGATGTGGAGTGTTGCAAAGTGTTAAGATTTCCTTTGTTAACCCCATATAAATCATCTCTTAATTACTGATCAGATAAGTTATAGTTTGGTGAGAAGTATAAATATTTTTCAAGAAAACAATTTTAACTTCCTTAACAAATCTCTCAGGGGATAATAATGCTGGAAGAAAAACAAAAAAAGGTTGAAGGTTGAAAAAAACAAAGGCTAACATAAGCCATACTTGGTATGTCCATCTTTCAACATCACAAATTTACATATTTAGGACATGTTTATTCATGATACAAGTGTGAAATAGTCAATATTTGATGGATTTTTATGGAAATAGTGGCTATTTTCTGAAATTTTAATGCTTTTCACATCAAATATCCAATTATGTAATTTGCATGTCAGCAGACCTTTAAAGCACATTTTACATGTACTGTATGACTCACAGTATTCAGAACTATTCTCAAACACTTTAAAGCTTAGGGTCTATAGTTTGCAGAATCTGAATGTACACTGCTACTCTATTTGACATCTTTGTCATACATACCTTTGATGTATGTTATGGAATAATAGAACAAACTTATAGTACATTAACCTTTTTCTCTCTTCAGTTCACAAACCTTATGTAAACTTTCCGTTACAGTAGGTAGTACAATTGATTCCTCAGTGGTGCAAAAAGCGGTGCTGGATATTACCCAATACCCAGTAGGCATGGTAAGCACTACTTGTGGGCTCAAAGGTTTGGTGTATGTTTGCATGTTGCTGTAGGATGGTGTCCTGAAAGATGGTAGTGCCCTGGGCACCCTTGGTTGGTTTAACCAGCACAGTTGGAAATATTTTTTTTGCAGGTTCATGTGCTTGGGAAACAGTTTTAAATTTCCAGCATTTTTCATATGTAATGGTACGTTTCAACATTATTCTTATGCTTGTACAAGGATACATGGAACAAATTAAAATTTAAAAAGAATACCACACGGCTCATATGAGTGAAAGATGTCAATGAAAATTCAAAGCAACTTCTTTTTGTTGGAATGAAGTTTATATCTGCCTTGATCTTTTTTTGCTTTTGAAGTGCTCCTACAGATGAAGCTTGTCTGGAGGCTCAGGAAAGTCTTCGTCGTCATGTTTGTGATCAGACCAATGCTAGATTAACTGATCTTGATAAAGGTATGGTTGCCAGAGCCTAACCACATTTAGGCTTTTGTGATATTGGTTTGAAGACATCGTACAAAACCTTGAGCCTTACTTTTTTACATGTGTTCTGAAAGAGGACATCGTAATGCATATAATGTGCATCAGATTACTGTCACATGTTTGTGGAAATAAATTTGGTTGTAACCAGGGTTTAGGTAAGGATAATAGATCAGGGAGGCAACATATTTGCAGCCATGAGGGGGGGGGGGGAGGGGGGAGGATGTCTCCTTTGTGTTGGAAAATTTTCAGTTATGATTCTTCTAAGATGCAAAATGCTGCAAACTTCATTTGGCACCCACAACAATGACCCTGAAGTAACAGTTACAGTATTTACATGGACTTATTGCCAGATGATAACATAGAGAGCTTGAAGGCATCTTTCAGTACTATTTTTTAATTTGTGTTCTGAAAGAGGACTTTCTACAAAAAGAAAAGCTTGTTTTATTTGTGGAAGAAATCTTACCAAGTTGATGGTCATATAATGTGCATCAGATTACTGTCTCTTTTTTCGTGGAAATATTAAGTTATAATCAAGGTTTAGGTAAGGATAATAGATCATGGAGTCAACATATTTGCCCAGGGGTTTCCCCCCTCCCTTAGGTGTGCTAGGAATAAGTGTTGTAGGCCTGTTACAGTAGCCCAGTCACATAGTAAGATAGGATGTGTATTAAAGTCCCCCATATTGGTTTTGATTTTCTAGCATTTGCATTGTAGAAATTTCTGTAATTGGGGAAAGGTTCACAGTTTAAGACCATGTATGATGACTGGATGGGGGTCTCACTTAGTTTGGGTTGTGATGTTCATTGAGAGAAGACCCATACAAGAAATTCCAAGTTCAACATATGTTTTAGAAAATTTTAGGATGATACTTACACATTTGTGGTAGAGAAAAGTTAAAACCATTTGTTGCTGTTTTACCTTGGCTTAGAATAAGTACAGTACAGTAGGCCTGTTACAAATAGCCTAGATAATGCACAACAGGGCAGTATATGATACTGTAGGGAGGTAATAGTCCACCATCATTGATTTTGATTTTCTAACATTTACATCCTAGAAACCTCCCTAATTGGCTGGAAATTTTTAACCTCCAACCGCAGTGGTTCTTGTTAATGATTCTGTTTTCTTTTCCAAGTTGCTGGGGAGTTAGCAAAGGACTCAACAGCCCCTGGTCAGAGTCAGGTTATTTTGGATTTTTTGGTGTTTTTGATGAACAGAAACCCAATCACATTTGCCTCCAGCCTTGGGCATAGTTCCTTTGAACCACAGCAGGAAAAGCTAGAGGATGACTACTCCATATGTAGAGGTTTGTCTAGTTTTCATTACTTGGAAGATAATGAAGTTTTTTTAATGTATGTTCTCACAAGTTACGATGAAAGTCACAAAATCAGCTAACCAGGCAACCTCCAAGCTGTTTAAATTAGTTGAGTTTGAGTTTAACATTTTAGGGTCGGGAAGCCACTTGTCCACATTGATCATGCATGAACACCGGAGAGATTTGCCTTCTCCTTTCGACTAGTGCTCAGAGGATAAGAAGGCAGCATGTACCAATCGCTCCCAATCCTGCTCGATTTAATGTTCCCATCTGATGGACATGAATTTACCACCGTCTTTTAGCCACTTCCCAAAGGCTGGGAAGGGTGGAGGATCCTTGCTCTGCAACAATGCTTGACAGTTGAACAGAGCAAAGCCTACAACTTCTTCAACTGGACAACTTACTGAGTTGGAAAACTTCCAGAAATGGGCAACCAGATGTACCCAGTCTGAATTCACCAATTTAAACCTCCTCAGCATAACTGTGCTATGCTGAACAAGTAAATTTTAGTCCCCAGAAAATTTCCAAGTGGTTCCACCAGGATCTGATCCAAGGACCTCTAGTATGCAAGGCAGTACACTCAAACCACCAAGCCATCTCCACCCACTAAAAGATGGAATAAGCAAATTCAAGTGTAAACATGGTAGACAGTTGGCATAATGAACTGTACTAGAATGCAATTCTCATGCTAGTTATGTGTGTCTCATCATTACAGTCATAAAGACTTACTGTAGCCGTGACAAGCTATTAAGCTATGGTTATTATTGGCTAATAATGTACAGTAACTTTATGTTTTGGATCCACTTGCTTTCTTACTCTACTAATGTGAAGATAATTGCACAATAACATGTTTGATGGATCCATATCACTATTAACTTAGCAATATTAGTTGTGTCCTCTATTTTCAATTCCAAATATCTGTGGATATCAATGTTTTAGAAATAATTGCATAAAACATAAAACCAGGTTATTGTACACAATGTATGCCATCAATATACCGTTTACATTAGTGCAAGTAAAAACAGTTTTTGAATGAAAAGCCTACTGTAGGTCTTACGTATAAAAGCATACTGTGTAGTTTCGTTAATACCAGGAAGTGTCATTTCATTTAAATATGAGTTAAAATATGGTCTTGTGGACCAGCATTTCTCAACTAGTGGGCTGCTGCCACTGTTGGGTCATGGAGCACCATCTGAGAGCCGCAGAGTGGGCCGGAACAAAAAGATAAGGATTTATTTGTACAATTTGTGGAGTAGTTCACTTCATCTGGCACAGAATGTAAATTTAGTATTATATGTTGCTTACTGCCACAACTTGTCTCATATTGTCAAGTTACAAATGTAAAAGCAACCAATGGGAGGAATAATGTTGATAATGATATTGTATTCTAGAATCCATCTAACACTAGTAGTTTGGATGTAGAGTGATGTGTCACGCTTCATGTCAGGGATAGTTTGAAGATTGAAAGTTTCTGAAGAAGATTGTTTTCCCCACAACTATTCATGAAATTGGATCCCAGCAAATTTAGGCAGGCAAGGAATCTATGCGATGGTGATGTCGTGTGTGTGTGTGTGTGTGTGTGTGTGTGTGTATGTGACGGCTTAGCTTGTTTACACGATATCTCAAGAAGGGAAAGTTGGACAGTTCTCAAACTTGGTACATAGATGGCCCATATTGAGAGGAAGAACCCTATTGTTTTTGGTGGAGGTCAAAGGTCATCTGGGGTCACTGGGGGTCAAAATCTGAAAACGTTGTTTACACGATATCTCAAGTTAGAAAGCTTGGATAGATTTCATGCTTGATATGTAGATGCGTTGTGGTGAGAGGAAGAACCCTATCGTTTTTGGTGGAGGTCAAAGGTCATCTGGGGTCACCGGGGGTCAAAATCTGAAAACCTTGTTTACACGATATCTCAAGTTAGAAAGCTTGGATAGATTTCATGCTTGGTATGTAGATGCATTGTGATGAGAGGAAGAACCCTATTTTTTTGGTGGAGGTCAAAGGTCATCTGGGGTCACCGGGGGTCAAAGTCTGAAAACCTTGTTTACATGATATTACAAGGTAGGAAGCTTTGATAGATTTCATACCAAGTATGTGGATGTGGTATGGTGAGAGGAAGATTTCTGTTATTTTTGGTGGAGATCCAAGGTCGTCTTGGGTCACCAGGGGTCAAACTCTGAAAACCTTGTTTATACCATATGGCAAGGTAGGAAGCTTGGATTGATTTCATATTAAGTATGTGGATGCGTTATGGTGCGAGGAAGAAGCGTATAGTTTTTGGTGGAGGTCAAAGGTCATTTGGGGTTACCAGGGGTCAAAGTCTGAAAACCTTGTTTACACAGTATCTCAAGGTACTGTAGGAAGCTTGGATAGATTTCATACTATGTATGTGGATGTGTTATGGTGCAAGAAAAAGCCCTATTGTTTTTTTGTGGAGGTCACAAGCCATTTGAGGTCACCAGAGGTCAAAAACTGAAACTTTGTAAACATGTCATTACAAGGGAGGAAGCACAGATAAATCCCTTCTCATACGTTTTATTTTTTTTTGATTTTTTTGTGGTTATTCAAGTTTCGGTATAAAGGTCATGTGACATGAGCTGATGTGAGCAGGGGTCAAATTGTGACCACATCATAAAAAATGATGTAGAAGAGAAGTATAAATTTGATGGATGAACCTCAGTGTAACAAAGCACCCCCCTTTCGGCAAGGAATCACTAAGCCTTTTGGCTTTCTGGTTTTAACATAGAAAAAGAAAGCTTTCAATGGCTTAATTGTAATCAGTACTAAGTGTTCCATTTGAGTAATGTATACTCTTTAACCGTTTACCATCAAGGTTGCCTTGCTTGATGTACTGTACTGTAATTTATGTTTCTTCATATTTACAGATCTCAACAGGTGGCTTTTGTCTCGTCTCTTGAGAATTTTGTCAGATTATCGGTGTAAATCAATACATGATAAAGTTTGTAACGTGGTTCTCCAGCTGCTT
Organism: Holothuria leucospilota; assembly: GCA_029531755.1. NCBI lineage: Eukaryota > Metazoa > Echinodermata > Holothuroidea > Aspidochirotida > Holothuriidae > Holothuria > Holothuria leucospilota. Next base: position 36,044,416 of record CM055974.1, on the reverse strand, counting down.
AAAATTTTGAGGGCCAAGGTCTTACCAGTTTTCAAAGAAGTCTTCCTGGAACTTCTTGAGATCCTTGGAAGTAAGCATTCTCAACTGTGTCCTTTTGTTTGGATTTTTGCTGAAGCATAATTCATATTGTAAATGTAATTTTATGAAATAAGTGTAGGAGGAATTGAAACACTGCAATAACTAGAGTTGCTGCTGTGTATTTATTTGAGTAATAGTATTGTGTGATCTAGATTTGCACAGATTTTATTTTTAAGTTAACATGAATGTTGAACCAAGAGTTTGTAAAAGAAACTACATTTGATTTGATAAGTAATAATGGTATGTTGACATAATTGCAGTTTTAAGGTAAAGAATGTAGACGTTTGTCATGTATTATTGCAACCTGGGTTAATGGCTGCCAACACTGTAAACTTTTATGTAATTTTGTAGTTTGCAATAGTTTCTGAAGGCTAAGGTTTGGTGCAAAATGTCCTGTTTTCCTCAACTATTGTGGACTTTGCTCATTGCTAAAAGTAGGGTTACAGAAACAAATCATTGCTCTTATCTTGTCTGTTAGGACTCCTTCAGATAAGCAGTGGAGCTTTTAGCCATGGCAGTATAGAGTCACTAGAAGAACCACTACAAGTAGAAGTGTTTCCTTCGCAACCTGAAAAGGAGAGAAGGTCAACAGAAACAAAGGTTAGTGGAAGAAATTCTAAAAGATTTATTTAGCATTATCCTGGTAGGGCCACATTTTAGCAGTGATTATATGTCTTCATGAAAGAGGGTGCATGGTGGGAAAAGGAGAAGGATGGGGGGGGGGATGTGGCTATGAACAGTTGAGCAGAGACACTGCTTATATCTTATAAGGTTAGATTTTGTATCATCTATCATGTTATTCAAAGTTTCAAGGGCATCAAATAATCAAGCATCCATCAGTTATTATTATTCTACCTAGGTAGGTCCTCAATACAGATCTGTGTTAGAAGGATGGTGTCATGGTAAGTGTATGAATATCCATGAAGCACAATTTCAATGCTCCATGTGTATAATTCAAGGTTGAAAGTAAATGGTGATTGGTCACTCATTTGGGTTTAAAAGTTGTCATGCATATTTAATTACTGATTAGGGGTGACATAGGCTTAAACTTCAAAACATATTTTGTGACCATGCTTGATTGCAGATCTTAGCCAGACCTGAAGTTGACATTCAACAAATAAAACTATAGAAATTTGCTCTCCACAGGCAATTTATTTTGTCTATGGCAGGGAAGCCCAACTACTAGATTAGGATTCACTGGAAAATTGTGGACAGATTGTCAGTAGTATGGATTATTTTCTAGCTTCCAGTGTGCAAGTTATTTATTGATTTATGTTGTTAGTAATACAGCTTCCTGCTTGGACTATTGCAGAATAGAAAATGTAGAAGGAAGTCTAGGTTCAGGATAGGTTGGACATCAATGGTCTATGGCCAAAGTTCTCCAGTGATGGCCTGCAGGCCAATCAAAAAAGGCTTGTTGAAGATTCTCCTGGTTAAGCTCATGTAAGAAGCAATTGTTTTCCGTTCTAAATAAATGTTATTTTGTGGAAGTAAGGAACTTCATCTCCTTGCCACTAGGGAGGCTCCTATGACTTTACTGCCACCTTTGTTGACACCAAGCCAGTGCAGCTGCAACAATTTACCAGTTGTTTCTCTTTACATCTAAACTTGAGGTGAGTAACTATGTGCTACAAGAAATAGACTTGCTGTGCTTTTGCAATGCTGGTACAATACAGTACAGAATTTATAATGGTTCTGAAACGGTAATTAGTTGGTAGTAAGTGCTTGACATTTTTTGTAAAGTTGCTCGTTTTAGAAAAATTGCTTTAAAAGAAAGAGTGATTATTGACCAAGGTCAGACTTGAAGTAACTGAAGAGTACACTGAAATATTTGTAAAAATTATTCAGTTTTCATAACATAGGTATTATCGGTATTTTAAAGGGCAAGTGTCAGTACCCATTTAAAGATCAAATCAGGCCTTCTAAAATTGCTTGACTCTGTCTGAAATTGCCCATTCAAATTTAAACTTGGGTTAGAGTTATACGGTAGAGACGAGCAAAGTAGTTGCATCATGTCGAACTTCCCAAATTTATTGCCAAATGTTTGTGACTGACTGTTCCCTCATTTAGTTGATTCCAACTTGATTACTATTGATATCAACCTCTCTCACCTTTGTTTGTAGCAAAATCTCTTTGATGTCCATTGTGTGTTTCTGCACCAAAGTTATGAAGTCTAGATGTCCAACAAAACATTTCAAAATAATTGCCTACCTTTTATTTTGTGTGTCATCTTTACCTTTTAACAGCAAGATTCTTTTTGATGTTGTTAAGAGTGGGGGAATCGTTGGCCTAAGGGAATCTGGTTTTATTTGGGCTCTAGTCTGCTGCCAGTTGGAACAAGCTCACTTCCCTTTGAAACAGGTAAACTTCAGTTTCATTTTCAAGCAGTGTCTTACATCTGTTTTGTGTTGTAGTAGATGAAGTAGCTTATATTCATCATCTAACAATTAAGGACTTGTCAGACATGTCTTTTATAGCGTGTTGCTTTTTGGTATGGCTTGCATCCCATCAGTCTGTTGCTAATGGTTGTATCACTGTTGTGTGTCATTGTTGATAGATACAAATCTGCTGTTTGCTATTGCTGACAGTTACCCTCTCTTTGTTACTGTTGAGATGTACAAATCTGCTGTTTGCTATTGCTGACAGTTACATACCCTCTGTGTGGTATCATTGAGGGATACAATCTGCTGCTATTGCTGACACTTACATACCCTCTGGGCATATTTTGTTGTTGAGAGATACAAATCTGCTTACACTTTTATTTGAGTCTCCTTACAGGCCTGCGGATTGATGGTTTGTGGTCCCGTGTTGGTTACGTGACCTCCAAACCATGTAACCAAAAAATTGGTTATGATGTCACACTTGGCACTCAAATTCAACTCTACTGTTACCTAAAACTTGACCATTCGTTAGGAGGCATTTTAAATTCGATGGGAAGATATGTTATGAAAAAATACACACTACTAATTGGGACATTTTTCTCACATCGCACTTGCCTCATATCAAAAACCGATAGATCATGTGCGGCTTGCATTTGGCAGCACTTGCCATGTTACTGTTTAAACAGTGTCCATATTCAGTATCAGCATTGTAATGCATACATGGCTTTGTTGACCACACACAATGATATTCGCAATCTGCACAAGCTTTCAAAACCTGTACGTCAAGATCTAGGGATCATGTCACTGACTTCTTTTTAGTTTACCCAAATTTTCCAGTGAACGAAAACCAAGTATCAATTTGCAGTCATTGATCGTACATTTGAGGACCATAATGTATGCAAACACAGATAAGTAAGGCCATTTCTGGATTCTGTACAGAAGTTCAAGTGAAACCACGATGAAAGCACAGTAAAATTACAGCATGTGTATAGGTCCATAATTGCATGTAAAAACTAAGACATTAGGCTACGCACCTGCTCTGTACAAAAGTTGATGTACATCGCAAGAACATTGGGTAAGTTACGGGAAATTACAGTAATTTTCGATGGCTGCTTGTACCACTAAATTTGCAGTTGTTACATCATAGTTTACAGTAGTTACAGCAGGTGCTTTTATGTAAAATATGCATGTTCCTTTGAGTGAAATTGAAGTGTACCTTACACTTTTATGATTTATCTGCATTTTATTAAGGGGAATTAGCAGGCTGACTGTGAGTAGGTGAAAATGAATTCAATCGCAGAATTATGTGCTATAAATGAAGAGTTACATACAGTTTATTTTCAAAGCTTTATTTCGGTCAAATAAACATTGCTTTTAAATTGAAAGATATCAAAGCAAAACATGGGGGGAGAAAAAATACTAAACTTTCGTCATTTTTTTAAAGGCCGGGGAAAATCTGTTCAAATGTGGCAGCTCCCTGGTTTTACGGTCAGTCATTCGTTTAACTGTTTAAACATGACAGCCCAGAAATTTGGTCTTAAATCAGGAAGTGGGTAGGCTGGGAGGGAATTGGTGGGAGACCATTTGAGGGATAAGGAGTGGAATGGGCGGGAATCCAGAGGGGAGGGTTACGGGGGGGGGGGGATTCGGGGAGTCCTTGCAATATTTGGGAATCTGCAAAATGGGTGTTTGAGTCATCAACAAAAGTGGGTTATGTTAGGTTATGTGGATCAAAAACCACATAACCTAAAAAAATGGTTACCATGAAATATGAAATTCTCAGGCCTGTCCTTAGCTGCCTTCTGTATACATCATTATTTTAACTTTTTTATTCTTTTATAATTCTGTGGTGATGTATGAGTGTTTTATGTCTGCAGACTTGTGAATGAAAGTGGAATATAAACCTCATGACTTGAACTTTGAAAATACTTTCTATTTGTTCAGGTATCTTTAGACATAATGGGATCACTTCTGGAACAACGTAACTTTCCACCTGATGAACTAAGTGACTACTTCTCAGACCTGCTGGTTGGCATATTGAGTTTAATTCTAGAACAAACAGAAGACCTTCAAAAGTATGAGTAAGTCACAGCTTGTTGCCATTATTTCTTCATGTATTGAACCTTGGAAGGCTCTTATTGTATCTAAATGCATTCACAGTTACATACCTTAAACTTTTTATAGACCAATTTCACTGATGTTACTTTTCTATTGGCAAAGAGAAAAAGCTGAAATGTAAAGGGAATAAACTAGGTGCAGAGGTACACGTGTGCTCCAGTGACAAATCGATGTCAGGAAGGCAGTGGTACCACTGGTGCTCCATACCATGTTCATATGTTACTACGCCTGCAGAGTTGTATTGTTTATACCATGAGCAAGCTCTTCATGTGTACCTCCAATTAGGTCCATGGCCCATATGTACCTACAACTAGGGCCATCGCCACATAATCATAATATAACATCATGTGAAATAGGTCTATATGTCAATCTTCCTAAATGACACAAAAACTTGGCAAATTCATGCTGCACTTCTTAGATACCTCACTGTTTCTAGCACCATTGGGTGGACCTAGACAAAGAGGAATTATGGCTAAAATTGTCCTGTAAGAGATCCTTTTTCATTAGAGAAAGATCAGTAGATCAGTAGACATACAGTAATAAGTATGGTCAATATATTACAGTGAATCAATAATTACAAAACGAATTAACATTCTATTACTTTTCCCAATACTTCAGTGACACATTTACTTAATTTTTGTGCTGGTTGGTGAGAAAGAAGTTTTTTATTTTGGGTTTTTATTTGTTCATTTGCAGTATTGTGCTTTTTTGCGAATTCAAATTTCCAAGCACATGCACAGCTAGCTTGAATTGACTGGTGCAACAATCATGTAACAAAAGACAGGACGCACAATAAGAATGGGAAAAGGGCAAGGCCTTTAGCTGGTGAAATTTGTCAAGGCACCAAGGCAAAGCATGAGGGTAATCAAGTCCTAAACTCAGAAACTAGAGCATACCAAATGGAAGTATTACAGAAGGGCATCAGCTTGAATTGACTTGTGAAACAATAACATGTTATGACACCTTGAAACAAATGACAAAACTCAAATTAAGAACTGGAAAGGACAAGGCCTTAGCTGGCAAAATTTGTCATGGAAACTTGGAAACTACAGCATACCAAATAGTATTTGCAACGGGCATGAAGGACAGTATGGCCTCCAGTGTTGGTAATATTTTGAGGGGCATCAAGGTAAGGTAAAGGACTGCTGGCTGGCCAGGGTTGGGAGGAATGTGTATTTCCAGGGAATGGAGTCAAACTTTCTGCAGTTCTGTCTGTGTTTTTCTTGTACAAAAAGGTGCATTTCCCCCAATTGCCAAATTTTCTCCTAAATACCCCAATATCCTCGTAAAGATCCTCCCAACTTTCCAACTGTCTCTACCCATGCCTGTTGCCTATGGCCTCTCCTTCACAGTTACTTCAAGCTCTGAAACTATGTGTTTCTTGCTCAATGCCAATGTACAATATTCTTTCCCCCTGATAAAAACATCAGAATAAGTTGAGTGTATAAGATTGTCTGTCTTTTCCTGAAAGATTTAAACTTTACAGTTGCCAGTCTACTGAGATCCCCAGTCTAACAGAAAGATATCGTACTGAACAGCCTGTACATCTTACTAATAGCCTCTAACTGTACACCCGTTCACAGTTACACATAAAAACTGAGATCCCCAGTCTAAACTGGAAGATATTTACAGAATAGCAAGCTATACATACATCTTACTGAAAGCCTGTATCTGTACACACATATATAGTTACACACAAAAACTGAGATCCCAAGTCTACACTGGAATATATGTTACTGATTAGCCTACTGTACATAGGTCTTACTAATAGCCTGTAACTGTATACGCATATATAGTTGCACACAAAAACTGAGATCCGCCGTCCAAAAAGGAAGATACCTTTCTGATAGCCTTCATACGTTTATATTATAAACATAAAAGGAAAAATAATCCAGTCAATTGGGAACCAGTCTGTTGTGAGCTACTGGTTTGGCACCTCACTTTGTACATGTTGGTTGCTGTAACAAATTAATTACTCAAAAAAATCAAAGTCCGTCAGTTAACTGTTTCCGCCTGAGGGCACTTTAGTCTAGTGTGCAACTGACTTCATTGGCTGGGCAACTGATTTTAGTGGCAAGCCAAATGCCACGTGGGAAGAAAGCCGTAGTACCTGGAGAAAAACCCATGTACACCGAGCGGGATTTGAAGCCTCGCACAGGTGAAACACTTTGGTGCAAAGCTGCTGGAATATATAGACCAGTGTGCCACTCAATGACCCTGCAGTTAATTACTAGTTGTGTTTTTCGTTTAAACAGAGGTCAAGCAGATCTTGAAAGATCACTAGCGACATGTCTCAATGTCCTGTTTGCTGAAAACTCAAATGGGAGACCATCTATCTGTTTGCCAGCCTCTATAATAGATGCTTTCCTTGAGGTCATTGGTCAAAAGCTTCAGATATTTGGAGTGAATTCCATCATCACAGGTTAGCTTTTTATGATTGTACTCCATTTAGTTCTCTTAGATGAATAGGCTCTTCCCTTTTAACACAGAAGTGCTGGCAATTAGTTGTCCTAGTGTATTAGTCAAAGGCAATAACATTACTATCTCCTCTGTGATGATATTGCACCTTCTTTGAAATGAATTATCAGTGTGGACTTTTCTAAAGAAAGTTTTGTTTTAGCGATTTTCTAACCTTCTGATCAGTACTTTATGATGGGTTTGAAATACTGGTTGTAAGTCCAAAAGTAAACTTATCCTTGATGCATTATTCTGGCATATGTGTTAGGAATTGTTTGTAATGATGTTATTTAAGATTGCTGTAATAAACTGAAGACATTACTATGTTTCATTTCACTACTATGGTAAATTAAGATAGGTACTGGTAATCTATCAAGTCTTAATGAAGTATAGTAGCTCTACAACATGTATAAGCACTTTTTGATGTTTTGCACATTTGGGCTGGTAAACTGTGGTTACATTTTATGAAGAACAATTAAACGTGGCCAAATCTGTGTTAGCAAGTAGTAGCCATTTATTAGTAACAACTTCTACCCCTTATCCATAATACCATTTATTCTTCTCCATTTAACCTAAGGTGATTTACAGGAAGCTCTTGCACAAGTGATTGTTTACCTTACAACTCATATCCCAACTGGGTACAGCAGTGATCCTTCACTGAAAGCATCTTTCATGAGGAGTGTTAGTCAGTTTACTGTTGCACAAATAGGATCATCTGATAAAGCAGAGGTAGGAATTACTTCTCTCTAGCTCGAGTCCTTGTTGAGAACATTACCTTCAATTAGTTTTGTCCATTTTCCCCTACTTTTTGTTCTGCATTAGTTCAGCTTTGTAAACTGAACCTATATCACTCTCCACAGTTCTCAAGCAAAGGTAAGGTTCTCCCTAAAATAATTAGTCATACGTACATAAGGGACCTGACCTGTGTCTATATCATGTATTTTCTTGTCCAAAGGTTAAAGTTTACCCAAAGTCGAAAACTTCAAAAATATATGTTACAAAGTCTGAAAAATGCATCCAAATGGTCCAACGCCCATCTTCACAGGACGTTCCTGAGCTGAGATATATTAAAATGTTGAAGGTTATTCAATCAGTTTAAAATGATAGATTTGGAAATAATTTGTGATGTCATTCTTGTACTATTCAAATGATCATCTTTGTTCTGCTTTGTTTTTTCGAAAGCTGCTGCACCTTATACCAAAAGGTGATCACTGTCTTACTGTTATAGGGTGTCTTGGCTATATAAGTCCTTGCTGTACAACATGCTATGCAAGGGAACAGTAAATGTTTCAAGGTCATATAAACATCTTAATTTCAAAAGGAAACAAAAGCAGGTAATGTGAGTTGTACAAGAAGGACATCACAAATTATTGTGCAATTGACTATTTCAACTTAAGTGAATAAATTTCAACATTTTATGTCTCAGCAACAGATTAAGCTATGAAAATGGGAGATAAGTGAATGAAATTCATTTTTCAACCTCAAAAATAAATATTCTTGTAATTCTAGATTTTAGGTCCACTATAAGTTTTTGTACATTGTCACATTGTATATCTGTCGGCGTTTTACAATGTGACCAAAATGGTCACAAATGGCCCAAAATTTTACAAATGTGATAAGCTGAATATATCAAGGTGCCAAATGCTTCTAAAATGTGACTAGTAGTTAGGTGTCATCGTATTCACTAGCATGGTTCTGGTCAGGAATATATTCAAACTTGGCAAATAACAAGTTAAATACAGCATTACTCAAATTACCATATGGAACTATTACAAAGGGTTAATGGTATTGTTTTAGTGGTCCTTTATTATAGTGGGTTTGAAACCCAAACTTGTTGCTGAACTTTCAAACTGTTCTCAAAGTGAAAATGTGAAATCCAAACCGGGTGCAGCATTAATTGTTTATAGCTCGGCTAGAACCCTGCTTGACTATTACTGTACTGCAGTATGTAATGCATGCAAGTACATACTCAAACACGTAATATTCTCATGAAAAGTACATACCAATCAAAGCGCCTTTTTTGTTCATAATTATAGCAAATGAATTTTCATAACTTAAAACAAGTTTGAGTGACCCAGCTGAAGCTGATGGTGTATTATGGGATTTTACCTGTATGATTTCTCTTTCATACAGTATAGTCAATGGATAAGCCCTCTGAGTGTTAAATCATTCAAACAATGTTTTCTGAATGATTTCCTTGGAAAGGTTTGTGAACTAGATTAAATGCTAGCACCATTGACATTTTGATAACTTTTATGAAAAAAGACCTGTTGTGAATTGGATTTGTAAGGCTGCAGAAATTAATAGTGAATTTGAGGGAGAATAAGGCTTTCTAGAAAATGATTTCATGTCCATATGTCTCTCATCTCTTTCAAGGTGTTTGGTATGTGCCTTGTTGGGATAATACAAGAGGAGTTCTCTGGGTGTGATACTCCTTCTCAAGACATGGCTGCCACCTCAGTGGAGGGAGTGCCCTCTCTCTTACCTGCATTACCCTCAGAATCCAGTGATGTGAGTGGAGACGAGAAAATAGAGAAGAAAAGCAGGCTTTCATTGGCTAGAAATCTGAAGAAAGATGATAGCAGGTACCATTAATTACTTGAGAGGGGTTCAGAAAGTTCAACTTCCTTTCTAGTTTTAATCACAACTGGGTCTTCTGTTTTTAACACCCCTCACCTACCCCCCCCCCTTCATTGTCACTGATAAAATATGAAGAGGATGCTTCACCAGGTATGGTGATAGTTGGTTTCTTGTCTTGAAACATCTTGGTAACACCTGAGATGAGTTGGCTGGACATTAAACCTTGGTTAGACATTGTATTTAGTTTGTAACTGGTCTTTACCATCTGTCTGGCATAGTCATGATTTAAACACTGACAACCTACTTTGTTTGTTCCCAGGTGTAACTGTCGACATATATCGATCATTTTCTAGTTTGTTTTCATTTCTTGTAATAAACAGAGAAGCCAAAAGGTCTTATTTAGGAGAATTAAATTAGCTCAAATTTGTCTAATTTTTCAATATTTATGTGTTATGTGTAACTTTGCCATAAACAAGCTGAAATATGCTTTAAGTCACATAATATGTGATTACTTATGTTGAGTGAGATTTGAAGTGATTTCCTCTTTTTCTGGCAGTTTGGAATCTTTTCGTTGCCTTTAAAGCTAATTGCAATCCTTGACAAATCCCTCCAGCCTTTTTTAATCTTGTTTTACTGTAAAGCAACTTTAGGGATGGGAGTTGAAGAACACAGTGTTCAATATTGAGAACTGAGGGGAGTAGAGAAGTCATTCTGAATATGGTGTTCAGAAGCTTTCCCATTAGTTTTGTCCAATATTGAAGGTTGAACTGCTAAAACTCAGATGATAACAACTGATAACAAGGGATGTATCTTGTTTAGTGGTATGAAGGGCAGCTAAATTTCTATTATTTGAGGCAAACATGGTAAATTTCTATTATTTGAGGCAAACATGGTAAGATAAAGAACAGAGTAGATTGTAAGTTTACTAGTTATAAGGGGGGTAGTAATCTCAAGTGACATTTTCTTTGATTGGAAGACAATTTTGGAGACATGCAAGTTGTTGTATGTCAATGTATTTCAGAATTATACATCAAAGCCTCAACGCTTTATACAAGCTTAAAAATTTCATTGTATGTGTTGTGTGGCTCCTCCAGAAGAATTCTTGACTGTCACATCAATTAACACAGCGCTTTGTTTGTCTACCATCCTGGTTCCTTCCTTCGATTATGGTGAACGAGATTTTTTTTTTTTTTTAGAAACTATCTGTTTCAGGGTTATTGTAATCCAGTCTTTTCATAAGAAATGAAAAATGACTTTTAGTTGTCATATTTTTTTCATTCACCTCAGCAGCAGCAGCAGCAGTGAGAATACTTCTAAACAGGAATGTTTCCAAGATATGACCAAGCATTCCTCAACTCTGCAAATGCTGAAAAGCAAAGTAAATCTCCTGTGCCAGAATATACCAACAGAAAGTAAGGTAAATAGTTAAACATAAGGTAGTCAATCAATGTGTGAAAAGGAGGTGATGAATGTAGGAATTGTGGCAGCCTGGAAAAATTCATGGAAATTTATTTTCACCCTCCATGTTCTTCAAAGTTCATGCAAATTTATTTTTTCTTTCACATCCTTCAAAAGTCATGGAAGTATATATTTTCCCCCATGTCCTGCCAAAGGCTTGGAAATTTGTTTTTTCTTCCATATTCTTCAAAAGTCATGGAAATTTATTCTTTCCTCCATGCCCTTCAAATGTCATGGAAATTTTATTTTTTCTTCCATGCCCTTCAAAAGTCATGGGGATGAGAGGATTTGGATATTAGTAGAACACATATGGTAGTAGTCACAATCACCATCAGGTATTAATGGAAGCAGACATTGGTAGGTTATATGCCAAGAAAAAGTTTTGCTCCATATTGCTCCTTTTGTATTTTAAGGGGCAGGGGGGAGAGGAAGGATTGATTGTGGATGTGGTTGAAGGGAATGTTCTACTTCTTTTTGAAAATTTGGAGTCACTTAAAGTCAGAGGGATGCCATGCAGCTAGTCACAGCTTATACCAGGAATGAGTGTGTTAAGGACACATACACAGCAGGTGCCAGTATGTAGCATTGCTATAATTATTGCTTGATGATGAAAATGTCTAGCTACAGAGTTAGATGTGATGCATAGACATCTTGAATATCCTCCATACAGTAGCATAACTCAGTGCTGGTTAGTTCTTGTTGATTGTTCACTTTTATTTCTGCACGGTGATCATTTGCAGACAGATGTAATGAAATCTGTCCAAGGAGTTCATGTTGGGCTGGCAGTTATCCAGAGATGCAGTGTGATTGTGGATGAAATGAGAAGTACTCAAAACCCAGAGGTTCCTGCCAAGAGTTCCAAGATGTGGAAGCATCACCTGCTGTCCTGGTTTACCTTAGAAGAACTTTCTTTGATGACAGAATACTTGGTAGGAGTCTTGGAAAAGTCTAAGGAATTGGAAAAGAAAGATTTCAGCAAATTATATACTCTAGTAGCTGAGTGTGCTGGACTGTTAATCTCAATTTCAGGTTTGTTATTGTGCATGTTGTATTAAGAACCTTTTCGGTAAGATGCAGATTAGATAAGGGACTAGAATCTATCTCTGTGGAAAAAATGCAAATTTTTCATCAGTGGAATAGATAGATGGAATAGATGTTACTTTTGGGTTGCCCGTTAAACATTTGTATGTTTTAAGAGTGGTATCTTGACTGGCTTAGGAAATTACACAGGAAAACCGTGATGGTAAAAAAGTATAAGTGATCCAGTTGAGGTAGGACAGTGATCTGTATTGCACATGTGTTAGTCTCCTGGCTACGTCTGCCGATGGTCAAAATGCACACTTGAGTGAGCCCACATTCATAATATGGTTAAACATTCTATGTAAATGATATGTAAATGATACACCTGTATAATGATGATTTACCTGTCGGCAAGTTTCACTCAGGGTTAAAGGTGAATGAGGGGCTCACTCCTTATGTAAGCTTCACAGATACTATGAAAAAGTAAACAATCTAAAAGAAATTATGAAGACATCTTCTAACTAATCAAGAATTTGAATTTATGGTTACATGCAACCAGGAAGAGCTTCTTAGTTTGCACTGAAAGAGTAAAATTCCCCAAGGGAACATTTGTTGGGGTTACTTCAACATCTTTTTAAGGCCCGGTTTGTACTTCAGTATAGCGCTATAAAGCTATGAAAGTTGAACACTGTTCAAATCTGAGCTTTGTTCGTGATTGGCCCAGAAGAGCAAGGGATGACCATGTATGGTTCTTATAGCTTTATAGTGCTTGAAAATTTGGTAGGATGAACCAGCCTGTACTGTTATGAAGATATACCCCATGAAAGTTTGATGGTTTCTGATGTAACTCATTGCATATGCAAAAATAATGATGTAAGCATTGCACAGTGTTAGCATTTCCTTTGTTTACCCTTTACTAATTGTCTCTTAGTTAATTGTCAGATAGTGTGCAGTTCGGTGGGTGATAGTGATATTTTTCATGAAGACAGTTTAACTTCCAAAATAAATCCTTCAAGGCATCCCATTTTTACAGCTTTCCATGAAATGAAGGTTGATCACAAAGGATAACATTACACATATTTTGTTAGTGATTCTTTTGAAATCACAGGTTTGCATATCTAGCTTATGTTTACTCATGACGTAAATATAAGCTAGAAATTGCCGTGTAAATGTCAAGGTTTGATGAATTTTGTTGGGAATTATGGCTATTTTCTAGGTGTATAATTGCTTTTTACATCCAATATCCAACTATGTCATTTTCATGCCACCAGACCTTAAAAGGTTTAAGAACGTAAATGTTTAGTTGTAAAATTGTGAAATGGCAAGCATAGCTAACTTTCATGAGTTGGAATGTTTCTGCAAGAGGTAGTAGTAGGTAATTGTATTTTGTGATGAGGTTGTCAGAATTCATGAAGTTAACTCATTTAGTAGAATAAATTGTAGAAATTGTAAATATTATGTGGCAATTTTTTATAGATTTTGTGCAAAATTTCTTTCTGTGTTTGGCATATTGAATTGGTTTTGTGAAAAATTTATATTAAATGATATTTATGTAAATTCTTGTAGATGGCATACGATTCTTTCCTGCAATAAATCAAGAATGTGTCTGGATTCTTTCACTCCCATGGTTGCAGGTGAGTGCAAACTGTTGGAATCATTCTGTATGCAAGTGTTATACTGTTTGCATTTTGGAGGAGCCAAGTACATAACTTTTTTTGAGAGATGTGACCTTAAGGACCACATGGCAAACGTTGTGCAGAAATAGGTCAAATGAAATTTATGAATATTCAAAAGTACAGGTTGGTGAAAACTTCACTAAAATCTTGTGTACCTCCTATAGCAAAGAGCAGGTGGATGATTATGAGATGTATACAATCCTGAAAGAAGTGCTTTACTTTTTGTTCTGTAAGGAAATACTTTCCTTGTAAGTAATCCTTCTTTTCCAGCTTGTATTTTCTTTTGTACCCTTATGGTACCCTTAAAAAGGGTGTTTGCTTGTACAAGCTTTTCAGTTTTTTTCAGACCTCCCCCACAATTTAGTATTAATGTAAATATTGTAACATAACTATGTATATATTATTGTGGAAATCTTTCTCAATACAATACAATACTTTAAAGGATCAATTCACTTACCCCAAATGCATCACATTTATGTAGCAGAGCTCATTCACAGCCCACCTTTTATCTAAACTACTGCTTTGCAACAGTTTCACTGTGTAAGGCCATTTGTTTACTGCTCTGGACACCCATTGGCTTGTCAACCCTTGCCAAACAATGTACTTGATACCCTTGTAATTTAAGGATCTAAATGTGTTTCCTCTGTGCATAGTGACTGTGCTGTGTAGTGTATATCTCGTCAACTTGCACACATCATTGACCACTCAGGGAAGTGTGTTCTGGAGGCATGAAGGATGTTACTATGCATGTTTTTTCATCAGAGTCAGTGTTTAAAGTTAATAATAATATTTCAGGCCTTGAAGAACAGTGAACATGAACCTGGAGGGAGCCTCTGTCTCTTAGCATAGCAGGATTCTAACTGTAGGCTAAAAGCCTGTAGTAGATTTTGACAGGAAACAGTGTGCAACAGGGTGAACCACTACTTCAATCCAACATAAAACTTTCTTTCACCATAAAATGCATCCAGTCTGTTCTTAAAAGTGTTGAATTACAACTTCACGCAGGTGGCAGCCAATTCAACAATTTAGATCAAATTTGGTTTCTTTTCAAAGGCCAGTTCATATGGGAAAACTGTAGATTTCTCTTGAATGAAGAACCCACCTTACTTTGACCCTCACAGGATCGAACCCCAAACCTTCCGGTTCCTGAGCTTTATCACTTCAAATGCCAACGTTCTTATCCACTTGGCCACATGACCTGTAGCCACCTAATGACACCTGGGCCCTGTTTCTTAATGAGTCATGCTCGCTCTTAAATGTGATTTTAATAGGACTATAGCAATATGGATCAAACTTGGGATCGATCGAAGATAACTCTTTATGAAACCGCCCAATGCCCTATTTCATAAAGAGTTACGATCGATCTTAAGGTTGATCTGCCACGCAATTGTTCGAATGAAATCAAACTTAAGATTGATCTTAACCCTTTATGAGACAGGGCCCAGGTCAATATGCCTCTTTTTCAAATGACTGTTTTCTGTATACTGTCGTCTCTTTAAACCAAGTAATCAGTGCACTCTGGTAAGAAATGGTTTCTTTAGAAAGGGGAACATATTTACTTCATCCTTATGTACAATATATCTACTTTTATGCGTTTATGAGGATGGGAAAAGCTGGTATAAATCATCAGTAGAGTTTGTCATTGTATTGTGGTCCCTTCATGTACACGTGTTTACAAACTATGTGTGATGCGTTTGTGTATAGAAACCCATTCACAGTTCTCACAGCATTGCTGATATGTAGAATCATTGTGATAAAATAGTTTCATACCTGTCAAACCCTTTGTTCTTTGTCAGCTTCATTCCAGCTGGATGGATTTAAACATCCAAGGAAACCTTACAACCAAAGAGGTGGACAGTTTCAGCAAAGCAGTAGATGAAAAAATAGGTAATTGAATGATATCAGGACCCGAATGTTTCTAGCCTCTTGTAAAACTATTCACCTAGGATGTTAATTCTAACAAGTACAACCTATGAAGAAAAAAATAGGATAAATGAATTTATGTTATTAGGTTGAGTCTGTGTAGGAAATATCAGGAATGGAAAATTTGATTTGTAGTAAATTGTGGTCCAAGATTTGCAACAATGGCATTATGCAAGCTGTGATTGGCAGACCATTAAGGGGTCAGGAAGATGTTGCAGAGGTCTGCCATTGTGAAACTGGGCTGTGGAGTGGTCAGCAATATTAGTCATAGGGTATGAAGTGGTCCCTTGGGCCATAAAGGTCAAATAACATTGGCATACAAGATTAATGTCAGTCATGGTCAAACTTCATCTTGCACATCAGATTAGGATCCTGTTTCAATAAACATTTATATTAGATATTAAGTTGGATTTAAGTAGGTCTATTGCTCAGCAAACCAAATCTATGATAGGTTAGTTAGATGAGGTTTAACGGCCCAGTTTCCAACCAATTGGTTCAAGTTGAGCCAGCCACGGCCTTTTTTCCGGTTGTGGCTCACTGGCTTGTTTTCCCTTACTCCATTGCTTATGCGGAGCATCACGCACAAATCTATGGTAGGGTGGAACAGTGTTTCTGCTAAGCCACTATGACGCGATTTTGATGCAATGACTTTTCGATTTGACACACTGATGTTCATGGTGAAAATAAAAAAGAGGGTTTCATTTGTTCCTAAAGTTGATGCGGTGTGAATGCATGGCATTGAAATTTCTAGCGAGTCAAATTTTCTCATATTGGGTATATTGACCCAGTGGATAATTTCTTAGAGGAAACACTGGGGTGGAACCTTTTATAAAACAGGGCCCAGGTCTGTGCAGTCTGAGAGGACAGTGTCACTTAAAACCAGTGATGATATTTTTATTCTGTGGTGTCATATTCTTTTGTTATGGAGTCACTTGGAAGTAACAAATGACACCTCATTAGGGCTGTTAGCTGATAAAAAACCACACACAAAAACAACAACAATAAAAGGAATGAAATGACAAAATGAAAATATGGGTTCTCAGGATGACACTTTTCCCTTAGGTGGTGTTGCTTGTTCAGTAGGCCTGAAATTACCTGTTCAAATGATCCATATCAGCAATGGGCAAAATGCACAACTTTAAAGCTACATCAGGTTTATTTCTGTTGCAAATGGATAAAATGTGTACTCTGTGAGAATACTTCAGACTTTATGGTTTATGCAGCCTAATTTTACATGATTTTTTCTTTATTTCACAGATAAGTCCTGTATGGAAGGTTGCTTGCATTACCTTGCTCTTTTTCCAAAAGAAACCTCTCCAAAGTGGAGATTGTCAATATTGCGTACAGCTCTTGTGAGTAGATCAGTCCTTGTGATTAATATTTTTGAAAGAAAGCAGAAGCCAGTGATTTGAACTTGATTGGTTTTAAGTTGTAACTCCCTTGCCATTCATGCATTCACATAACAGAAATGCCAGGTTATGGAAGAGAAATGTTTTGTGTAGTTACAACATAGTGGTGACGAATGTAAGTATGTAGTGTCAACCTTTGCTTGCTCCTAGTTTCTTTTAGCTGAAAATGTGATAGCCACATCTGCTAATATCTTGAAAACCAGATGTGAATGCAAAGCTGATGAGATATGTACCAGGCATACATTTTGATCTGTAATTTATATCTAAAGGAAAAGGCTTCTGTTATTAACATGAGTTTATTTCCCTTACAGTATGATGACTCTGCAGACATTGTTGCCGCTGGCATCAAGTTATTTCCTTACTTCTTGTTTCATCTTGGGAGCAACTACAACCATCTGTTACAAGAACTAATTGTGTAAGTAATGTTATGTTGTAAGGTATGTAACATACCAGACATGTAACATTATTTTAAGACGTCATACATTGTACTTCTTGTAAAACAATAATCATGGTGTAAGTAATGCATCTTTGTGAGATATGTAAATTACCTGACATGTAACGTCATTATGAGACATGTAATACATTGTATTCGTGTGAAATGTAAGACTTACTATGTAATGTATCTTTGTGAGATATGTAAAATACCTGACATGTAACATCATTATAAGACATGTAATATATTGTGTTAGTGTAAAATTTAAGAATTATTATGTAATGTATCTTTGTAAGATATGTGACATACCTTACATGTTACAATGTTATAAGGCTTGTAATACACTGTGATTCATGGAAAATGTAAGACTTACTGTGAGACCTCTGGGTCATGGGTGATATATGGCCATATATGGCACTTGGACCAGAGGTTTCCCATTCCTGGTGTTACACATAAAACCATTGAAAAATGTGTAACATAATTTTAAGACAAGATATTCAAAGCTATATAGCACCTCATTGCATAAGTAGTTTTGATTTTTGCAGGTCTCAAAAAGAGAAACACAATTTTAGATTTTATAAATATAAAACCAAAATATGAATGTGAACCGTTAACCTATATAAACTTGCTTGCTTTAATCCCTTTTTGCCTAGTACATGCAGAGCTTATTTCTATGTGTTTATGGTTTTTTTCTCAGGCCTTACATTGAAGGGTGCCCAGATGCAGTTGCTGAGTGTATGGCAACATCTATTGGACCAATCTTGTGTGTTCTTAACAGACAATGCTTCTTAAAGAGGTGGGATATGAATCTACTGTAGATCAATACTGAATTGCATTTATTATCATTTACCTATGAGATTCAAGTATGAATTTCCTCATTGTTCATTCTCGTGACAGAATTTATGATAAATTTAAAAGTTAGAAAGAAGAAATCTCTGCTAAGAGCTTGGCTTATTCACAAAGAAGGCTTCATGTAGATGTTGTGCAGGTGATGTTACTCCATTGCAATTAGTGTATGTACTGTCATGTTGGAGTGAATGAGTTTTTTGTGCAAATGATATTGGCCTGTACTCTTACATCTGTATACACAGAACAAGAACAATCCATTCCATGATTGTACTGCAAATATCTGCATCTACAGTATTAGTAGGCAGAAAATGATCCTGAACTGTGTGGACTGTAGCTGGGCTGCACAGTTGGGGGAAGGCCAGAGTTAACATTTCATGGTTCCCAGACCATGCGTACAGGAGAAAAAAGGGGACAGCTGTCGTTAGTTGTTTGTACAGCACTGATCATGCACCCGTGACGCCGCCATGACACCCAGTAAATAATGGTTACATTTGCCCTGATCATTTCCTTGGTTGTATGTAGTCTAAGCTTGCTATTTTTGTCACAGCTATCCCCTTTTAAAACTTTAATTTCAAAAGTCCCAATGGCCTAGCTGAAAGCAAATCCCTGAAAGGTAATATAAGAAGAAAGAAAACTTGTTAAAAATCAAATCAGGCTGTGCCCAGCAGTAGCCTACATGCCAATAGCTAGGCCATAGTCAGTCTACGCCCAACTTGGGTAAACAAGTATGTGTGTGCAAATCCTGTGGGTTTTACTTCTTTAAAATACTGTGTCTTTTGAAATGCATCACAGATTTTATCATAAAGTAATAAAGTTATCTTGCACATTTTTCATGACATAGTTCAAAGAAGATGCCACATAGTGCTTGCTGCTGCAGTATAGGTATGCAGGGACTGTATGACTTACTTTCATTCCATTCTGGCAGACAAATACATTTCGTAGGAGATGTTTGACATGACTGCATAACCTCTATATTACAGTACATGTGTTATAATGTTTGACCTTAGTCATTTTTCATTATTGTAACATCAAACTTGAACAAAGCTGTTTGCTTCTAACATCGATGAAGTAACAAGATTATGGAATCTACTTCACCTGTTTAGTGTTAATAAAAGTTTGTTTAGATTATTTTTTCTTAGATTGTTTGCATACTGAAGTACCATTGTGCTTGTTTTGTAGGTCAGCCTCTTGCAAATCAAAGACCTACTCTGCTCTACCTGAGGTTTGTTGTGCAGTTTGTTCTGGTAGAGAAACACCTTCAGACCATATCCAGGCTGGTGTTGTGTCACCCTTCTTAGTACTTCTGTCAAGAAATCAAACCATAAAATTAGGTAAGGCTGTTTGCATTTGCCAGTCTTCACCTCAGAGCTGTACTTGTTATAGTCACATGATTTCTGTGGTTTAAGTCAACACAAACTGAAAAAAGCTACATGCAACTGGATGTTCTTGCCCTCATGTTGTGGGTGATGTAGTAATTTTCATTCAGTGCCTTGAGGAGTAGTTGTTATCAGGGAGAATTTACCCACAATGCAACAACTCCAGTGTCAAGAATTTTGAGTGATTTTGTACTGTTGCTTTGGTAAGGGAAGGATTACAGTAGATCATATGAAGTCCTTATTGATCAAAGACCCATATAAAAAGGAATTCAAACATATCACAACAATAAGAGAAACATTGATTCCTTCTATGGAACATATCAATAAACACCAAATACATTTCTGAGCCTTTCACATTCTGTGGCAAACAACTAGCTCTAGGAGAGAGTTCCACTTTGTTTCAACACTGAGCAGTGGCTACATGGAAGCGTTGTTAACACTAAGAAAGCCACAAACTGTGCAACATAAGTGACTGATTTTGTAGGAAACTGATGAAGTTTAACTTTTTGGATTTTGTCATTTCCTATTTTCATTAATTAGTTGTGTAAACTTTAAGAAGCGTAAACATTCTTGTAATGTGTAAGGGTGTATACATGTAATACAAAAGTTAACAGAGGGATACCTGAGAAATACTTAAAGGGCAAATGCAGTCATTCCACTTGAAATTATTGTACCCTGGCATTCTAATTTATGAATGGCTCTTTTTAATCATGTGACAATATTTAGTAGTGTATTGTTAAATTCCTGCAGGATAATCCTTAGTTTACCTGTATTATGAAATATTTATGGTCTAAAACATCACGAAAGATACATGGGAGGATGTAGTGGATAGGTGTAAGAAATGGCTGATTTTGGCAAATAAGGTTGAGGTGACTCCTGTTTCCCTTTAAGGGCGGCAAAGTTTGTTTTCAGTACCCCTGCATAACCCTTAACTGACCTTCACAGACATTATACTTTGCAAGAGTCTTTTCGTATGGCAGAATTGACTCTTATTTGTATCGTTTTGAAGGTTTAAGAGTTTGTAAGTTGTCTGTCCAATTGCAACCAAAATTGAATCATAGATGCAACATAAATGTACATGTATCTCCATTGCATAGCAACATCATGGCATGAAGGTGAACCTTCCCAGAAACTCATCATTCCTACTGTCCTCTTAATGGACAACCTGTTTGGACATATAGTTCAATTTTTACAGTATGAGACTTTTGTTGGAGACATTATAATGTGTAGGCTACATGTTGTGTTCCTTTCATTTGTCTTGTCTCCAAATTTAGTTAAAGGACAGAGGCTTGGATGACCTTAACATTTGTATTTTATTTTTATCAACAGCATTTATCAAAAACTTTGGCAGAATTTTTGGACACCTAGACCTGCAGCACAAAAATACATCTGTCTCCAAATTGATAAGTGCATGCATGAACCTTGGTAGTGACCCAAATCAAGAAGTCAGAACCGCTTTTAGGTGAGTAATGTTAGGTCACATGCCAACCAATTTTGAAAGCAAGGTCATGTGCACACATGAACAGTGACTCACAGAAAGTCATTTGGTTTAGGTGCAGACCTGCCAATCATCCTGTTGTGTATTAAAATCCCTGAGACTCCACCGTGTCGTGTTGTCGGCCAGTTGCTCTTGCCAAGGCTTGGGGGTGAGCTCGGTTGAAACAAGACCGAAGAACCATGGGATCTTGAGGTGTAAGCTACAGTACAAATACAGATCACGGAAAAATGAAGACAGTTTGTTCTTGATTTACTCGACAATTATCATTGATTCGATCTTCCTCTCAAAATTATGGTGAAATTAAAGTTGATTGAAAGGCCGGCCATATAGAAAAGATATCACATATTTATTAAGTGACTACGTGCTTCCTCTTAGAAGTCTGCAACATGAGTGGCGTGGGATACAGGCTTCCACTGTAAGGGCAGGAAGTCCAGTACTATGAGAAAGGCCTCTGATTGGCTAAAAGTGCCATGCCATTAATAAATGACCAATGAGAGAGGGGAGGGGAAACCAGACAGACTAGGTGTCGTGTGCATTGTCTAACTTTTATGCAAATGAAGTATTGCACCACAAGTCTGCAATCTTAGTGATAAACAACAAAATGGTGTCCTTCTCAATCAGTACTACAACCACTGTACTACATGACAATCCTGATTTTGGCGGGACAATACCGATTTCCGATCTGAAAAACTTGCGAAAAGCAGGACATCCTGATTTCTCCAGTTTTCATAATGATAGCATACTACTCCAAAGATTTCAAAAGAAAGTATATAATGCTTTGCAACAACTTTAAAAAAAAAGGACAAAATGGTTTAAAAAATTGCTTTTCCCAAGCATATAATGCTACTTGCCCAATGCACTGGTACTTTTGCAATGGCCTTATTCTGTACAAAATGGCAGATATGAAGGCCCACTTTCTGTACAGTTAGCAGTATGTAAATATGTGCAAGGGTCCTGTCAAATCATTGTAAGATGGTAACACTTTGGTTGAGTGGTCACATCACATCAATATAATAAAGTAACATGGGAACAGGGTGGTTGTAATAAGTCATATTGGTTGGGTTTGGCATTCTGGTTGCATTAGTCATATCCTAGTCATATGGTTTGAATATAGCTGGATGCCATCTTCTCAAATCATGGTTATGGTGGCTCATAATGATATGGTGGTGCTGGGGGGGGGGGTTGCTAGTCAGGTTACAATCATTTGGAGGCAGTGTGACTGAAAGTGGTCTTCCATATCATACTGATATTGTGAAAGTGTGCTAAGGTTACTACTTCAAAAAGTAAGTCGACACTGTGGCTGGACAGTTACTGCTCTGCTCATGATATAGTTCCTCTGCAACTTGCTATCAGCTGGACATGGCAAGAGTGAAGATTTGCTCTACAAAGATTGATAGGACGAAATAAACCAAACTGGCTCCATCCGAGATTTCAATAACAGTAACAAAACCACAGTCTTTAACCCTACCAAGTAGACAGCTTCCTCTTCTGTTATTCCATTACTATTCTGTTTATATATCTAGCCTTGAGGTAAATATCCACTAGAAATTTTAAAAGAAGCATTTTTTTTTAATTTGCAGGTCCAATATAAAGTTTCTGGTCAACAATGGCAAACCATGTAACAAACACAACATCGAGGAAGTAGTGTCAAAACTCAAAGCTGTGTTTTTTGACGGTAAAGCACATCGTGATTACAGGCTGGAAGAAAGTGTGGTGCACATGTTGGGTGAATTGGGGAAGTAAGTCATGGAAGGGGGAATTATAAAATAAATGTTAGATAGGCTTGTGAGTGTACCTGGCCTGTACTAAGGTGCCATGACTTGTTGCCTGGAGTCAAGTAGCAACTCTACTTTCTTTCAAGTTGTGATTCCTGCAGAGTTTTTAGAATTGTCAAAAGCATGCTAAAAGATCATGTTTTTTGTTCTAAATGTTTGCATTTGTATCCTTGTGCAAGTTTAATAAAACTAGCTTTTTAATGGTTAATCTTTTTCTCAATTCCATCACAAGTATTCCCTTCAGTTGTCTGCTATATGTGCAGTTTGGAACATCATGCCCTATTGAAAAGCTTAGGTAGTGTGAATAGGTATACTAGTGTAATAATACTCATTGGCAGGCTTGTCCTCAGTACCTTATATGTGTCTGCAGCAGTAAGGATGTAATTGTAGGATTCGCTATTCCTAAGATTATGGATCTTTTGACTCCAAAAAATTATAGCTGCCCAAACCTGGTGGTAGGTGATATTTAAATACACTACAGACTTAGGTTAGGAGACAGTACAGGTATCTTAAACACAAAAAGTTTAAAAAGGGACTTAGAACATTGACAAAGCTGTGTATAAATAGTGTTACTGCAAAGGTGTCATGACTATGTTATGATATTGTCATAGAAATCCTTTGTAAACAGATCTTTTGGAAGAACGTACAATAACAGTCAGAATGTGTGAATGTTATGTTGATCAAAGTTTGATTTAAATGTTATAGGTAAAGAATGGGGAAGGGTGGGTGGTCAACAGTGTCTCGTCAATGCATTTTCATTTATAGACATTTCCTTCAGAAATTGTTGAAAACTATATTCACGTCAATTTTTTTTGTTGCTCTTTAGTAGATTTATTACCTCCCAGGCATGTAGATAGGATTTTGTCACGAGGGGTTTCTTGGAGTGTGACATGGGGAAGGAGTCAAAGGGGAGGGGACACCCCTCTGGAGAAAAAAAAACAGCTTTTTTAGGTCTCCAGATGCAAAATGGTGCAATGGTTGTGCCTCAAACGTAATAAAGATTATAATGATCACGTTTTTTTGCCATTATTTTATTTTTAAGGTTGGGCCATAGGGGGGGGGCGGCTCAACCCCCCCACCCCTTGGCTATGCACCTGATTGCCTCTTCTTATTTTCGTCTCATTCAATCAGGGTTGGTAATGATGAGTTACTACTGGTGGTCATCATCAGTCTGTTGGATAGTCTCCTGTCATCCTCCAACTTAGTCAAGTCTGCTGCCTCTCTTCAGGTAAGTCCTGCTACATCTCAAAAGCGCTAACCTATGATGTCCTGTCAGTGTTTTATGGGATACATAGACATACCAACATTGTCTCTTCAGTAAACTTTGAAAAAACACGAGGGCAACATTAGATACTGTAATTGAGATTGCTATTTTGCAAACTGCAGTGTGTCACTGTCCTGGATAAGGACACATGAGCATGCATGAACTGGAAATTGGAAATGATCAATTAAATGCTACCACAGGTTATTAGTTTTAAAAAAGGAACCAAATTACTGACCATTAGGATCAGGACCTTGAGTGTGCATGAATGGTGATTGTTTAATTGAATAAAACAAATCGCAACTGTGTATTGTCTGTGTGAAGATCCCAGGTAATCTTGTGTGGTCAAAAACTGCCCACTTGACCCAATACTCAGAGGCCTAGATTTTGTATTTCTTCAGAGCAGTGTATTTATGCTTGAGTGTGTTTGTTTACACAAGATGCCCAAACCGTCAGTTCAAATGGCTCTTTGGGCTTGAAAATTGCATGTATGTAACTATGCGAAAAGTACCATGACCAGTTGCATGAATAATAAAATAACATTAGTTTGTGGCATCTTAAACCATTGTTGAGTTGTCTCTTGTTTTTTCTCTTAGTGCACTGGCTTTTGTTCCATATTGCATTGTTTGCATGATTAGAATAACTTGCAATTTTATGATAAGTTGCATGGCAGAATAAATTAGGCAAGATATTTATGAGTAACCTAGCAGACATTTGAACTACATCAATAGAGATTTGAGAAGTGAATGATAGAAGTCCTGTTTACATGATAATACTTAGAAGTATGTCCATCTTGCATCCATTTGTCACATGAATTGTGAAGAGAATGGGTCACTCTGTTTACTTGGTGCATGCTGTCTGTGTTTCACTCTGTGCAGTACTGTTACTTGTGCAGTTTACACTGAGCATTTAACCTTTTCTCAACTGATTAGTGGATGTTGCATGAAATTAGAAGGCGTGTCTTGTGGCACGCAAAGCATTGCAAGGGTCATAAAACTTTGTGGCATGGACATGTACACTTTTGCTTTCCACTACATTTAACAGAAGCAAGAAAAAACTGCATCTTGTCAATGGGTATTCACTTATACTGGTTTACATCTAAATAGATCATGCAACAAAAATAAAACTTACCATTTTCTATGAAACATTTCCAACTTTTATCATTTATTTCATTGAGAACATTGACTTCACCTCAAAGAAATACTTACCTTGCTTTAAATCATCTTGTTCAAAGCCATTGTTTTCTTTGCTGATGCTAAGGTGATGGTTTTTTTAACACATTTGCATTTCAGTTGAAGGATGTTGCCTCTGCTAAGAGCTCCACCCTCCCAGCTCTTTTTAAGAAGTTCAGAAGTCAGATCTGTAAGTTTGTTGTGGAATCAATGGAAGACGCTGTACAGAGGAAGAAGGATGACATTAAGTGGATACCAGACACCATTGCTCCTACATTTGAATTTGTGGACACAAAGACATTTCTGTCTGTGAGAATTTCTTATAGTTTTTTTTTCTCTGTAGATTTGTAGACCTGAGAATTGTTGTAGGCATTTGAATAGTAACCTTGTTTAACATTCTCTGAAATAAATAATAAACACCTACTTTTAAATCTTGACAAATATGGACATACATTCCAGTAACCCTCTTATCAAAGTACTGGTCACTCATGGTTATTAAGTTACTGAAGTAGTAATATAGGCAGGCTCCATGTTTGGCATTAAGTAATGTTTTGTCATTCATAATTAAATTGGTTGTATTTCCTTTGTATGTCAGAAAAAATTATAAATTTTTTTTCTCATTTGCTCAGAGAAATCTTGACATGTTGTTACCTTCCTTGGTGAAGAAAGCTTCAGAAGAATCATCATTGATACTGAGGGCTCTAGGAAGATTGTTGGAAATGGTAAAAAAAACGTTGCTTTTCTTAAGGAAGTAAATCATAAAAAACTGAATTACCATTGTGGATGTTGTCACCTTTAGTATTGTTTAATGGTCAAGTTGGTGGAGTGACGAGGCAGGATGTGAAAATTCCTCCCTCAATCAAAGCCGACTGCATTCTCAAGTGGTTAGAGCATCCAACTTGCAGCCGGAAGGTCTAGGGTCCAAATCCTGGCCGGGTCATACCAAAGACTTTAAAAATGGAACCTACTGCCATTGTGCTTGGTGCTCAGCATAAGCAATGGAGTAGGGAAAACAAGCCAGTGAGCCACAACTGGAAAAAGGCCATGGCTTGCCCGACTTAAACCAATTGGTTAGAAACTGAGCCGTAAAACCTCATCTAACTCTAACTCTTCACCGTGAGTCTCACGGTTTTTTAGGTCATCTCACGGTCAAATCTCCAAAACTCACGGCGAAAAACTAAGGTAAAGTCTTTAAAAAAATATTGTGTTATTGCAAATATTAGGCTATAATTCAGGGATGTAAGTTTTCCTTATTTTTAAAAGGAATTGGTATAATCCTCCGTCTTTCTCTTGTATTTCTGTCTTAATTTTTCCAGACCGGAAGTACGGAAAATAATCTTTGCCTTCAAATTATGTATGATGTTTGACATTGTACTTAATGGCATTTCAATGTTGTTACTGGTGACAGAAATCAAATGAAAACTTTGCAGTCTACTAATCTTAAACTAGTAACAGGCGCATAGCTACAGGGGGGGGGGGCCTCCCAGTTCATACTATATGCAGTTCATGTTCATACTATATGCAGTGTGTATCTGTTTTTCAGGTAAAGTTTGGAGACTTGATGTCTGTCAGTTGCATATTCATGGAAGCCTATGTATATTAAAATGACAGTGCTAGCAATGATAGGCTGTATTAGTGTATCTTGTTTGAGACAATGACGTCACTGGTCATATGTAATAACAATTATTAATCGTAGTGATCACAGTTACTAGTCAGGGGTGTAGCTAGGATGACATTTTTAGGGGGGCCTAGGCATCAAATGGGGGGTCACGGCTTTGATTGCCGTCCTCAATTCTTGCACATTTTATTAGGACACACACAATTTCTGGGGGGCCTAGCAAACATCTGGGAGGCCCCCCCCCCTTCCCTGTAGCTGTGCGCCTGTTACTAGTTTAAGATTAGTAGACTGCAAAGTTTTCATTTGATTTCTGTCACCAGTAACAACATTGAAATGCCATTAAGTACAATTGGAGAGCGCACATCAGTGCAGAGGAGCTACGGTTACTTGACTTTTGAAAATATTGGGAGTGATTGAATTCCCTCTCAGTTTGCATCATTTACATTCCTTTTAAATTTATCTGCAGAAACATACAGAAATGCTGGTCATGAACTTCAAGTATGTATTCTCGTTTCTGGTGCGGAACTGCTCCAAGAATGAATTAGAGAAGGCCCTTATGTATGTACATGTAAGTGTGACCTAGGAGAACCAACTAGATATTTTTCTCAGGTCTCTGTGTACATGTGTTCTTTTTTGGGGGGGGATTGGGGGAAGGGGAGGGTTGGAGTTGAAAGTTGATATACAGAAGGATTCTCATCCATCTTTAGGGATTAGGGAGAAAAGTTCTCATAATTTCATCAAATAGTTAATTTATAGATATTTTTAATGGAGGGTAATTCAGTAATCCACTAGTCTGTGCTAATGTCATTGGGTTGTCTGATTTTTATGGTGGTTTTGTTGCTGGTGTAGTCAATGGAAGATACATCTTCATGAATGGACTTACTTAAAAAAAAAAAAGAATCTTTGTATTGACAGTAAACACTACACTGCTGTCTTAGTGCTGTGAACTCACTATCATTTGTAAAATAGCTTGATTGAGGTATTGTAAAGTTTAAGAAGAAGAGGACAGATTTGAAGCAAAACCAGATATTCAACAAAATGCTGAGGTGTCCATATTAAACCTTTTCACCTTTGAAAGAAAAGTATATGTAGTGGTATGTTCAGAACCATTTTCTTTTTTGTGTGTGTGTGTTTTGTGAAATTGATATGATGTTATGTTTGTTCTTTGTTTTTATCCGTTATGTTTTTTAATGGTTTTAATTCAAATAGAGGGAAACAGAATTTGATTTTTCCAGCCTGCTGCGTATTGACTACCAGAGTTTTCACAATGAACTTCTTCTCCATCTCAGTCAAAACTACACAAAGGTTAGATTTTATGGTTAATACTAAGTATAAGTGATACACCAGCAGTTTCTCTACGTCTGTAAAGTTAAACTATTATTTTTTCATGATTTTTCTCTCTTATTTGTGTTGAGTTGTCTATGCGTCAGGGTTCTCCATATGACAAGATATGAATCAACTCTTCATTTATGGTGGAGAGGATAAACACATTTAGTGATTTAATTCTCCTTTGTACAGTATAATGATATAGAATGGTGAAAAGGTAATGGCAGGCCTTTCATCATCCAACGGCACCAAGGACAGATGCCTTAGCCAATCCTGCAGTATTGTCCCATAAAATTGTGGCTAACCAATGGTAGTAATTGCCTTGCCCCTATTTCAGATAACCGTCTGGGCCCTTTTGCCTAATTACTAAATTTAAGGTTACCTTTCTTACTTCATTGCGTCCATTTTTTTCTTTCCTTTCATTTATTGTTCCTTCATTTTATTGATAATTTCTGTGAGATGTCTGGGGATTCTAGTGAAGACACTGTCATCAAAAACCTCATTTCAGGGGTGTGCTACTGATACAAGAAAAAGATGATTCATAAACTTTTCTGTGGGTGTTGTATTTCTCAAACGAAAAAAAAAAAAAACAAATTTGCATTAATTTTCATTTTAATTTATTGACTTAATTTCATTTTTTCAGGTTTTTAGTGGACTTGCTATGCTGGCAGCAAAAGATAGCAACTATAAAGGACCTCGTCCAATTAATACACCAGAAGACATGGCTGATTTTCTTCAGCCCAGACTTCTTGGCATCCTAGCATTCTTTGATTCACAGCTACTCAACTCACACACACCTTTAGAGGATAGAAAATTGGTTAGTGTAGATTTTTCCATTTACAGAATGTTTGCAAAGATACTTGCATAGATGACAAGTTTTTTGATTTAGGAGAAACAAAGTCTGCCTCAGCTTAAGGTCTGTGAACACGGAAGTGTTGTATATGCCTGTTGGATGAAAAAGCAGTAAAAATGTTTAACATAGTAGCAATTTTTGTCAAACTGGATCACACAGTGACCGTTTTTTGAGAAAATTACTGTTTTTGTACTCACATCATGAATGAACATGACATGCATATGCAAAATTGTGACATGGAAAGAAGGACTCATGAAATTTGTTTGATGTTGTCCTTTGTTAATCCTTCATTTCAAGGACAGATGTTGTTGTTGGCATGCCCTGAGGGGTTTGTTTTGGAAGTAACGTTATGCTTCTTTGAAAATGTCCACATGACACACCTAACTAGAAACTAGTTTGTAAGTAATTAGCAGGTAATTATAAAGGATTAACAAAAGAAATACAAATACTGTGGAGCATTCCACTTCATAAATTTTTGCATAGCTAATGAAATCTCATAAATGGTCAATCTTTGAAAAGGTATATCTGGAGCATGCTACAAGATATGCAAATAATTCCTACTGAATTTTCATCAGAAGATACTAATCCATCTTTGTTGAAAAAAAAACAGCCGTTTTGGTTAAGCCTCATTCACACGATACAACAAGATTGTGTATGATTTTGGTTGTGTGCGATTTGTTGTATGCAACCTTGTGGTTGTGTGTTAATGAATGTTTTTAGTCGAATGAAAAGTATTGCACGCATCAATGTTGCGTGCAATTCTCTGAAAAAGTTGCGCGTGATCTGATCATTGCATGTAAATGGATTTTTGCTAAACTTGTCGTTGCAAGTTAAACACTATTGAACTGATTGCATGTGATTTATGGGCAGCACAACAACAAGTATCAAAATAAAATGACAGGGGTCGGTCAAAGTGAGAGTGGAGAAAAGAAGAAATGGGACAAAATAAGATATGAGATCAATATGCATTAAGTAGAAACTAATTTTACAATGGAAGTGTGTTCATGTTGACTTAATTTGGTAAAAAGTTAGTCGTTTCCCATTCCCCAAGGGATAAACCACTAGCGTAGTGTGCAAGCATATATGTATGCACTGCGGAGGCAAGTGGATAACTCTTGAACCTGATGAAAGAAGGAAAGAGGGGAGCAGTAATTTTGACAAAGACCCTGTTAATACAAGTTTCAGAGCTCTTATTTAGATTCAGTGCCCACAAGTCAAGGTTAGTGATGATGGTTAGGAATAAGTTTTTTTGCACATGAAAAGTTCCATTCATGGTTCTTTGACAGGCCCTGGAGAGTTTGGTTTGCATCATGAGATTGATGGGACCTAAGCACATTACTGGAGTGAGGGTGAAAATCATGACTACCCTCAAGATTGGCTTGCGGTACAAAGACCATGGATTCCAGCTACTTTCGTGCAGAGCATGGGATTGCTATGTCAGAAGGTCAGTAAATTTGACAGCTTTTACCTGAAACAGTGTTGCTGTGTAAAATGTTGTATAAAAGGGTTTTTAGTCAACCTGGAAATCAGGGCAAACTGGGGAAATCAATTTTTTTCAATCAGGGAAAAGGCAAGGAATATCAAAAAATGCCTCAGATAGGAAAAAGTCAGGGAATTTGGTTGACTTAAACAAGGAGGTGATTGTCAACTACAGTTTCTTTGATATTCAGAAAGTGTGAAGAGACAGAAAACTAGACAAAGGGGAAATAATTATCCTGGGACTGTAGACATTTTGAGGGAAAAGTCAGGGAATAACAGGGAACTTTTCTTCTTTCTTAAAAGCTTGGAACCCTGTATACGACGAAACTGTACATAAAATTACACACCATGTTTAGTACATCTAGCTTAAGTTATCTTGTTTTGAGTTCGTCATCAAAGTGTTTAATGATTATTTTCAGTTGACTTTGGTAAATTCATAGACGGTATGGAATGACTGTTTGATACCCTTTGTCAGAGGGGGTGGAGTGGAATGGGAGTGGGAGTGGGGCTAACCTGCCACTTATCATTTAGTTATTCAATGTCATTGGCCCACATCCCTGTAAGGTAAACATAACATTAACACTTGGGCTTTAAAATTGTAAGTAAATGCTTAAAAATCAAGTTTATGTAGACCACTGCAGACCCATTTGTCAGAAATTTGTACTGAAGGTGAAGATATGTTGGGTCATCAATGTCTTTGGTGGTTTCCCAAGTGGTTATGTGGATTCATTAGCCAATGACCTTTGCAAAAATGGGATGGAATTGGAAGTGTTTGTATCATCAGGGTTTTGAGTGAAAACTTTTTTTTCCTTGTATAGAATCTTTTCAGTACATCGTATTTAGCCAAAGACTCATTCTACACTTAGACTTCCTCTTTGCGAGATGCCATTATGCATAATTTACAGGTCACAAAGCTTAGGCAATTATAAGATTTTACTTTTCGTAGCAGAAAGAGTGCCTACCATTAGTATAGTAACTGACTGATAACACCCTCCATGGAGATAACATTCTCCATGATTGATAACACCCTTCTTGGTAGATAACACATTACATGGAAGATAACATGATACATGACAGATAACACCCTCCTAGGCAGATACACAACCCCACCTTTGAGACTGCCTTCCACCATAGGTTTGGTGACATATATATGAGAAAACCATCAGCTATCCCTCCATTTGCTGTTCGCGTTAGGGAAGCTCTATCACAGGTGTGCAATAAACATGATTTTGTGGCACAGTTTACCTTCCCCACCACTCCTCCCTGGAAGTTGGACGAACCAGCTGTTGACCTTAGTCTAAGGAAATATCTAAAGAACTCAACAAATGAACTAGTGTTCCGGGCTAGCTTTAATGAGCTGAGACATAAATATCATCAGTATCATGCAATCTATACAGATGGCTCCAAAGACATTAACAGGGTTGCGGCTGCGGCGTCAGGCCGTGATGCATCCTTGTAAGCCAGACTACCAGATGATGCGTCAATATTCACGGCCGAACTCCAGGCACTAAAGATGGCATTCCATATGATTGAAACCTCAGACAGGCACCAGTTCATTGTGTTCACAGACTCACTATCAAGTCTTTTCGCACTAAAGGGTCATGAGCTAAAACACCCTTTAGTAACAGCTCTCCGTGAAGCTTACTCCAAATTAGTTCAACTACAAAAATCAGTTGTGCTAGCATGGGTCCCTAGTCACATGGGCATTCAAGGAAATGAAAAAGTCGATACACTTGCTAAGGAAGCTCTACAGATGGATGTCACCAATATCTGCTTGCCTTACACAGATTACCGCCCTAAGATCAACGGCTTTGTGAAATCAAGGTGGCAAGAACTGTGGGATTCCTCTCCCGAAAACAAATTGTACCGAGTTAGACCTACGGTCGGATCCGGGCGCCATGGAGCCCCCAGTAAGCAGAGAGATGATATAGTCCTGACTAGGGCTCGCATCGGTCACACTTACCTCACCCATGCCTATTTGCTTCACGGAGATGAGAGACCATATTGTATACCCTGTGATTGTGCTGTCACCGTCAGTCACATTCTCGTTGACTGTTATTCATACTCCCATGTTCGCCAGAAATACTATGCTGTTCCAGACCTAAAAACATTGTTTGAGCAGACAGATCCCTCCCTTATTCTGGGCTTTCTGAAGGAAAGTAAACTGTATAAAAGTTTTTGACATACTCCCGCTTTGCCTGTACATTTGTGTGAAAATTGAGTCTTGACTCCAACATTTTACCCCAACATTGTACCTTTCTTTACCTTGGTGACACTATATAACACATTCGTGTTGGTGTGTCGTAAAGTCCCATCTAACTAACTAACTAACCTAGGCAGATAACACCTTACATGCCCATACAGGTTAAAGGGAATAAGAGGTCTCCCACATTTATGGTAAACTATGAGCTGAATTTTACAAATCCCTTTTATCACTCTCTGACATGTCTTTCATGATGTTTTTGAACATAAACATTGAATAATAAATGTAAAGAAGAAGTTTCTCTGCATGAATTTAACAATTTAGAAATAAAAATATTGTCACATGATTCAAATGAGTCATTGATAAATACATGAGTTGCCGACTCCCTCCCCTGTCAGCCACCTGCTTAGTCAGGTGGCACACAGGTGAATAACAGATGAATAGGATATGGGGGTACACTAATTCAAATTGGAGTGACTGCATTTTCCCTTTAAGTAACACTGTTGTAACTTTAAAAAGGATCACATTGACTTATGGATGGACTTAGAAGCCAGCTATACAAACTAGTAAGCTTCACACAATACTCTGGCCAGACTTTTGAAAACATTTTGGTACTATAATGTGACATTTCTCTGTTGTCTTTTAGCGTGGAGCCTTCAGCCCTTGGTCCAATGTTGAGTCAGATTATTGTTACTCTGCTTCCTCTGTTACAAGAACTTCCTACGCAAGTGTCGGCCATATTCCGTTTTCTGATTGTTGAAAACCAGTGAGTGAAGTGAACCAGAATAAATGGATGGTTTTATTTTCATAACGTGCATTGTTACCCTAAAGCAGGAGTGCCCAACCAGTCGATCACGGTCTACTGGTAGACCGCGGATTGATCCCAAGTCAACCGCAAAGGGTGTAGGAAAAAGAAAAAGAGTAAAGTTTTGTATGTGTAACTGTATGACAGTGTATATTTTGTGATCTCAGGAGGTTGGCTACTTGAAAAGTAGATCTGGGGTCAAAAAAGGTTGGGCACCCCTGCCCTAAAGCATGCTGAATATCACCATTTAAATTTCTAGCAGTTAGACAGCCATTAAGGACTTCTAGCTTTTTGTGGCATGATTTGTATTGCAAAATATTTAACAAACCTCAAAAATGTTCATGTTAGTTATAGTAAAGAAATTATTGCTGAAAATTACTCTAAATCATCATCAGCTCACCAGATACACCCTTTTTGGTTTCGATGATAAGAGAAACCTATGCATTCATGATGGCGTGTGTGTGTATGTATGTGTGTATGTTCGTGTGTGTGTGTGTGTGTATGTGTGTATGTGTGTGTGTGTGTATGTGTGTTTGTGACACTTTGCTCGTTAACACGATATCTCAAGAAGGGAAACTCTGACAGTTCTCAAACTTGGTACATAGATGCCCCATATTGAGAAGAAGAACCCTATTGTTTTTGGTGGGGGTCAAAGGTCACCTGGGGTCACCGGGGGTCAAACTCTGAAAACCTTGTTAACACTATATCTTGAGATAGGAAGCTTGGATGAATTTCATATTTTGTATGTAGATGCGTTATGGTATGAGGAAGAACCCTATCATTTTTGGTGGAGGTGAAAGGTCATCTGGGGTCACCGGGGGTCAAACCCTGAAAACTTCGTTAACACGATATCTCAAGAAGGGAAACTGTGACAGTTCTCAAACTTGGTACATAGATGTCCCATATTAAGAGGAAGAACCCTATTGTTTTTGGTGGGGGTCAAAGGTCACCTGGGGTCACCAGGGGTCAAACTTTGAAAACGTTGTTAACACAATATCTTGGGGTAGGAAGCCTGGATGAATTTCATACTTTGTATGTAGATGCGTTATGGTATGTGGAAGAACCCTAATATTTTTGGTGGAGGTGAAAGGTCATCTGGGGTCACTGGGGGTCAAACCCTGAAAACTTCTTAAACACGATATCTCAAGAAGGGAAACTGTGACAGTTCTCAAACTTGGTACATAGATGTCCCATATTAAGAGGAAGAACTTTATTGTTTTTGGTGGGGGTTAAAGGTCACCTGGGGTCACCGGGGGTCAAACTTTGAAAACCTTGTTAACACAATATCTTGAGGTAGGAAGCTTGGATGAATTTCATACTTTGTATGTAGATGCATTATGGTATGAGGAAGAATCCTATTATTTTTGGTGGAGGTGAAAGGTCATCTGGGGTCACCGGGGGGTCAAACCCTGAAAACTTCGTTAACACGATATCTCAAGAAGGGAAACTGTGACAGTTCTCAAACTTGGTACATAGATGCCCCATACTAAGAGGAAGAACTCTATTGTTTTTGGTGGGGGTTAAAGGTCACCTGGGGTCACCGGGGGTCAAACTCTGAAAACCTTGTTAACACAATATCTTGAGGTAGGAAGCTTGGATGAATTTCATACTTTGTATGTAGATGCATTATGGTATGAGGAAGAATCCTATTATTTTTGGTGGAGGTGAAAGGTCATCTGGGGTCACTGGGGGTCAAACCCTGAAAACTTCGTTAACACGATATCTCAAGAAGGGAAACTGTGACAGTTCTCAAACTTGGTACATAGATGCCCCATACTAAGAGGAAGAACCCTATTGTTTTTGGTGGGGATCGAAGGTCACCTGGGGTCACCGGGGGTCAAACTTTGAAAACGTTGTTAACACAATATCTTGAGGTAGGAAGTCTGGATGAATTTCATACTTTGTATATAGATGCGTTATGGTAAGAGGAAGAACCGTATCATTTTTGATGGAAGTGAAAGGTCATCTGGGGTCACCGGGGGTCAAACCCTGAAAATCTTGTTAACACAATAACTTGAGTTACAAAGCTTGGATGAATTTCATACTTTGTATGTAGATGCATTATGGTAAGAGGAAGAAGCCTATCATTTTTGGTGGAGGTCAAAGGTCATTTGAGGTCACCAGGGGTCAAACCCTGAAAACCTTGTTAACCTGATATCTCCAGGTAGGAAGCTTGGATAAACTTCATACTTTGTATGTAGATGCATTATGGTAAGAGGAAGAAGCCTATCATTTTTGGTGGAGGTCAAAGTTCATTTGGGGTCACTGGGGATTAAACTCTGAAAATCTTGTTAACACAATATCTCCAGTTAGGAAGCTTGGATAGATTCCATACTTAGTATGTAGATGCGTTATAGTGAGAAGATGAATCCTATTGTTTTTGGTGGAGGTCAGAGGTCATCTGGGGTCACCAGAGATCAATGTCTGAAAACCTTTTCAAGATGATATCTCCAGGTAGGAAGCTTGAATAGATTTCATACGTGGTAAATTGATGTGTTATAGTGAGAAGATGTACCCCATTGTTTTTGGTGGAGTTTAAAGGTCATCTAGGGTCACCAGAGGTAAAAAAGGCAAAATTTCCCAAGAATATCACATGGGTTCACCAGAGGTCAAAGAGCAAAATTTCCCAAGAATTCCCAAGATCGTCATCTGGGGTCATCAGAGGTCAAAATGCAAATTTCCCCAGAATTCCCAAGACTAAATAGTAATACAAAACTGTATTTTTCCAACATGTTAAGATAGTATTTGACCATTGACTGAAAGGTATGGGACATCTTGGCTTTATTTGGAATAGAACATACAGTATATCATCGAAACCTCAATGCATTTTTGCATTCTGGTTTGATTTTCCAGAGAAAAATTAATATTTTTTACATTGATTTGCCAGAGAAAAATTTTGTGGACATTTCCGAGAGTTGTATTTCATGCCAAAACTTTCTGAGCTGGATGAGATCAACCAAGTGTTAGAACAGTATAGAGACCATCAGAGTAGTCAGCCGGATGTGAGAACCCAGCTGCGAGAAGCTATGAAAGGTGTAGCCCATGACAGTGTTGATGTCAGAGTGCATGCTCTCTCAAACCTCAGGGATTTGTTGTATGCAAATCAGGTACTCAATCAAATTATCTGTTTGAAGTGATATGGTCAGTGATTGCATTACAGGTGTGGGGGGGGGGGGGAATGTTTGGATTGTTATTTAGGGATGATTTCCAAACGGGTTGTGAGTTGATTCTAGAAAAAAGAAAGGGTGGAACCAGTTGAAATAAAATCAGCAGGGAATTGAAAACGGAAACCATCATTTAACAAAGGCAATTTATTAAGATTATGCTTTCTTGTCAACAAAACATTGGTAATCCTATCTAGTATAGCTGCTAATTATGATGACACCCTCCCTCACCCCTCACGATTTTCCTGCCAATAAGCTATTTTGGTTAGTTGGTCAAGGTTTAGCTTGAAAGAGTGGGTGGGTTGCTATATTAAAGTAAGGAGACCATTGTTTCAGCTAGTGTACATGTGGGCAAGGTAATGTGACCAGCTTAACCTTATAACATACATTCCAGAAGTAAGTCTTCAAGATGCCCTTGTAATTCATATATTGATGGGGAATTATAAGTTTTGGCTCATTGCATTTTGGGAGATTTGTTTTATGTGTTTTTCATGTATTGCATATTTCAGTTATGGGTAGTAGATGTATCCTTGTGGCAGCTGGACTGCATGGTCAAGTGGTTAGAGCATCTGACTTGCAGCCAGAAGGTCTGGGTCCGAGTCCTGGCCAGGTCATACCAAAGACTTAAAAATGGGACCTACTGCCATTGTGCTTGGTGCTCAGCATAAGCAATGGAGTAGGGAAAACAAGCCAGTGAGCCATGTCTGGAAAAAAGGCTGTGGCCGGCCTGACTTAAACCAATTGGTTAAAAACTGAGTCGTAAAACCTCATCTAACTCTGACACTCTAACCCTTGTGACAGCTTAATGATTGGGGAACTTTGTTTGACTGTTACCCAGAAGATCAATTCCATGCCCCCTCCTGGGATAAAGATGTAGTCATTTGCAGTGATTGGTACTGTCCTCAAAAAGAGTCTTTCTTCTGTGCGTACCTATTTTTTTTTCTTTTTATTTCGTTGCAGTCTTCGCTTCATGAGTTTGTGATGGGGAGTGAAGATGTAGATTCAATCATTACTGAACTTATTTCTGTGGTGAGTGGAAATCTTTGTGGTTAAATACATAAAGAATAGTTTTATCAGTGTTTCATCATTCAGTTTTGTTGTAAGCAGGGGACTGTACATGTCTAACATTGAGTAATTCAGACTGTTAAAGAATTGTGAGTGAATAGCATGGTTCAGTGGTGACGATGGCCTATTGGTATATGTACGTGTATCAGTATAGTTGGTGAAGTCATAGTGGTACTGATGGGATGGGTGTTCAGGTATTACAATCCTACCTTTTCTGTTGTCCGTTTAACCACAGACTTCTTATATACATGGACAGAGCATATTGCACTAATGTCCTATGCGTAAATTGTGGCCACCGTACGTACAGAAGTAGGCTTACCAATATGGCTGCCTGCTTTAGCCTTGTGTGTAAAAATATGGACTTGCTAAAGTGGCTCAGTATCCACTGATTGTGTGAGAAACTTGTAATTTTTTCCAAAGAATGCAAGCTTAGGTCAAATTCAACAAATAGAATGAAGAACTGTGATATTGTTCTTCCATTCATGTTCATAGTTTGTCTGAAACATTGCAGATTCATTGTCAAATCGGGCAAATGTTAGTAGCCTGGCGGCAATCTTGGTAAGCCTAAATTTGTTCGAATGGTTGCGACCATATTGGTCGTGTGATCCTTTGTCCATATATGAGAAGTCCTTGGGTTTAACTCATGTGAGCCAGACTGAAGCTGTCACAATAGTGGCAGAAGTAAGGGGTCACCACAGCTAATACTCATGCACTGCTTAATGATAAATGAGGTACCTCCTGAGTTGGAAATTTTAGGCCAGGTTTTAGAGCAGTTATTTTAGCAGATACCACCAAGTTTAGAGGACCACCTGTTACATTTTTTTGTTTCATTAGTTTTCTGTTTCTGTCTCTATCAGTGTTTATTACATCACCTATTTATTATAAACCAACAATGACCTAATTTCCTTTTATTCCTTTTTTCCCATCTTCTTAAAGTTGCTGAGTGGGTGTTGGGACTCAAATCCAGAGGCACAGAGTCTGTTTGGTGAATGCTTGGGGGCTTTAGGGGCTGTCGATCCTGGACGTCTGGACTTGGCGACTAGCAGTAAGAAGCAGCATAAATCCAAAGTCTATGTGAGTAACTGGTATTGAAAGACCACCACAGGCTCACTTTAAAATGTTTTCTCAAAATCTCTGAATTAGTAACAGAGATGTATGGCAACACTCTTACATGGTCACTGTTGTATGGTCAATTAAAGGTACAGAAAGCTTGTGAAATTGCCACAGAAAGGGGAGCAACATTGTAACATTGCTCCTAATGGGTATGTGAAAAACATAAAATTGCTACTAAGGAATGTTTTGTTTAGGAAATTGCCACCAAAAGGTACATTTTAAATTTGTGGTCTTGCCATGAATAGGATTATGGGCAGTATGAAATTTTCACCAATAGACATTGCAATTTTTCTTAAGTTCCTTCAAAGATTTGTTTTCATTATAAATTTGCCACTAAGCGTTGTGGCAGAAGTATGATTTTGCCACCAAAATGTATAGCAAAATTGTCCCATTATCCTGTTTCTACTATGGTCACTATTGGGCAGATGGTTAATCTAAAGTGAAGAAATTTGGGGTGATCAGAAACAGAAAATGCTTTTGGTGTAAAAAAAAAGTAGTGAACTACTTTCAATCTGTCACAAGGAAGAGTTTGATAAAATGCCAGATATTTGCCGTACTAAAAACAGGTGTCTTTTCTAATAAGTTCATCCAAAATTTGATCTGTTGTCATGAGATTTACAGAGGGTGAAATTTGGGAATATGAGTATGTTTTACTCAGATATTGACAACCCTTTGTGATTTGCTTGTTTCTTATTTTGTCTTTTCAGACCAATGTGGATGACATCAACTTTGCATATGATTTAATCAGTGAGTTGGCTAGAGGTTTCCTTGCAGCTGCTGATACAAGGGCTCAGGACTGTTCTGCTTATGCCATTCAAGAAATGTTGCAGATTTACGAATGTAGTAACAGTCCCTCAAGGTAAGGACTGGCTAAGTACATTGTGGTAATTTCAGTTAATTGTACATCACAAAACATTCGAATTAGTCATAATAAGAGATTGAAACAAACGTTTTGGCTTTGAAACTTTAATCAGTGGGGTAAGATTTCATTCATCCTCAGTTGCATGTAAATTATTTCTTCTTATAAACCTTCTGTTATACTGACAACATTTTGAAGAACATTGAAAAGTTACACTTAGTCTTACGAAGTGAACACTGTAACTAAAGTTCATTTTGGACACTTTCCCATTACAGCAGTGGACACCAACTCTGGCAAAAGTTTCCGCAACACATCCAAGAGATTCTGACACCTTTGTTGTACACCAAATATGTCCCATCACATTCGTCATCATTTTCCAGCAATGTCCCTAAACCAATATACCGTAGTGCTAAGGGTAGTACTTACAAAGACTGGGTGTGCTACTGGGCTGGCTACTTGGTTAATCAGGTTTGTCTTCCTTCTTTTTCTGTCACTTCCTGTTCCATTCCAATAGAAGTAAGATGGCATATTTCATATGTGCTGTGTTTGATATTACACTCAGAAATATTTGTATGTGTAAATCACCCAATCCACAACGGCACAACATGATATCATGCATGATAATAAGTTTCGGGACTTCTAACCCTAACTTTATTTCATGTCTATAACCCTAACCTATAGACATGATATCAGGCATAATATGCCTGTCTCGAGACACGCATGTGTCACCTTACAAAACAAAACATATGGATATATGGTGGTGTAATGTAGGTAATGTAAAGTCTCTTTATTCATAATGATTTGATTTACTCTCTGCTTACCTCACTCATGAATTCCGTGGAAGCTTCTACAGTTAAAAACTGAAAAAGAATATGAGTGTTTCCATTTCTCCTTGGCTTACTTGTTGCAAGAAGCACTGCTAACCTGTTCTGTAATATGAAAATGTAGTCCTTCTATGGGCCTAATGTTAAATCTATATGAGACAGTGTAATTGTGTAGCACCTAAACCATCCAAACCCTAAAACACTTAATCAAGATTATTTGTTTATCAATTTTGTGACAGGTGAAGCAGGAGAAGGCATCCAGAGTGTTCAGTGCATGTCGAGTGATCATCAAACATGATATTAACACCGCCCTTTTTCTGCTTCCATACCTTCTGCAACATGTAATCATTGATAGTGAACCTGATGTCAGAGAAGAGGTCAGTATTCTAAAATATCCTCCATTTTGAAAAGGAA
The DNA here is from genome assembly GCA_029531755.1 of Holothuria leucospilota. NCBI lineage: Eukaryota > Metazoa > Echinodermata > Holothuroidea > Aspidochirotida > Holothuriidae > Holothuria > Holothuria leucospilota. The sequence goes on along the minus strand of CM055974.1, from coordinate 36,003,229 downwards.
ATCGCACTTATCAACTGGTGCATAAATAAGAGGTCAGTATTGCTATTGACCTGAACAGGGTTATTGGGTGATGCTAAAAAACTTAATTTCTCCCTGATTGAAACTGCTTTCTTCTCAAAAAAGTATGACCCCAATAGAATGATGGGTTAATGATCTGGATTTTCTCATAAAATTTCTGTGGATGCTGGTTTAATGAGTGGATTTGAAAGAAATATTTGATTTTGCAGGCAGATGCACTCTGGGACATTAATAATTATGATAGTTTTCAGCTGATTACTGACAAAGGCCATGTATCTTTAAAAATAAGTGTAGACTGGTTTTAAAATCACAGATGTTATACTGTTTCCTTGTATACTGCATCTTTTTTTCAGATTCAGCATGAAGTTCTGGCAGTTTTACAACATGCAGAAAAGTCTGATAACCTTAAAGGCAGTGAGGAAAGCCATCTGAGTGCCCAGACTGTCTTTTCCGTTCTTGATCACTTTACCAAATGGAAGCAGCAGCGAGCACAGGAATTAATGACTTTTGCAAAATCTCAAAGCAAAGGAGGTGGTGAGTCGATAGTAAATTTTAATTACTTGACAAAAAAGATTTGTACTGCATTAAAATGTACCAGTGTCACTGCAGGGACATGGTTGCTGCAGCCAGATATAGTCATGAAATTTCATTTTCACTTCATGGAAAAGCCATCTAAAGATTTAAACAAAAAATGTCATGGAATTTTTGTATGACCATATATTATTTCTGTTATTATGTTGTTTGACTGTCTCTCATTTGGGCTATACTAAGAGTAAGTTTAAAAATTTCATGTGTGCTTTGAATACACTACATCATGGACTTTTCATAATTTGGTCATGAAAAGATCATAGGTTTACTGCCTGTAAATGGCTGTAATCCTGTACAGAGCTTGGTGACAACTTTCTTTATCTTTTCTCATTTGGTCAACTTTACTGTAATTTCTTCAAATTTGGTAAAAGATGACTGCTATCTAATTGGCAGAAGAGTGTAATATTTCTTTTAAATTTTTCAAATGCAAACAAGTAACTTCCAGGGGAAATCCGTAATTTTAACTCATCTCAGCATATTTTGTATGCACATGAACAGCTTATTGATAATGCGCTGTTTGACAGATTTATCATGTAGAGGTAGGGAACAAAGTGATTTATCTTGTTTCTTAGCCAGTTTCAGACAAAAACTGTCTGCTGTCTATTGATTAATGTTAATGTGTATAAGGGTTTATTCAAATTTTTTTTTTTTTTTTTATTAAATTGAGACTTGTTTTGTAGTAACCCTCAAACTGGTTTTAGTGTACTGTCAAGGTCTGTGTCTGGCAGTATTTTTATAGTGTAAGGTGGAAAATGGATGGGGGATATCTTAGCTCTGGGAAAAGCTTCTTATCAGGACTTGATCATGGGCTGTCAGACTTTTATCTTGAATACTTCTGACAGTTGTGCTGTCATTACCACCAATCTTACTTCCACAGGTTTGAATGTACACATTTAGAGCCTCTAATTTATCACTTAGTTTCTCAATTTATTTCATATTACTATGTAAGGTATTTAGTAAGAAACTTGGAGAGGCATCGTTGTATTATTATTTTATGACACTGAGACTTCCAACCTGTTCATCAAGCAAGATAATCACGTATACGAAGGTTTGGGAGCACCAAATGTTCAAACTATCATCACTTTTTAAGTTTACACCAACAATTATCATTCTTGAAAACCCCTGAATTGCATATCTTGAATGGAATGAAACCTTTGAAATTACAAACCTTTTGAATAAAGATAAGACTCCCTTTACCTACAGGAGCCAAAGCAGCTAGCATTGACCAAGACAAAGGAATTCAGTCTGTAACCATCTTCTTGAGGCAGATCCCTCAGGATGTATTAGCGAGGGCGTCCTTCCAGTGTAGAGCTTATGCCAGAGCCTTGATGCACCTTGAAGCCCATCTAAAATCTGAAGATGGAAACTTTCAGAACCATCTCGCATTTTTAAAGGTAAAAAGAAAATTGTTAGGATAAAACCATCAGCTCCTTTGGTACGCTGTTGTATACCAAATATTTTTACATATCATCGTTATTAATGTGGTAGTATGGAGATATTATGTATTTATCAATGAAATAACTCTCCTGTCTTACCTTGGGCTTCATCAGTCAAAGGTGGATCATTGACCGTGACCCACATGTATGTCACTGGTATTGTCAGTCACCAAAAGGACTAAAGAGTGAGTCACTTCACCTTTAGATGTCAGTCATTTACTTACTACCCCTAGATGAGTCATTGTGGGTCTGCTGTTACACTTAGCCCAGAACGGTATGAAAGTTGTCATACATTTCAGTGACTTACATGTCAGCCAAACATATAAACTGTGTGTCAGTCCAGTGATGCAGGGGTGAGTCACCTTAGTCTTAGAAGTGACTGAAGGATGCATCACTGTGCACTCTTAAATTTTATATTAGCAATTACTGAACATATCTTGGGTTATTGGGGTGAGTCATTCAGTTTATAAGTGCATTGCGTTATGGTGATAGATATTTGATGAAAGTTTAGGGTAGAACTGACTCAGCAAAGTTTCATTTGATGAGGAGAGTTGGTTTGTGATCTTTGTTAGTTTGAAAAGAGAAAAGATGTTTTTGTCATGTGACCTACTGTATATTATAGATCAATTGCTGCATAAGAGTGCATGCAACCCCTGTACTCACATCTTAGAAGCCCTCCACTCTCAAGAATTGTCATTTTTGAGTAACTTGAACATTTACATTTAACGACTTCACCAAATCCTTACGTTTTGTTTTGTAAGGTGTCACATTTGTGTGTCAAGACATGCATACTATGCCTGATATCATGTCTCCAGGTTAGGTTAGGGTTAGAGACATGAGGAAAGGCTAGGGTTTGAAGTCTTGAGACTTGGTATCATGCATGATATCTTGTTATGGATTGGGTGACAACTTCGTGTTAGATCTGAATATGCATGATGGTATGCATGGTTATGTATGTATGAAACAGTATTGCAGTATAAATGCATATTTATAGTAGTAACAGTGTCATATACATATATAATTCAAAAGTGCTCAAATTCTTTCACTCTAGAAAGTCTATGTTGCCCTGGATGAACCTGATGGGGTCCTTGGAGTGTCAGCAACTCGGCAAGAAAAGCCCTCCCTCAGTGATCAGATTCTTGACCATGAAAGCACTGGTAGGTACATTTGGCCAGGGTCATTCACATTGAGGGAGTTACACATACCACCCACCCCTGTAAGCATTAAGAAGAGATACACATACCAATCACTGGTGTAAGCATGAAGGAGAGAGATACACACCCCACCCACCCCTGTAAGCATTAAGAACGCTATGGACTCTTATTTGCATGTGTGTGTACATATTTCTATCTATGTGGTGTGTGATGCTCAATCTTATGCATCTGACATAGAGGTCATATCAATGGATATGATGCTTGCCACATATATTGAGGGTGGGGGAAGGGGGCAGGAGAAGTTAATCTGATTGTGACAAGGGTTCCTCCCTATGTTTATGCTCTACTTGACACCTCAAAATCATTGAGATTAGAAATGATTGCTTGCTCTCACATGAAATATCTTTCTTCGTTTGCTCTGTTGATCTTCTGATTTCTAAATCTGATTGATCTAAATGCAGCTGCCATCATCTACATCCCCTACCTGTAGCCTTTGGATATAAGTCGGTCTCTGAAACAAAACTACTCTTGATGCTTTATACTGAAACCAAAAAGAGCTTTTGTTATTGGTTTTGTATTACAATCAGTGACCATTTCTGAATTTTTTGGCAGGAAAACTAGGTGAAGCTCAGGCATGCTATGAACAGGCCATTAAACTTGAACCTGATCACCTTGGCAACCATGAAGGCCTTCTTAAATCCTTGATGGACTTGGGTCAACTTAACACTGCTCTTGTTCTTGTTAATGGTGTACTTGCTGACAAGTAAGTGTTATGGTTGATTTGTTGGTAATATTTCCATTCAATTGAATATCATTTTCTTTTCAGAAATTTTAACTTACAGGTTCAGTAAGTCTTCTGGATTTCATTGAAATTTCGGTGATAGTTAATATTTGATGAAGTGTGTAAATGCAGGGTTGGTACAGTTGTGGAATATTCTGGAATATTAATGTGTCATGGAAAGTCTGGGAATGTTGTCTTTCTATAAGAAGTCATGGAAATTGACATTTTTCAGAAAAATGTTATGGAAAAGTTGTGTAATCTTGCTTAATACCGATCATGATTTTCTTCTTGTAGGCCACAACTAACCCCGCAGCTAAATGCATATCGAGTGGAGGCCTGCTGGAAGTTATCTCGTTGGGATTCTTTAGAGACTCACCTTCAGACAGAGAAAAAGTCTTCCACTGACTGGAAGGTTGGTTTAGGTCAGATCTTGCTGGCTGCAAAGAATAAGGTGAGGGTTAAAGTTTGTAGCTCAAACAGATGCAATTAAATTATTATTTTACCTATGCTTAGAATAGAATTAAAAAAAAAAGTTCTTCACCTTTTATCTAATCTAGAGGTAACTGAAACTAAACGAAGCATCCTTGTGAAGTTGTGTTGTCTTCCGCCATGCTGAACTTAGGGTGTGAAATACTGGGGATGGGTATAGAATTGATTTGGGAACTAAGAGTTTGGAATTAATTTTCTTGTAATGTAGAATTTCAAATTGAATCAAAAAGCTTGGTTATTAACATTTATGGTAGAAGATGAAAATACTGTATGCTTATCAGTGCATAAAAATTTGTAAAAGGTTTCCTTGAACCAACCATAAATTTAGAGAATTATTCCAAAATTTAAAACCTAAGAAATTCGATGTCAAAGCCAGAAAAAGCTGGCAATGATGCTGGTTAGTGTGAGTTATGAAAACAGTTCAAACAACTTTTAGTAAGCACCCTGATATGTCATGTAGTTTGAAGTATTAGGAGTGGTAGGAACCTTTCAGAACCTTGTAGAAGCTTCCTTCTGTGTGTTTTAATTATTGTGTGACATTTTCTTTTCCAGAATTTGACAGAGTTTGCAGATAGTATGCAGCTCACAGATGGGCCCTCTATGCTTAGAATAGAATTAAAAATTAAAGTGTCGTTGACCATTAAACTAATCTAGAGGTAACTAAAACTAAACGAAACATACTAGTGTAGTAGTGCTGTTTTTTGTGATGCTGAACTTGGGCTGTGAAATGCTTGGAATAGGTATAGGATTGATTTGGGCACAGAAAAATACTGGCAAAGTTTGGAATCAAATTTCCTGTAATGTGAAAAAAAATGTAAAATACTTTATGTGTATCATTGCATGAAAATTTGTAAAAGGTTTCGTAAAACCAACTATAAATTTAGAGAATAGCATCAAGATTTGAAACCTGTGAAATTTGATGCTAGGTGTAAGTTAGAAGTACACACAGTACAACTTTAAAACCTCCTGATATGTCATATATTTTGAATCATTAAGAGAAGAAGAAACCTTGCAGACCCTTGATTCCCTGTATTTTTGATTCCTTGCCGTAGACAGGCAAGGAATCTATGCGATGGTGATGTCGTGTGTGTGGATGTGTTTGTGACACTCCTTGTAATTGCGATATCTCAAGATAGGAATGACCGATACTTTTCATAGTTGGTATGTAGGTTTGTCATGTTGAGAGGAAGAACCCTATGTTTTTGGCAGAGGTCAAAGGTCATTCAAGGTCACCAGAGGTCAAAGTCCAAAAACCTTGTAATCGCGATATCTTGAGGTAGAAATGACCGATACTTTTCATAGTTGGTATGTAGATTTGTCATGTTGAGAGGAAGAACCCTATTGCTTTTGGCAGAGGTCAAAGGTCATTCGAGGTCACCAGAGGTCAAAGTCCAAAAACCTTGTTAATCGCGATATCTCGAGGTAGGAATGACCGATACTTTTCATAGTTGGTATGAAGATTTGTCATGTTAAGAGGAAGAACCCTATTGTTTTTGGCAGAGGTCAAAGGTCAAAGGTCATTCGAGGTCACCAGAGGTCGAAGTCCAAAAACCTTGTAATCGCGATATCTCGAGGTAGGAATGACCGATACTTTTCATAGTTGGTATGTAAATTTGTCATGTTAAGAGGAAGAACCCTACTGTTTTTGGCAGAGGTCAAAGGTCATTCGAGGTCACCAGAGGTCAAAGTCCCAAACCTTGAAATCGCGATATCTCGAGGTAGGAATGACCGATACTTTTCATAGTTGGTATGTAAATTTGTCATGTTAAGAGGAAGAACCCTATTGTTTTTGGCAGAGGTCAAAGGTCATTCGAGGTCACCAAAGGTCAAAGTCCAAAAACCTTGTAATCGCGATATCTCGAGGTAGAAATGACCGATACTTTTCATAGTTGGTATGTAGATTTGTCATGTTGAGAGGAAGAACCCTATTGTTTTTGGCAGAGGTCAAAGGTCATTCGAGGTCACCAGAGGTCAAAGTCCAAAAACCTTGTAATCGCGATATCTCGAGGTAGGAATGACCGATACTTTTCATAGTTGGTATGTAGATTTGTCATGTAAAGAGGAAGAACCCTATTGTTTTTGGCAGAGGTCAAAGGTCATTCGAGGTCACCAGAGGTCGAAGTCCAAAAACCTTGTAATCGCGATATCTCAAGATAGGAATGACCGATACTTTTCATAGTTGGTGTGTAGATTTCTCATGTTGAGAGGAAGAACGCTATTGTTTTTGGCAGAGGCCAAAGGTCATTCGAGGTCACCAGAGGTCAAAGTCCAAAAACCTTGTAATCGTGATATCTCGAGATAGGAATGACCGATAATTTTCATAGTTGGTATGTAGATTTGAAGAACCCTATTGTTTTTGGCAGAGGTCAAAGGTCATTCGAGGTCACCAGGGGTCAAAGTCCAAAAACCTTGTAATCGCCATATCTCAAGATAGGAATGACCGATACTTTTCATAGTTGGTATGTAGATTTGTCATGTTGAGAGGAAGAACCCTATTGTTTTTGGCAGAGGTCAAAGGTCATTCGAGGTCAGCAGAGGTCGAAGTCCATAAGCCTTGTAATCGTGATATCTCGAGATAGGAATGGCGGACACTTTTCATAATTGATATGTCGATTTGTCATGTCGAGAGGATGAACCCTATTGTTTTTGGCAGAGGTCAAACTTCATTCGAGGTCACCAGATGTCAAAGTCCAAAAACCTTGTAAACATGATATCTCGAGGTAGGAATGGCTGACTCTTTTCATAGTTGGTATGTAGATTTGTCATGTCTGGGGGAGAACCCTGTTGTTTTTGGCAGAGGTCAAAGGACTTTCGATGTCAGCAGAGGTCAAAGTCCAAAAACCTTGTAATCGTGATATATTGAGATAGGAATGACAGACAGTTGTCATAGTTGGGTGTGTGGATTTGTCATGTCAAGAGAAAGAACCCTATTGTTTTTGGCAGAGGTCAAATTTCATTCGAGGTCACCTGAGGTCAAAGTCCAAAAACCTTGTAACCGTGAAATTTTGAAGTAGGAATGACCGACACTTTACATAGTTGGTATGTAGATTTGTCATGTCAAGGGGGAGAACCCTATTGTTTTGGCAGAGGTCAAAGGTCATTCAAGGTCACCAGAGGTCGAAGTCCAAAAACTTTTTTTTTGTTTTTTTTTGCATTTTTTTGGTTATTCAAGTTTTGGTTCAAAGGTCATGTGGCATGAGCTGATGTGAGCGGGGTGAAATTGTGATAAAATCATAAAACATGATGAAGGAGAGACGTATAAATTTGATGGATGAACCTCAGTGTAACAAAGCACCCCCCTCTCGGCAAGGAATCATGAAGCCTTTTGACTTTCTGGTTAATATTTTGAAACACTTTCTTTTCCAGAATTTGACAGAGTTCCAGGAACAATTGCAGATAGTACGCAGCTCACAGATGGGCCCTCTCTCAGCAGCCAGTATGGAGAAAGGATCCTACCAACGAGGCTATGAATTCATCACAAGGTTAATATAAATGGATTTTTGAATATGTAGGGAGATAGTTGGTTCAATGGTAATCAAATGTAATGTAACACTGTGTAACATAGCACGATAGGATATTATATTACAGTATGTTATATATTCCTATACCATACAGTCATTGTAAAAGATCTCAGTGTTATTTACAAAGGGTTAAATCGTAATTAAACACAGAAAATGTATCTATCAAGTTCCAGTGAAAAAGTATCAGAATAAGATAACTAAAGTTCTGAAAATTCGTAGCAACGAAAAAAAAAAAGAAATTCAAAAGTTTAAATGTTAGAGAAGATATATTGCTTAAAGAGGTGAGTGTTGAGTTTAGACTTAAAACAAGGCTTAAAACAGTTTAGATCTAATAAAGGGCTTGAGAAAGCCTGTTAAGGGAATGCCAAAAAATTTGTAAGACAAAACTCTTGTGGCTTTATATGGGTGTTGACAGGGTACTTTCAGGGTGACACAATAGTTGCCATGGGTATGTCAAACTGTGGTGATGTGAAGCAACAAAGAAGAGTGCAGAGAAATCAAATATGTAACATGTGACTGATATGGAGTGCTTTGGAAACTCACTACAATGCATCAGCATTTGCTTTGTGTTTTAGGTGGATTAGTGTGCACAATATGACAACAAAGAGCAACACAGAACAGTGCAATGGTTTTATGGAATGGCCACCAAAGAATGGCAACATAGCAAGAGTGCAGAGAAATTTTACACGTAATGTGATTGATCTGGAGTGCTTTGGAAACTCATTCATGCTCAAAGTTTACGTTAGCATATTGACTTTCATGGAACACAATTGCCCCCATTGAAGTTTCTAAAACACACTTTGACATAAACACTGTTCTGCCTTGTAGTAATGACATTGAGCTTCTGTGTGTGTACAAAACTTAAAGACATGATTATGTGTTTACATTTTAAAAATGTTCCAGTAGGTAAATTTGTACAATGTATTTGAATATAATGCACTGTTGCTAAGACTTAACAGTACCCTAAAAGGCTTATCTTAATACCCTCCTTTACAAATGTCATCAAAATTACATGCTGAATTGTGAGTCCCAGGAAATGAATTAAGGCAACTATCAAATTAATAAATATCAAAACTTTTGCATGAAAAGTGCATCAAAATTCCCCCAAGTATTTCAAGGTTTTACAGGCATAGCTGGTTTTGCCTGCAAAGATGGTCATACTTTCTGTCCCTTAATGGTTTCATCCTTTGTGAAGTCAGGAGTGAGCTACCTAACTTCTGCTAAGTAGTGCACGCTCGTATTTGATCTTGAATTAGTGACAAATACAGATTCTATTAGTTCAAGTGTAATGGCCGGTTCAAACTTCCAGATTTTCACACACTATCTAGCTATAAGAACCATATATGGTGATCCCTTGCTCTCCCGAACCAATCACGGGCATAGCTCAGAGTTGAACAGTTTTCAACTTTCATAGCTTTATAGTGTTATACTGGAGTATAAGTGGGCCTTAATTGTCTATTACTGCTCTCCTGTACAAAATTACCCCATGTCAAGATGGAGTCGTCAGTGAATAATCGTGTTTGGTGTTATGTGCTTACTGTTAGTAGATCAATTGAAAGGACAAAATTGCTGAGGACATTTTAATATTTCTGTTATCAGACTTCACATGTTGTCAGATCTGGAGAGAGGGATTAAGCAGCTGGTTACTTTTGACCATGAGGGGAAATCAGACCTTCCCCAACCTACAGTTGACGAGGGGTACCTGTTAGAATGGAACAAACGACTTGCTATCACTCAAGCTTCGTTTCGAGTCCAGGAACCATTACTCTGTATGCAGAGAATCATCTTAGGTCTTTCAAATCAGTAAGTTGTTTGTGCTTTCCAGTAATTTTATTGCATAAGTCAACCTCTGAATTTTTTTGGTGCAACATGGAAGAAGGACCAAAATGTTGGATGTGTTTGCCAGCAGATTTTTTCAAAGTTTAAGTTGGTAGCTTTTGTAGTTGCAGGGCTTTATTTACTTAATTGTTCAAAATTCAACAGGTATAGTGAGTTCTTTCAGAAGAAAGGATTTACCTGAGGCATTTGAATATAATGATATTTGAGTGCATATTGTCTTTGGGGTCCTCAGTTATCATGGTAATCAGGGAAAACTCAGAAATGAGTTTTCCATTTCTAAATATGGAAAAGTTAGAAAATGAGAAAATTTCCTCCCTGGCCCCAAAGGGGGAGTGGTCAGTCTGATATATTTTTTTTTATATATATATTTTTTGTATCAAATCAACTTAAAGCTATTCAGCACCTTTCAAATAATTGTACTGAGTGTACCCATGATGTAGAGGTCTGGAGGTCAAGAGGTTGGTCATGTTAAGTCTTGTGTTCCTTTGGGGGTGTGTAGCTCCTTTGGGGAGCAGAACTCTTTCAGGAGTAAAGTTTGGTTTCACCCTTCGGCTCTTCGCCAGAGAGTCAAGGGGGCCGTGGAAGAAGTTTTGCACTGAGCATGTTTTGCACAGATGATCTTCATTAGAAGTCCTTGGTGATATTTTAAACAAGTGCCCTGTGATTCTAGGCATGGTTCTCTACCATGTACTCTACAACTTTCAAAAGAACCCTTTTGCCTATCATACATAGCAGGTATTAAAGATAACTCAAAGATTTGCTCTTATCCTCTTCTCAGACGAAATCACTCATTGGTCAAGCAAGAGATTGGCAAGACTTGGCTGAATAGTGCCAAGGTAGCCAGAAAGTAAGTTTTGACTACATTCACATGTTTCTCAAATTAATTTTTTATGTCATTGTGATGTAGGGAACTTTTAAAGTAGCTTTTTGTATGTTGGTATCTGTGTGAATTAATTAGCAAAATTCCTTTGTTAAATTAGTTGATATTACATGGGAAGCTTATCATATCTTTGTGTTAGATGAACAACAGAGAAGAAAATCCAGTGATGGAGATATTGATATAGTTGAAAGATTCAGACAGATAATCTGTTTGGAAGGACAGCATACTCAGATCTGTTTTATATTAATAACTCATCAGCAATACATTTTTGGTACTTGAAAAAGAAAACAGAGGTAAGAGATGTCTCAATTGAAACAAAGGCTGCCAAATCTCTCTAATCATATTGTTTGATTTTCCCCATAAATAAAGAGCCAACCAGATGCAGACAGCATACAGTTTCCTACTGAATGCCAGCCAGTACTCATTACCAGAATTCTGTCTAGAGAAAGCAAAGTGGCTTTGGAACAAGGTAGCACCAGAACTATAGTTGTATTGTCCAGTTCTCTGCACAAATGAGGCAGTTATAACATGATATAAAAATAGGCTACAATCCTGTTTATTCAGACTTGACTGCATAAGACCGAGTTTTTGAAAGGCAAGGCTTGAGCAGCCTTGCAAAAGCTGAAATCAGATGATCACCAGTTTCATTTATGAACAGTCATGAAATGAATTTAGATTTTCTTTGGTAGTTTTGAGAAAAACCTGTGGGTAGTAGCAAAACTTAAAAGACTATACTAATTTGTGCCATGGAAAGCAGTGTTATGATCCATAAAATTCTTTATAATTTTTTTAAGTACATGTCAAGACAAGGCAGGTTGTATGAGAGGATAATGAGTATTTTGTTAATTTGAATACTGCATGGAACTGTGGGATATGTGGGGGATTAACAAAATATTTACTTTGTGGCATATTCAAGTGCAAATTTTTTATACCAAAAGGGCAGCTTATATCCAGTCCAGAACACAAACCCACATATAAGATTCCTCCTTGTAATTGCAATGGATCTAAAAAAGGGTGATTTGACAATCTTCTAAAATAAACTCAAATTTTGGAACACATGTTGTAGGTTGTAGGTAATGTTTGTCCTGATGAATTTGAGGATGTGTGTATGTGCACTTGAATTATGGAATTCACATTAGAATGGCAGAATGGCCAGTCCTCATTACAACTTGTTAATTTTGTTTTTTCACATTAATACTTTCATACTCACAAGATCCACCAGTACCAAACTGCTTGTGGTCAGATAATTACTGGTGGCATACATCATTGCCAGAGAAAAAAAAAAGGAAATTTTTATGTGTGTATGACACATTATGTTTACAGGGGTACAATATAATAGTAAGTAATTGCCTTACTGTTTTGTTGAAGAAAACATTGAGAAATCGCAACTCAAAAACTTGCTTTTTAACTTCCACTGAGTTTAAACCATACAGTCACAGTTTTCATGTCATTTTTTAGGGTGAGGGACACCAGGCCTTGATTTGTCTGCAGAAGGGTGTCAAGGAGCACTTTTCATCCTCAAAATCACAACAAGATCCAAACCAGAGGGCAGCACATGCCAAGGCCTTGTTGCTGATTGGAAGATGCATGGAAGATACAGCTAAATTTGAGAGCAACTCAGTGATGAAGCAGTACAAAGAGGTTGTTGACATCCACCCAGAGTGGGAGGATGGACACTTTTATATGGCCAAATATTATGACAGACTCATGCTGAGTTTTACTGACAGACCTGAAAAAGGAGGGTACGTAATTTGTTAAAAGGGCACCGTCAAGGGGAATATAGCATTTGGGTCAAAATATAAAGTAGATAGAACATAGTAATATGAGGTATGGCTGGACAGCTAATAAGTTGAATTTTAACATGGTGTTTACTGAACAAAAATATACCAATTCATTCAAAAGTTATCTGCAATTAAATTTACTTTAATTTGATATTACCTACCTTAGCTGCCAAAACAGGATTCCTGCATAACACATATGACAGTGAACATTTCGTGGCCCTCTGTTACCATCCGAATTGTCCCTCCGTTACTATGGAAAAACAAGTCTAATTTCGAAATATGATACATATGGACCTACTTTTCTCATGGAATGTATGAATCAGTGTAGTAGCCAGCCTATGATATAAGTTAAATAACTGTTGTTATTTAAGAACCGTGGATTTGACTTCTTTCAATAACAGTTTGAAAACGTTACCATGATGTTATTTATACCACAATTTCCCCTTAGTAACTGTACTAACAATTTGAAATATTGTAATCAAGAGAGTAAATCCTTGCCTAGATAACCAAATAAGAAATTGGGAAATACTCCTTCATACTAATGCAAAGAGGGCTGAAATGTGTAAGGAGCACTGCTCAATGTTCCTCTGTTACCGCTTGACCTTGCCCAAAAACTTTTATTTACCCAAATTTGAAAACTCATTAGAAGAGATGCCAGATACTGTCTTACGCCTCTCAAATATTTCTTGTGGAATTTTGGAAATACCCTTGGGAGATTTTAGGGAAAACTCAGTAATGTTGGACATGTGAAATACTGGAAATCCCATTGGGTATAGTAACAACTGCTGATTTTGTATTGCAGGGAGTTCGTTCTTCATGTCATAAAGAATTTTGGACAGTCTTTATGTTATGGCAACCAACACATCTACCAGTCCATGCCTCGTCTCCTGAGTCATTGGCTAGACTACGGGGCATATGTTGCAGACTTGGAGAAAGGGAAGGCGAGAACTAAATCTGACAAACTTGAAAATAGCAAATCAATTTTGCATCGGCTAAACAAGGTTTGTTTTCATCGAGACATCATTATGTCTTTATCCACATTACGTGCATTGATTTATTTACTCTATGTAGGTGGCAATCCTCAGGGCCATTAAATTTGGCCAGCTAGGCAGTTCATAAATGAAATTCTGGAAACACATCTCATGTCATCTAAAATGTTGTAAAACCACCATGTATCTTGCACATCATTTCGTGGATGGTTTGGGAAAATACACCTGTAACACCACTGCTAGTGTAGTACTAAGGAGTTGGGTGGCTTTCAGGTAGTAGGCCTACTACAGTCTGTAGCACTCTGTATGGCATCCTTAGGAACAAACTTGGTGCAGAATATAAGTACTATGGGAATAAAACATTCCAGCTTTGAATAGGAGTGTACTACCTCACCCATTTATAGTTGGAAATGCTATGTGCCATCTTGTTGTAGACAAGGTGTTAGGTCCAGTGAATTACAGGGGTCAGAACCTATCGCCGTCCCACAAGTGGGTTAAAGAATAGACATAGAATGTTAAGCAAAGAAAAAGCAGTAATGCATTCGCTTAAAAAATGATATTTTCAGCTCACTTCATGTGCAACTTTTCACTGCTGTTTGCTCATTTTTATGTCAAACATCATCAGATTGATCTAGAGTTAGTCATGAGATCTAAGATTTATGAAAAAGAAATGGTGCACTTGTGACACATTTGTGGTCTGTTAAGGGAATCCAATGTTTAATGGTTCAATTAAATACCCACGAGTTTGTAAATCACCCTGGAGCCAAAACAATCTGCCCAAGGTCGACTGGGCCCATGCCCTATGTGAGATGTATTATGACTTTCAAAGGGCCCTTCATAGGAACAAGGTTTCCCACCCCTGATCTATATAAAAACAGCTCTGCTTGTGTGTGTTTTGCCTAGATTAGGATGTGGTAACAGGCATGTCAGACAGGAGCATAATAGGACAGTTTGTTGGCCATGGGGAGTTAGCATTAAAAGCATTGTTCAATCATAGTCAATTTACTTATATTTTAGAATAAGTGCCAGTTTCCAGTAGGATGTACATACTAGCGGCTTCAAAATGGTAGGGAATCCTAACCCAACACGCTTTTCATATTAGTCCCGGTCATCTGTAACATGTCAAGCATAAAGAGACCATCTTTCCAATACCAAACTGCAGTTTAACCAGTGCCTAAATGACGTGTAACCTTGTAAGTTTTCATTTGATAAGCAGGTGTAGGGTGGCAATGGAGGTGAAGTGACATTTTCAAAGGCACAAGAATAATGAACTGGTCAATAATTGAATCAGTGGTCATCAAATCACAAGTCCAACTGCTATGCCACTATGGTAGATGTCATTGTGTATATCAGGTGTCTCAACCTTTTGTAACTTGAGGCCCACTTTGGATTGTTAAAATTCCTCCAGGTTTACCTTTCACCATTAACTGAAAATTGAAGTGCCCCTTATATTTAAAATTTAACCACACTGAAGTGTCAACACTAGGCAATATATACTACTAAAATTCCATCTGTGTCAGATGAAATTAGCTGTTTTAACAAAATAAAGATCCATCCAACTTTTAAAATTTTTCAACTTTGCAGCCCACTGAGTGGGGCTCCTAGCTGTTTTTAAAATGGGTCTATGGACTGAAGAATGGTTTATACTACCATCTATAAACAGTGTGTTTCACAAGTGCGTCAGTATGAATTCTGCTGGAGGCACATTGGTCTTTTTGTGGGTTCTCAGACTTTCCTCCCACTTGGCACAGCTTAACATTCAAAATTTGTTGCCCAGTCAATGAAGTCAGTTGCAAGCCAGACTGAAGTGCCCTCTTGCAGGGCAGTTTACTGTCCAACTGTACCTTTGTCATTAAGTTCATGGTGGACTGGTTGCTTATTTGTTTAGTACATATGGATCTGTGTCTGTACTTAAAACCTTAGTAGTAGCCTATTATTGGTTAATGCCTGTAACTTGATTGTGACACGAGCATAGTACCTACATGTGTTTCTCTACTTTCCTCTTTAGATGATAGAAGATATCACTGGTAGATTGGCACCTTACCAGTTCCTGACATCATTTTCTCAACTGATCTCTCGGATTTGTCATGCCCACCCTGCCGTGTTTCAACAGTTGATGGTAAGAAAATTCATCTTTTCGTAGATGCTATAATAATAAAAGACTTTCTTTCAAACTTAAAGGAGCTTTTTCATCACCCCAGACATATTTAGCAACCTTGGGTATCTCAATTCACAACTGGTGACTGCACTTTGATTAAGAGAAATTCAAACAATGACTTCATTTTGATTGGTCAGTGATGAGTTGTGCAGGTCAGTGAACTGTGTTGTAGTGTACCTGCTGCATTGGCAGGTCAGATTGCAGTAGTATTAAAGTGACACACAGTTAGTGTGTTGAGCTTGGTGGAGGTTAATGGTCAGTTGGGATCAGCAGAGGTCAAGAAGGGTAAACCCTGAAAGAAAGCTTGTAAACACAATCTGTAAACACGATATCTCAAGAAGGAAACCATGTATGAATGTAATTCTTATGCTGTGGGTACTAAATATTAGGTGCATGTTCACTGTGATGCTTGGTTAAGTTTTAAAGGTCATTTATTGGTTTATGAAGGTCAAACTGTAAAAACTGTCTAAACATGATATCTCAAAAAGGCTGTACGAATTTCACTCTGTGTGTCATTTCCTTTCACTTTTGATTTATCACAACATGAATTTAACAACAAATTATAGAAATGTATAAGTAGCTTAAAGTGTGAAAGGACGTGCATTGAGAAACTGTTTAGGGCTTATATTGGGAAGTGTAACTCCCTGAGAAAATGATAACTGATAATTGCCAATAAACAAAAGGAAAACAATGGCAGAAACACAACAGAATAAAGTCCCGCCCATCGATCAAAATC
This sequence comes from Holothuria leucospilota, assembly GCA_029531755.1. Classification (NCBI taxonomy): domain Eukaryota; kingdom Metazoa; phylum Echinodermata; class Holothuroidea; order Aspidochirotida; family Holothuriidae; genus Holothuria; species Holothuria leucospilota. The sequence goes on along the minus strand of CM055974.1, from coordinate 35,986,859 downwards.
TGTCAATATACTTGTCATGTGAGTGCCCCATATTGAGTGTAAGATCTGTATTATTTTTGCTTGTCAAAGTCAAATGTCATTTGAGGTCACCAGAGGTCAGGATGTGTAACCTTGTTTTCATGATTTGTCAATTATGAAACATGTTTGGATCTTTTATCTGGCATGTAACACCCGGAATTAAAAGCAAGAAGCTGGCATATGACCATGTTCGCATGAATATCGGTCTGTTTGATCTATGACAGTGGAATTTTTTCTATATTTAATTTAAGAACAGTAACTTTACAAAAAAGACTGTTCACTTAATACAGTACTTAAGGTATGTCCAAGTGGCAAGGAAACACTAAGCCTTTTGGCCTTTTCTTCCATATTGGAAGGGAACTAGAAGTAAACATAGTTAGAAACAATTTTAACTGTCTGAGATAAGGTAATTGGCCCTTCATATAAGTTAATTTATATGCAAGACTGAACCTGAAACTTATGTGGTGTAAAGTCAGTGCAATATATTTGTTAATAGGTAGTACTCTGGTTGCTTGCAGAAAGTTTCTTTAATCTATAAGGACAGTTCTCCTTGCGTATGCAGTATGCTACATGCTATATCCAGAAAACTATGCGACTCAAACTTACCAAGGGTTTGTACCTAGCCTTGTATTAAAGTGACTGGATTTGAATGGGTCATTTTCAAGGGTTTGAAACAGTTTATAAAACTTGTTCTGTGTTCAAGTGGTTAAAGTTCATAGTGGAAAATAATTTTTTTTGAATATGGTAGCCATTTTAAAGTTCTTTCATTGTGGCTCCCTTCATCTTCTGTGAAGGAAGATGACTAACAGTTATGGTTTAATAGAGCAATACATGCTAAGAAAATATGGACTGTTTCTGTACCAATGACAGAATGTCTGTAGTGTTTTTCATCACATACAAACTTTACATTAGAAACACGGTATTCAGCACCAGTTGTTGGGGTCAAGAGATTGGTTTTGAAGAAAATGTCATCTTAAAAGTGAATCTCTTAAACTTGGACTCGAAGGAAGGAATATGGTAACATTTTTTGTAGAAAGAAAAGAAAACAGTCACTGGAAGAGCTGTATCATTGTAAAAATATTTCTGGAACTGATATTTTAGTAGAGAAGAACTTCTGAAGTCTTTCATGCTGCTAGAATTGAATAGGACATTTTAGCCAATATTACCTGAGAAAAAGGCTTTTTCCCGGGTGAAGCTTATCTCTATAATTGCAAAAGTTAATCCCTTTTATAAACAAACTTGCTCTATTGACCAGTCTTTAAAGGGGTTCAAACCCCTTTAACTTTATTGGTCTCAAGATACCTGAACAGGAAGTTCTCTGATAAGATTTTGGATTAAGAGTGATCAACTAGAGATGGCTAAAACTTGCTATTTGTTTCTAGCATCATGTCATGTGGAACCTGTCATGTTATTCAAAACACAATCAATATGGATGTACAGAAGAAAAGTTATTGGGTAGGAAAGAGCTTGTGTTTGTTTTTCATTCTCCATTACTTGTACAGACCCTACTTATCCAAATCATTGTATAAATTATGTGTTGCTGGTGTGGGAGTGAAGTAGAAACGCTGTGTTTGTATGCAGAAGTCATCCTAAAACATCAGCGTCATAGCTTAATGTGGAAGTGTTTGTTTATTGTGGTTTCAGTGTTTGTGTGTGTAATTGTCTTGCACTCTGCTTCCCCATATCTCTACTCTTTTGGGGCAAATTGCTTGTTACAGATTTCTGATTAAATAATTTCAATGTTTTCTTTATTTTTGTTTTAGGAAATTATAGCTAATGTTATTGTGAAGTTTCCTCAGCAAGCTGTCTGGATGTCCATGGCTGTGTCTAAGGTAAACAGAATATTTTGAACACAAAAGCAAACCTTGAGAGGGAAGGAAATCCAGTGCAAGCTGCTGCAAATAATAAAATAGGAAGGGGGAGAAATTAAGTTATAAAACTATTGGAATCAGCCAGCCAAAAATCTGCATGTAGTGACAGGTAGTAAAAATCAAAAGTTATCTCCATTCAGCCCAAACTGTTTTGTGGTTGACAGATTGAAATAATATTGAGAAAACCTTCTTAAGTACCATGGAAATGGTTTCTTCTTTTGAAAGTGGGTTGTTCCCATACCTGGTATTGAGAAACCCTTTATCTCAGTCATATATGTAAGAACAGCATGGTAATTAACTACATTCTCAAGCTATAAAACTAGTGCTATTGGTGTATACTTTAGTTGAGTGGATAAAGTAGTAGCATATGAAGCAATGAAGCTTAGCAACCAGAATGTTTGGGGTTGGATCCCTGGCCAGGTCATAGTTAGATAGAGAGATGGCTTGTCTATCCAGTACCAGTCAAAAGTTTTCCTCTCTGAATGGATCATCTTTGTTGAAAATGAGTTAAAATATGGGTTCAAACTTTAAAGATGCTCCCTACACATATTTCCTATGATTGTGCTCTCTTAAAGATATAAAATAACTTCCTCAGGGCTTGAATTACTTATTAAACATTAGATAATCTAACCAGTTTTGTCCTGTGGTTGTTTTTTGTGCAGTCTACTCATCAGATGAGACAGCAAAGGTGTCGAGAAATTTTCAGCAGAGCAATCGAACTTGATAAGAGCCTTCAAAAGTTTGTTCAGGTGAGTACGACAAGTAATTGGTCTAGTCATGGTTTACTCTGTTTCATAAGGAGTTAAGATGGATCTTATGTTTGATCTATCATTCAATAGTGTCATTGAAATTTAACTAAACTGAAACTTGAGCATAATTCCTTATGAAAAAGGGCCCAGATAAAATAGATGATTCTATTATGGATAGGATTTCTGGTGTGTAAAAGCAAGTACCACCACAATTGATTATAATACCAGTTGTAATTAATTGTGAATGGCCTAATTTGTAAATGTAGATTATAACAGTAGAGCAGTGAAAGTCACTGATGACAGTCTGTTATATAACCATACAAGAATGAAAGATTTCTCATCACAGTAATGTTAAAGAAAGTTCATTGTCATTTTGGCCCAAGAAAGGTGAGTTTCTAGTGTCAAACCAGTAAAAATCTGTAGTGAATTAAGAACCACAAAGCATAGCTTATGTTAAACTTATGAAGGATAGGTATCATGAAGACCCAGTTTTAGACATTCATGATGGTTAAATGTCCATCATATAACAATGAACCTCAGTCCAAGGCTTATGATGATAGATCAATGAAAGTGAGATATAAGGTATGACGGTGACACAAGTCGAGTCAATTGTGATGGTGATCAGAAGTAGTGTAATGCATTATTAAAGTGTTAGGTCAGAAAGTAGCTTAGTACAAGTGAAAATTATTGCCTTAGAGAAGGGTTAAGGAGAATGTGAGATGAGCAACACAGGATTATGTTTGTCTTATGCTTCATATAATTGAACTAACACTGATACACTACCTTCATTGCCAATCAAGTAATCAACAGAATGTAATGTGATGAATGTGAGGGCTATTACATTATGCTAACTCTGAGTAAGGCTTGAAGTTTATTTGTTTGCTCAGTTATTTCCATTATCTCAACATACCTAACAAACAATTGACGATAACAAAATGAACAATATCAAAGAAAAGGAAAGTAATTTAAAAATTCGTTCATTACAGAATCATGAAGTAGAAAGGAGAGCGAGAATAAGTGAAATTAAAGATAAGTTTTATGAACTCCCTCATACAAAAACGATTTTACAGAGCAACAAATTTCGACTGAATATGTAACTTAATCCAGTCTTGCATTGACAATAAAATTAATATCACTGCAGAAGGCCCACTCATCAGGTCTTGTCTGCATAGTTGCTCTAGACTCCTAAGGAGTGGTCAATGTAGTTAGATTGGATTTAATGACACACCAACACAAAGGTGTTATATAGTGTCAGCTAGATAAAAAGGTAAGGTTCAAATATGGTTCAAGTTCAGTTTCATGTACAGTTCAAATATGGTTCAAATCCTTCCCTTTAGATGCCTCTTACAACAGGTGGGGGATACTGTGGGCATATTCTACAACCCTCAGCCCACAGGGAACGAGTGGTCAATGTAAGATATCATAGTTATTATTTTTTTTTGTTCCTACCCTTTCTAACAGGATGCTACTAAACTGACAGATAGACTGCTAGAATTGTGTAACAAAGTCGTGGACAGAGATTGCAACCTGCTGAGTATCAACAAAGATTTCAGAAGCCTTAAGAGATTAGTCACAGATAAGTAAGATATATCACATTCTTCCATTTTAGCAAAAACTCAAGTCGTTAAGTTTGTATAAATCTCAGTGTGAACTCATAATGGACATTTAAATGTTCCATTTTATTACATATGCCAATCTTTAGTTAGTCAATAGGCTGAAAAACTGAGTACCTATCAGGCACAGGGTACTGGGATTATACACATGTACAATTGTCCTGTTGGTTCAGAATTTGCTTTTTTTGGGGGGGGGGAAACCTTATGCCAGATTTGTGTAAATTTTTGTGGATTTTTCATAAACTTGTGTGATTCATTGTACCTTTCTTTGCTTAGTCACTTTTGACATACCAGTGTAAGCTTGGTTGTAGTCAAGTGATTGTTTGCCAAGCAGACTACACTCCAAGCCCTGACTATATACACATGTATGATGGATACGTATTGAAAGATCAAATTCGTCCTGTTTCTTGCCTTTGTAGAATGTAAATCCAATTTGCATTGTTTAAGATAAAGCAATGCAAATGGCTTTGTGGATAGTTGTAGTTTCATGGTGTCAAGTGAAGATATTCTAATTTCACCATCTCAAAACTAACTGTTGATCATAATAAATTTACTTGCTTTTGGTTAGTTCTTTCTAGTAAATGCTTATATCCGTGGAGATACTTTTTTAATGTCTACTGCAACAAGATCAGTGTACAACTGTTGCCATCACAGACGCTTGCATTTAGTTGGGGAAATGGTTTTCCCTTAAAACCCGCTGTAATATAATCAGGTCTAGTATAGAAGGAATGGTACGTAAACTTTCCAAAATAAAAGTCTTCTTGACTTCACATAAAATAGAATCTACATGTAGTGTTAGTTAAAGAATGAAATCATAATTTTTTTCATTGTACACCCCGAGACTGAAATTTAAAAGCTATCTAATTGTGTGAAATAAATAAAGACCCTACTGGGTAAACAACTTTGCCATTATAGTAAACGTGCTTGTGTTTTATTGTTTTATTTATAATTTATCAACTGTACCATGTGTCAGATGAAAGTGATCCAACTTTTCAATTTCTTTCATTTGTCAGGAACTTTAGTCAGATTATCGTTCCTTTACAATCACTCATGACAGTAACCTTACCAAGTACCCAGACACCTCACAAACGGCATGATCCTTTCCCTGCATCTGCAGTGTACATCTGTGGCTTTGATGATGGGGTAAGTCTGCTGCAGTTGACAGACCTCGTAGTAAATTAGTAGAGTGACGCCACAATGGTCATGATCAGATAGCTGTTTTGTAGGTTTTGTTCAAATAGCCATTATTTTGATTTTTATCAAATGCTGTCCAATTGAGTCTCATTTGGTTAAGTTTTTTTGTCATAGATTGTTGAATTAATGTTTTAGCCTTTTGTGATAACGTGTCTCGCTTATTGTAAGCTGTTCTTGGAATTTCTACCTTGTATGCTGTAGGTGGTGCTGTATTTTTTGTTTTGGCAATACTAAAATGTTCCACATGGGTATTTATTTTTTCCATGCTTCCTTTTGGTAGAGATAAGGCATACTATTTTTGTCTGTCAGAAGTCTGAAGGGTGTCTCACGATAAATATGGCACCTTCTAGACTCTTTTTATTTCAAACCTTAAAATTCAGCTTTCACAAGATATGGGTACCAGAACTAAAAAAAACAATGCAAACCATAAATGTTGTAGTCTGCACCAGTCTCTGATATTAATCATTTGGTATCTCGTTATTGATGCAGTCTTTCATGAAATTCTTCATCTTTCCACTTTGCTTGTTGGTTTCATTTCATCAATTAACAAAAACGTGTCACCTAGAGAAAAGAGCAGACATAACATTATGTTGAAATGAGTGACACTGATATTTTAAAGTTATTTCCTGCTTTGGGGGTTTCACTTGAATCCTTGTAATAGTATTACTAGGGATTGTGGGAAATTTTAGTCTAGCATAGTATCTTTGTTTATTCTTCCCTAGGTGGAGGTTCTCAGCTCTCTCCAACAGCCAAAGAAAATTGGTATCCAAGGTAATGATGGCAGGGTTTATGTGATGCTGTGTAAACCCAAAGATGACCTGAGGAAGGATAACAGGTTGATGGAAGTCAACGGCATCATCAATAAATGTCTGATGAAAGATGCTGATGCAAGATGGAGACAGCTACACATCAGAACCTATGTGAGTTACTGAGTTGTACTTGTTATTAGTTGTGGTATACTTAGTGTAAATAAAGTACCAGGGTTGTGCTTGGTATATACTTAGTATAAATAAAGTACCAGGGTTGTGCTTGGTATATACTTAGTATAAATAAAGTAACAGTTGTGCTTGGTATGTTCTTAGTATAAATGAGGTATCAGGGTTGTACTTGGTATGTTCTTGGTATAAATAAATGTATCAGAGTTGTACTTGGTATATACTGAGTATAAATAAAGTCTCAGCATTTTGCTTGGAGTATACTTTTAGTATCTTTATATCTTTATACTAACAGTGTAAAGAAGATATCAGGGTTGTACTTGGTATTGACAAATTAATTATCTGGGTACACTTAACTTGGTGTATGTGACTTCTTAAGTTATACTTAGTATATGTGTCAAGGTATCAGTTTGTGTATGGTATTTTTGAGTTAAGTTGTCAGGGTAAACTTGTTATTGTTAAGTATACCTTGTATGTGTAAGTTTGGATGTGTTTGGTTCTGTTGACATAGCTGTCAGGTTGTACATGGTGTTTGACTTGGTTGGGTATTGTTTGCATATAAAAGATTTTGGAGTTTCACATAGTTTTACAAGTTAGTTGCCGTGGGTAACATGATATGTGTTTTTTGTAGGTTTATACTTAGTATTTATAAATATGCTTTTCAGGCATATACTTGGTAATAAGTGACTTGTCAAGGTGTATTGTTATTTAAGAGTTATCAGGGTGTACTCGGTAAATGTAACTTAACAGGCTTCTATGTTGTATGTGAGTTTCTTATCAGGTCATACTTAACACTACTTGGTCAAAAGTTGTGTGCTATGTTAGCCACAGTGCTCACAGCTCTGAACTATGAATGTACTGATATTAATCTGTAGTAGGGTGTGGGATATTGAAATACAAACTAAAAAAGAAAGTACAAAGGTGGCCATTTTGTTTCCATACAGGCTGTAATTCCTCTTAATGAAGAATGTGGACTCATTGAATGGGTGCCAAATACCTCTGGACTGAGACATGTTCTTACAAGGATTTACAGGTATCTGCTGTGTACCAGATCTCATGGTTCAGTGACTTTTAGTTTTAGGAATCTTGTTCACTACTTTCGATGCCTAAGTTTATGGAGACCGTTATTATTTTATTAATGAAAGTGCTTGTTATGTCTACTTTTTGTTGTTTTGAGGTCAGTTTCCCTTTTTTCTATGGATATCAGAAGAGAAAATGTAACAACTTCCTCTTGGTTCCTTTTCTTTTGCATTGTGTTTAATCCCACTTATGGTATTACACCATAATTTTGTATAATACCATAATATTGTTTTTTTGAATTGAATTATGGTTAAGGAAGAAACATCACTGAAAGTGGAAGTTATCTGACCTAATTGTCAGTCAAAAGAGTTTTTTTTTTTTTTTTTTTGCTATCAGTTTTGAACCTCTTTTCAATTTATGCTTCTAATAAAGGAATGGAAAATATGGCTGAAAGTAATAGATTTGAAATGCTTTCAAAATGTAGCTTTTGAGTACAAATACTGATTCTTAATAATTGTTGTCTTACTGTTTTGTTTTACTTCATCAGTGAAGGTTCTGTGATTTGCAGCTTTGTAGAGTAGATGTGCCTGTCAATTGTACACTCAGGTATTTTGTATCTTTGTCAAAGACATGGCCATGTTATTTAGATCAATTGCTAGTCAAATGTGACAGTGGGGTTAGTCACTTTGGCACTGTGGTCAGTCTTATACTTGAAGTCAATTGCTGGTCATTATGAGTCAATTTTCCCATGTTAGTTACAGAACTATTGCTATCCTCTTTTTATGTATTTTTCCTGGTGACTCTTGTTACAATTAAGTTTTGAAATCTCATTACTCTTGTATTGAATCAGTTCTTGTGACTTGTTACTTTTTCAGAACCTTTCAGTATAAATGAAAGTACTGATGGCAAAAGACTGTCATACTCTTGATGTTTACCATAGTGCTTATATAAATGACATCAAAATTACAGTAGATGTTGCATCCAGTGCCTATCCATCAAACTCAGTTTTGTGATGCCATGTTTGATACTTATGTCAGGCCAAGCTTGCTTTAGATGGTGATGTACATGGCTTTGCTGTTTGGGCTGACTTGCTACTAAATGTTACTATATGTTATAGAGAGTAATAATTATACCAAATATTTAAGTGCTTTAATCATGATGGATCATGCTCAAAAGCACTGTACATATAATTAAAACATAATGAGAAATCATTCATCGTAAGCCATTGAAAATAAGTAGGTTTTCAAATGTTTTTTGAAGGTGTTTAAATTTCGACAGTCTTTAGTGTCATTTGGGATTTTATTCCAAAGACCTGCTGCAACTGAGAGAAATGTTTTGTCCGTATAGACAACTGTTCTTGTCCCTGGCACTACCAGAGAATGTGAGCCACGGGATGTAAGGGCCCGCCTTGGTTTGTTTGGTTGAAATGCATCAGACAAGTAATGAGGGGATAAACTGATCAAGGACTGGAAAGTCAGCATGAGTACCTTGTACTTGATATTTAACTGGCAAACAAAGAAGCTCTTTCAGCAGAGGTGTAATGTGGTCATACTTGCAGGTCCTTGTGATCAATCTAGCTGCCATGTTCTGAATTTGCTGCAGTTTTGGTGCAGTTTTGGTGTCAGGTATACCACAAAGTAGAGAGTTGCAGGTGAAGTGATTAGACTATGGACTTAAGACTTGGTAGCCTCAGCGTTCAATAATGGACGAATTCGTCCAATGATCCTAATTTGGGCATAGCAGGGTAGACATAGTGAATTGACATGCTTTCCCATGGACATGGCACTGTCAAATACAACTCCAAGGTTTCTTGCAGTTTAAGCCGGTTTTACTCGAGTAGGGGTGGATGGTATGTATTACAACAGAATAATAAGATGAAAATTTGTAACAGTTATATAAACTGCATTTTATGAAAGTATTGTTTCTCTTTTGCTGTTTACAGACAAAAAGGAATCTACCTATCATCCCAAGAGATCAAAGCTTTATTCCCACAGCAGTCAGAAAAACTTGAGTAAGGCATCTGTTTTGACTAGTGGGAAATGCTTTGGAAAATATTGGCCATTTGGGGGAGGGGGTTCGGGGGACTTCTAGAATAGAGGACCATGATTCTTACTAGTATCACACCATAGAAATTAAAGTAATGGAGAATGACATCAGGCAATCTAGACTGAAGCCACTCATGTTGCTCTCTGTACAACAACAAAGCAACAACACATAATGCAAACAGTACGGCGTTTCTTTTGCCCCGGTTGTCTCGACTTGAACCAGTTGGTTGGAAACTGGGACGTTAAACCTCATCTAACTAACTAACTTTTGCCCCAGTTATTGACAGTAAAACTACAAGTTTTCAAGTTAGAAGTGTATAAGGAAACACATAAGGTACCATGACTTATCTCAGTTGTGAAAATTACTCCTAATCTTTTGAAAAACAGATAAAATGATGTTTAACTTCTGAAGTTGAATGCACACACTGTACGTACGGAGACACGCCAATCAACCAGCGTTTTGCCGTACAGTGGAAGCGCCCTCGCAATTTTCGTGGCTTCACTGGTTAAACACACAGCAATGCATAGTGTCAGCATTCTCCCTTATTCTAATTCCTGTGTACCATACTAATATAGTATATTATTACTGTGGTGAAGTTGATCATTTACGATGCATAAATGCTGATAAGATAGGAAGTACAACATCTTCACAGAACGTTGAAAGGCCCAATATACTGGATATTTCAGGATGCAGGGAGATACTTAGCAGCCAGACACTTATAAATGAGAGATTAGAGGTTAAGCTTATGGTATATAATGAATTTAGTTTCTGCAGTTGTGCAGTGGCATTAAGGATTTCACAGTTTAATCTTGTTTGAAACATATTGTGCCAGGAATGCTCTGGTTCTACCATTGTGTTGCTATGGTTATTACCATGGCTGTAGTATCAGATTGTTTATAAAGGGATCTTCTTGCCAGTACTTAAAAACACATATGGCAGGAGACTGAGGGAGAGGACAGTAGAGAACCATCTGTTGCATGTGAAGGTGGGGTTTTAGGCTTATACTGAATTTTGCTGTATTAAAGGGGTACTTGATGTAAGCATTCTGGTGAAATTTGCATTGAAATCTGATCTGTGGTTCTCGAGATAACAGCAAATGAAGTTATCACTTTTTCAGCCCAAAGTGAGCTTGCAGCAAGCACAAATGACATCATAACCTCACATTAATGAGCTCCTTTTTTTCTTGTAAATTTCACAGTCAATTTTCTCTTCCATAATCTTGCATATGGTGATGTAGTGAATGCATGAGAGGCATTAACTACCGTCAAATTCCACATAGGGAGCTCATGTCGCTGTGAACTTCAAGGTCAAAACTACAGATTGAAAAACACCAAAACAAAGCTTTGTGCATCAATGTGAGGAAATGATATAACCCTTTGCTTGCTTCAAGCCCACTTCTGGTCACAAACATAGTAACTTCATTTGCTATACATCGAACTTTATGAAAATTTTACCAGAATGTTTAGGTTTAGTTCTTCTTTCACACATCAGAAACAATTTTTTGCTTGAACCCTTCCTTAAAAGTGCATCATTACTGGTAGCCCACATTGTCGGCTGGAGTCCTGCAAAATACACCCCACCATGGGAGAACTGTGTACTCCTTTCCAGTAAGCTTAAACTGGGAAATGATATGGAATGAAATAAAACCTACTAATCCCCACCATGCTAGAGACATCATCAAAATATTTTGGGACGGGGTATAACCCCTCTCGAGTTTCTCTGCTGGCATTAAGACAGAGATGAATTAACATTTAGCTGGACAGTGTGAGACCTATTCTGTCACATCTTTCCTCAGCATTGTGAGAAAGCTTTTATTCAGTTCTTCATCTTTAATATTTGCACAATTGTAATATTCATATAATAAGGCACATATCAGTGTGGAAGTTGTTCTGCAGTACCTTGAGATTTTGTTATCATATTCTCATTACAGAACTAAGCTTATGCTCTTCAAAGAGAAGCTTCTGCCAAAGTTCCCTCCAGTTTTTGGTGAATGGTTCCTGAAAACCTTTCCTGACCCTACTTCGTGGTATGTTATATGGAAACCTCAGACATTTGCGCCAAGAGACACTGACTTAAATTAATCCAAAAGGGTATTAATGCCATTTGGACCTGCAGTGTTGGTAATTTCAAGGCAAAATGAAAGGTGTGCAGAAGGCCATGGCATTCTGTGCTGTTGGTATATGCTGTGAATCCTAGACACTGCTGACCGACTGCAAGGTCAAGTGGTTAGAGCATCTGACTTGTAGCCAGAAGTTCTGGGGTTGGACTCCTGGCCAGGTCATACCAAAGACTTTAAAAAAGGAACCTTCTGCCATTGTGCTTGGTGCTCAGCATAAGCAATGGAGTAGGGAAGACAACCCAGTGAACCACAACTGGAAAAAAGGCTGTGGCCGGCCCGACTCAAAACCAGTTGGTTAGAAACTGAGCCGTAAAACCTCATCTAACTCTAACCCTAGACACCGCTGTATCACCAGCCATTTGGTACAAAGTATTTCTCATTGATCAATGACCTTCTGAAAAAAATAACATAGGTATTCTAAAAAATATATAGTGCCCTTATGATCCTGTGTGCAGAGAGCATTGCTTTATTGTAAAAAAATTACTTAAATTAGTGGATTGGAGCAAACTTGTACATATTGAGGCTGGTTTCAGATCAACTCTGTCCAGTAAAGCAAGTACATGTAGATTGTTTCATGTATTATATCCATTAAATTGAGACTGAGACTTAAAATAATTGTAAAATATTGATTTTCTGTTGTTTATAAAACCATTTGCAGGTACCTGAGTCGTCTAGCCTTTGCTCGTACAGCTGCAGTTATGTCTATGGTAGGCTACATCCTTGGACTGGGTGATCGCCATGGAGAAAATATTCTAATGGACTCCATCAGGGGTGATTGTGTACATGTAGATTTCAACTGTCTTTTCAACAAGGTACAGTATGATCTTTCTATAAAGGCAGAATTGGTTACACTCTATAATGCAGTTACTTCAGGTGAAACCATAAAATCTTGAATGTGTGGGTTTAGTAGGGTTACTTAATGAAGAACAGAAGGAGTTGGGTCATTGTCAAATAGTAAAGAGGAGATTGGGGTTTAGGTGATGGTTTTGCTGTTAGGATGGATAAGATTTGGTTTTCTTGTTGTTGAAGAACAAATTCATCCCCATTATTAGTGCTTAGGTAGGAAGAAGAGAGTTACTTCAGGGATAGATTTTACAAACATTTCACCAACATGTTATTTGCTATCTAATGACTCACTAGCAACATTGCAGCATAGTTTGCGAGCTCTGTCATTGCTGATGCTACTGACTTTTATTGCAAGAAAAAACCATGAAGTTGTGAATGATTTACTGTGGTAAATTATTTTGGTTGGATCGCCAGAAGACTTCCTTGTTTCTTAACTTTATTAAATTACATTCACTTTACTTTGTTGGTTTTGAAACAGGAAGTCCATTTTGTTTATTATGACATCTTGAAGAATTCCTGTACTCCTTTTGTTCTCAACAGCTAATAAAACAAAATGCTTTGATAACAAAGATGTTGTATGTAATATGAGAAATCTGTTTATAATGTCAAGCATTTTAATCCATTGTTGCCGCATTGTTTATCAAGGGAAATTGCATTTTATGAGTTTCACTTTCGCTTTTGATTCTCTGATAGGGGGAGACTTTTGATTGGCCAGAAAGAGTTCCTTTTCGGCTAACTCACAACATGCTGGATGGCATGGGCCCTCTGGGCTTTGAGGGTGTTTTTAGAAGAGCATGTGAAGTTACAATGACAGTCATGCGAGATCAAAAGGACCCTCTCATGAGGTCAGTAAATAATTCCCGAATTTTTCTTTTATATTGCTGCTTTGTTTGCACTGTGCTAATTTATTTCTAAAGTAGGGCAGATTTAAAGCTTGCATTTGCTTCTGAGTTGGATGGAGGGTCATTACCAAAACAGTTTAGCAAAAATATTTGGGAAATATGTGTAGAATAGTGTTTCCAGGGGGTCACTTCATATGACATTTCGTCAACCATTAAAAGGAACTCTTTTTGCAGTACCCCTAGCATTGTAATAGAATTGCCCAGTCGTTTGAAATATTCCCCCACCATTGTAATAGTTCAGCTCAATCACAGGCTCTATGGGAGGTTCAAATAACTAGATCACTTAACAGAACTACCAGGATATAATGCGATCTGTCAGTATGGTAAACCCATTATCATCATACTTTCAGGGAGACATCCCTTAGGACTTTTCGTAGTAGATAACTCATTATCTTCATGCGTCATAAACTTTTATGCATTGTTGTATCAGACTATGCAGCAAGAGGTTCCGTATTTAAGGTGCCAATTTTTGGGGAGTCTGCCATAGGTTATTTCTGTTGAGCATTTGACCACCATATATTCTGTGAATCCTTGATCAAAACACACCTTTCAATAAAACTCCTTACCAGGTGGAGTACTAAACAAATGGAGGCTTTTTCATTCCTGTGAAACCCATTTGTTTTTGAATGAATCAATCATTCTTCATATGGCTAAGGCCCTGTATTTGCTTCTGATGTATAGTGTTTGTGTTGTAAAGCATTATGAGAGATGCTTCTGAAGGAAAGAAATTTACTCAGGTGGACTGATGTTCTGTTTAAATTTATTGGTGATTAGGGGCGTGACAAGTCACAAGGTTCAAGTGACTCCTAGTCATCCTACTCCTACTTTTTGAATCTTCCTCCTTCCTCTACTTTTTTCTTGAAAATCTTACTTCATCCTTCTTTTTCCTTATTTATGCTACTTTTTTGACTTACAGCAATACATAAAGTGGTATTTTTATATTATTAAAAAATGTCCAAAAGAGTCGTTATGATGCCATCAACATTATAGAGTTTCCACAAGTGAAAGCTCTTAAACATCATATTTTTGTCCTACTTTAATCTACAAAATCCTTCTTTTCTCCTGCTTTAAAAGAAGGGTCTGCTCAAATCAAGTTTTGATATGTTAGACAGGTACTTATTCTAAGCATTCTGGTAAAATTTGTATTGAAATCAGATGAGTGGTTCTCAAGATATTAGCAGTTAAAGTTGTCATATTTTCAACACAAAGTGAACTTGAAGCAAGGACATATGACATCATACCTCACATTAATGGGCAGTCTTTTGTTTTTCTGTAATTTTTACAACCAAATTTCTTCTCCACAGTCAAGTTATCAGAATGTGATTGCATGAGAGGCATAAGAATTTTACAGACTTCACATTCCACAGGGGAGGGGGGGGGGGGGGGAGGTCCTATCCCTATTAACTTCAAGGTGAGCACAACAGACTGAAACACAGCATTTGTCATCATCACTGTGAGGAAGTGATATAACCCCTGCTTGCCTCCAGCTCACTTTGGGTCTCAAATGTGGTAACATCATTTACAGATATCTCGAGTACTACATGTCCGGTTTGAATGGAATTTTCACCAAATTGCATAGATTTAGTTCCTCTTTCACATATGAAAATTAATTTTCGCTTAAACCCTCCCTTTAAATGAAAAGTTTGATCCAGCTTTTCTCCTACTGTTTCTTCTGGGTCCTCTTGAAAGCCTGAAGGTAAAAAAGGGTTTTGCTTCTTTCTGTGTGAGTAGTCAGAGGGGGAAATGTGTAAACAATTAAGGAGGGGCTGTGAAAACAGTAAAGGAGGTACCATCTCTTTTATATGCTCTCCAACTTATTACTGTTCTTCTCATAATGCATCTTTTTATTTGTTTTTTTTTTCAGTGTTTTGAAAACCTTGATCTATGACCCTTTGGTGGAGTGGAGTAAGCCCAGTCGAAGCAGAACCACAGCCCTCACAGAATCAGGTGAAATAAACAATGAAAAGGTAAAAGAATGCCCTCCATTCATTACAGGTATTTGCTGTGGGTATCCCCTGGTTGGTCAAAGGATGACTTGTCAGTTGTGTTCCCAAGCTCACACACATTATGATTGTGTGGATGTGGCCTTGATCAATTTAAAACTCTGTGCAAGCTAATGTAACTATGTCAAGGAGCTGTACAAGACTTGGTTTTTTGTTTTAGAGGAAGGACTAGAAGTAAACTTAGTTGGGAGAATTCTTACTGTTTGGGGTGTGATTGTAAAGCCTTTAACCCTAGGTCAGGAAGCCTGTATCAAAGTCATGAATTCTTTCAAATAAGGAATTCTTCATAGACATAATTCCTGCATTTTTCTACCACTTCCCTGTGCTACTCTCCATCATAATTTCTCAATTATTTAAGGTAGCTGTCGTTGAAACTCGTTTATTTTGCTTGGAGCTAGTAAATCTCATCTCCCTAACAAAACTTTGACTTAATTTCTCTTAACCACTTTCTTCCTGACAGGCCCAGGTTCATGTGCGAGACATTGAGCAACGCCTGCAAGGAATATTAAAGAGTAAGAATAAAACCAGAGGACTCCCCCTATCCATTGAAGGCCATGTAGATCATCTCATCCGAGAGGCAACTGATCCTAAGAACCTGTGTCAGATGTACGTTGGGTGGGCTTCATATCTATAATCTGTGTGGGATTATGTCATTTCATCATGCGGGATGGATGAGGAACTGTCCGCAAATGTGTTATAAGAAAAACCATGACAGCCGTATTAATTGGCAATATCTCATAAGAATGTTGTGTTTAGATATTAATCATTCTCTCATTTTGAATTTACTACTTTTTTACCTATCAAGTAGAACATTCAGAACACCTAAGATGTACTTTCATAATTTGGCCTGTAACCAGCACCTCACATTTTGGTATGGGATCAGTTCCCAGCTCATGTTTAGATGGGCTCACCCATGTATCTATCATGACCTGTTTTTGGTAATTGTTGTGACAAAAGCAGAGGTTTAGGGGAGGGGTTAGGGTAGAAATTTATGTTAAGGATTGCTTCCAATGTATTATGCTATAAAAGTTGAGGACTGAAAGGGAGATTTGTATGAACTATGCACAACCCCTTGCCATTTGGAAACCATGGGGATATCCCTGAAGTGAAATTATGAGGGGACATTCAGAAATAGTGTTGTGAAGCATTAGCATCCTATGATAGCCGTCTTGCTTGCCTTCAGAATCATCATAGTGTTACGTAGGAAAGGTACATGATGGTATTGTGGTGAAGAAGGAGTGCATACTATGTTATACATCTGCTATATAAATTATAAAATGGTTAGGGGCATCCTTACTGTAGGTCATACAGTATGAGTTTACAGAAAATTTAATGAAGGAAAAGACAGCACATATTAAATATAAAGTTTGCTTTTATTTCATTGTCATAACTTTCTGTGAATACACATCCAGTACAGTTTCAGTATGAAAATATCATTATGTTTGTATGTGATACAATATTTGAACAAGATAGTGTTAAGTTGATGGGATTTGAATGAGATGATAGTTGTATTGAGTGAAGGGTCCAGTAGTACAGCCAAAAAATACTTCTTGGTAAACTCTCACTGTCTTGGTAGAAGACATACTGAATGTGTAATGTAAGTGGAAAACCTGATTATCAAGCTTTACATTTTATCAGGTAAGTTTGAGGTATTCAAGAGTGCACAAGCACTTTCCAACAATAGCTAACTGATGATTGTGTAATCTAGAGATGAGGTAGGGGGGGGGGGGAGTTCTCTAGAGGTGGGGCTGTTAAAGCATGATGACATACACAAAGGGTAAGGAGGGAACCAATTAAGCAGCAACTCTTTGCAGTTTGTGAATCATTGTCCCCCTTCCCTAGTCACACATGTACCTATCCCACAAACAACACCTTATCATTTCTATCCAACACAGCAGTTTTGCTTATCAAATGCTGAAAGATAACTTGTCAGAAAGGGGTGTGACATAAGTACTTCTGTGGATACAGTACATCAGAATATAGTATGTTAGCTATTGTAGCTGATAATATCATCCATGTTGGAATGGAATATAGTGCTACACTACCAGACCCTAGTTGTAGATTCAATATTTAATTTCAGAGGACACTGCAACATGTGTGAGCAAATGACACAAGAATGTGATAGGCAAGATGAGAACTTACAAACTTTTATCCAAGTCAGGAAAATAAACTCCTGTAAAATACTTAGAGGCTTAACTCATGCTTCTTGAATGATTTCTTACTGTTAGTGTTATTAAGGCACATGTATATATTGGTAACATTGTGCAGACATACCAGGGCCCTGTTTCATAAAGAGTTAAGATCAATCATAAGTTTGATCCGCCATGCAGTCGTCCAATTGAAATCAATCTTTGCCCTATTTCATTAAAGTTAGGAATATTCTCAAAATTAAAGTTACTAAACCGCTTCGGCACGATTCGTCCGAAATCACTCCTCTCTTCATATATTTAGGGATAAATCAAAAGTGACATTGTTTTTATCTCTGAATTTCCTACCAAATCAATTAAGAACATTTCTAAATCTACCAAAGATCATTTCTAAGCCTAGGGACAACTTCAGTATGAAGATAGGAATGAATTCTTTCCAAGTCCAAGGTAAGAATATTCATAACTTTTTATGAAACAGAGCCCTGATGTGCAAGTTGATCATGACAGTGTTGGCAATGGTGTGTTGTGCCAATGACATCATACAAATTTCACTATGTGTGCATCATAAAATATCAATCGGAGAGATTTGTCCCACATTTAACTTATCCACTATCATAAAATCACCTGAGGAAAAAAAAATTAAATATTGGTATGAAGAAAGCAGGTCCTATCTGTAGACGTACAACGTTGGTGTTCCCAAATTGCTCACAAGTGAACTTGCTAGCCCCAGTTAACTGCCAGGACACACTACCACACACACAATCTTGCCAATTTAGGTTTGGGAGGGGTAAGGAGGTGTGAGTATGGGAGCAGTTTCCCACCACCAAAAGCCTTGAGATGGTGTCAAGTGTAACCATCCATATAAACTCTGAGCTACAGTTTAAGCTGAAAACACATCAGGACAAGTAAATGGACTGAAGGCTCCTCATTTTTTTTTTAAATAATTAAAGTTGTTTTGTCCTACAACAGATCTGACAGTTGTAACCAGTGTGGTGCTCATTCATAATTACAATTAACAATATAGTTTCCTTTTATTTATAAAAATTAACATGTTGTTTAAATATACAGCTTATCAGAAATTTACATGCTAGTCATAGTTGATAGACAATTCTACAAGTGATTATAAAACAATAGCATAACAATAATACTTATGTACACCCAAATTTGTAGCCACAAATTCTCTCTAAAGACCGTTCACAAAGAAAATCAAGACAAATTTAGAAAATGATTGCACTTTTTTAAGCGTCCATGAGTGACACCATGGGGGCCGTATGAACACAGTGAAAGTTACAAGGAATAGAGGAACCCCTAATCAATTTCATATCCCAGTCAGTGCTTATATTAAGTGACCCATGCAACTGGAATAATTAGATAACATTTTATTACTCCCATATCAAATTATTTAAAAGGAAAACAAAAATGAAAAGAAAGATGTGAACTTTCATACTGGAATGAATTTTGAATTTTTTTCTGACTAACATAAAACATAGTTATTTTGACAGCCCAGAATTTAAAGAGCTTTATGTTAGTTCAGAACTTCCAATTTTTTGTATTTTACATTATTGTTAGAGTTTTGTTTTTCTCATTTACATGGTTAGGTTAGTTGAAGCTCTAAAATGTACTGACTAAAAAAAAATATCAGCTCTGACAGGCTCTGATAGTTCACTCATTCCACATGTCAACTTTTGCATAGTTAATGATCCCAGAAATTGTCAAACTTTGAAGCAGTATACCTTGAGAACTGTCAAAGGTATTAAAATACTGTCAATGGACGTATCGTTAAGGGGTTCTTATTCAGAACATTTGGGTAACAGACCTCCACATACAGGTGGTCAGTTTATCCTTAGGTGCAGAAGCAATAATTCTAAATGATATTAACTGGCCAATCATGTTTATTGCCAAACAAAAGTACTGATTAACAACAGAGAAGATCTTAGCCAGGCTTCAAATGCTGGGACTGTCACTTTGTACAGAATGCACCCCATTTATGCCGAGAGTGGGGGTCCAGATGTTTTGAAAACAGCTGTTGGTGTGATTCCTCCCATGCAAAATATGTGTGTCTATTTTAGCAGATAAAGTCTGGTTAGTAACATCACTGAGTTTTGAATTCATGTCAAAACTGAACAATTTAACATTTATACTCAATATAAAAAGGTTTGCTAGAATTTCTTTTGGCTAACTCAGAAGCTGTCCTGCATAAATTTGGCCATTTCCATCACAATTTGGTCATCTCAAAGTTAGAGAAACACATCCCCAGCTGAAGTTTGATGACAGTCACAAATCAGTTCTCATGATGAGGTAACAATTAGAAACTGAAATCGAAAATACGTTCGAGGGCTTCCGTTAATATGGAATAGGCAATCACTTGTGTTAGGTGTCCTAATACCACTCTTGATGGAAAGTACAATAGTTAATGACTTACAAACAAAGAAATACTTCCCCTTTTGGTGGACATATGATGGTAAAATGAAATTGATTGTTGGAATTATTGTAGCCAGCCATCATTTTATGTCATACAAAGTAACTAATATGTAAGTTATTGCCTTGGTACATGGGTCTTGTCGATGGGACTAACAGTGGCCAGTCATCAAAAGCTAAGGAACTGACAATGGGAATTTATCATTGCCTCCTGTGATTGTTGCTAAATGGTTGATCATGCCAATAATGGCAATCAGGGTGGTACCACCTTTAGGAAGCAGAAAAGTCAGATTCTTCCTACTTTGGCTTTATGATTACACCACTTTCCCAGCATATTCCCTTTTCTTTGCATCAAAACCTTTTGTAAGGAAAATGCTGGACTTGGAACTTTGGCACCTTCAAAACTGATCCCTGGGATAGACAAAGCATAAGGCACATTCTTGCAACCAACACCTTTCAAAATGTAAATGGTTTTACGTATTGTCCACAGCAGTTGTGCTCAAAAGACAATAATTAGTCAAGTAAATCAATTGAGTCCCTAAAGAAGTGATGATCTTAACATGTATGAACATTTTTTTCTTTTACTCTCACTCCATTAGAACTCAACATCTCCAAATCTCTTCATCTCACAAATCTACTTCATCAGAGCCCCCTTCAGTTGTTGCAGATTGGCTATTGAAATCTTGGTCAAGCAGGCTCTGGCCTTGTAAAAACTTTGCTAATGATGAAGACACAAAAGACTGCCTGTCTGCCCCCAGAAGTTCCAAATCCCCTGTAGTGAATGGAAATGCTGATGTGAGACACTCCTGGTTCTTGGTGAGGTCTTCGAAGGATGTCAGAAATAATTTCTCGCTATGACATCGTGACTTCAGGGGTGGATGCTCTTGATCTGTAAGCTCCTCAAGCTTTTTGAACAATTCTTGGATTTCACCAATCAAACAGCAGTACTGGTGGAACAGACCCACCTCCCCACCCCCTAAAATGTGAGCACTGGGGATCCATCGCAGATAGCAGTGGATCCAGAACTGAATACAAGGAACACCACAGTGGGGGAGCAGCACCCCAGATTTTGCAGTTCTTGTGTCCATTGACCCAGTACTAACACTAGAGTTTGTGCTGTATGTACTAAATCTAGCACTTCTATCATCTTCTTGTGCTTGGCTTCTTTCCTTTGAGGTTACCCACACCGTACTTTGTCCCCCTTTCTGTCGATTCTGTTCAATGCCACGGTATATTCCTGCATTGCAACTCTCATTGTAGTCCAACAAAGGTGGTACATCTAATTTCTCCCTATACATATCTAAATCATCTCTTATAAGATACAATGGATTGGAGAATAGGTTCTGGTCAACCATTGAAAATTGTAGAGTCCAGGCCCAAACAGACACCATCTCTCTCTTGAATCCATTCACTGGGTTTCGAATCTTGCTGCGGTGCCTTTCACTTGAGAAGACAAATGTGTCAAATAAACAGGTGTGAAGACTGTCCCACAGAATGATCAGAAATGTGTCATTAAACTCAAAAGCCATTGGGTACTGCCTCATAAGTTGAAATACACAGTCCAGAAAAATCAGGAACACTGGGCTCTGAAAATAAAAACATAAAATTCTGTATTTACTGACAGAGGACCAGTTGCATCACCCTGTAACTAAGTCACAAATTTGTCCGTCATGAAATGGCCCCTGAGCAAAACAAACTTGCTACTTAACAAAGTTGCCTCTAATAATGATACCCCCAAACACAGCCACTCCAAACAAAGTCACCCACTACATTCAATGAAGTGGCCCCATGAGTAGTAGCCTATCATTGAGAAAAGTTTGAAGAACTATGTGGTTTTATGGGAGAACTTTTCACTTTGTGATTTCGAAACCTCTTCACGATGGAAGAACCTGAAGTATTTATGAGAGATATGACTGCAATGTGATTGTTGAAGCATAGGTGACGTACAAGGCATAGTGATGGCCACACCATCATAAATTATGGGCCTATACACCTATGGTACAAAGAGAAGCTGCTATTTTGATCATGTGACAATATTTTCTCCAAAATCTTAAGTTATCAGAATGTGATTGCATGAAAGGCATGGCCCCATGGGGAGGTCCTATCTCTATTAACTTCAACGTCAGCACAACAGATTGAAAAAAAAAAGCATTTCTTATCAACGTGAGGAAGTGATATAACCCATGCTTGCATCAAGCTCACTTCAGGTCACAAATGTAACTTCATTTGCTGATATTCTGAGTACTACATGTCCAATTTGAATGAAAGTTTCACCAAACTGCATAGATTTAGTTCCTCTTTCACATATGAAATTAATTTTTTGCTTAAACCCTTCCTTTAAATCACTACAAAAATAACCCAAATCAAGCTCACCACTTCTTCTGCATTCCCTGATAAGTGTCCTGAGCGAGACAGAAAGTCATGACCAGCAGCGACCCACTCCCGTTGGACCAAACTCTGAAAGCCCAGCTGTGTCCTGTAGTATGGGTCCAGCATGATCTGGGCCAAACAGGAGATGACACATGACAGATCCCTCCCTGTTGACTCTACAATAAGCAAAGATGAAATCACTTCATTCAGTGAAAATAACTGGCAGAACATGAGTCTTGTTCTTTGATGGAGTTTTGAGTCATGTCCTGTGTCTCCATTCAAAAAGTTGATGTTTTACCTTAGGCCAAGCTTACTTTCTTTTATCAAGTTACAATAATTTGCAAGCGAGCATTTCCAAATATGAACCAATAAGAAAACAGTACATCACAACTCTTTCACCAATGAGAGAACTAACTGAAATCTCCAACAGCAGAATATTTAAGAGCAGTCTATTAACAGTTTCTAATTCCAAGAACATCATGGCACTGCTGGATGCAACTTACAGGTGTTCAAATACTGCCTTACAAAATATGACTATAAATCCAACCACTGCCTAAAGGCTGGTCCTTACTCCAAGGGTAACTGCTGCTGTCAAGCATAAATGACCAAGGAGAGTCTAAGCATCTTTAACTTGGGTTGCATAAATACCATTTGTGGCTTGCTTATATTTAACTATGGTGATGTACCTGGAGTATGGACCCAATGATCCAGCCTTGACTATTTGAAAGAGTAAATCCCCCAGCTCCTTCTGACTGCCATTTGTGTTCACATTTCTATATCTTCATGAATGATATGTATTCTTCCTAGAAGTGTTGGCACTAGGTCTCTGAATTTGGGGGTGGGGCAGTGGGAATTCCCCATCCAACATAAATTGAGTGGGATTTGGTTCAAAGGGAGGGATAAAAAGTCAACTTTTTCCAAAAGGTGGGGGGAAATTCCCACACATGATATAAAACCTTACAAGATTGGTGAGAAGAGTGCAGAAATCAGGCAATCCCCTTGCCTATTACATACACTGCTTCCAAGTAATGGTTCACAGAATCATCTCTGAGAGATATCATGACTTAACTTTCCTTTTTTAATTCTAGTTCTTTACAATGATCAAGGATATCTACTAAAATGATTCCCTCACCTTTAAGGACCACACTCTTGTTCTTCTGGTTCAGTTGAATGGCTATTTGTTTTGCTTTTTCTAGAAAGGCACTGCATTAGAACAAAGAAAAACCAATGGAAAGTGACATTAGCAAAAACTGAATAAACAATGGGCTACTGTTCTGCAACGACTGATTTGTATAATAAAATGAAAATGTACTATGCTAGGGGTTATTTCAATTCCAAGGGGTAGAACACTTGAGAGGAAAGTAATGGTCTGATATTTGACAAGTCTTCACTGCTTAACCACAATCTACATCCAAAACTTTTGTGTTAAGTGGGCACTGTACTTCAACTTCATTAGTAAAAACAGGCAGCCTATTTATTGCACAGTGAGAAGCTTTGTTTGTCGGGGAGAGAACGAGACTAGCCATTATATGGCAAATGTGAAGAGTTTGCTATTGTAAGACATAGTCACGCAAAGGCTTGAACCAACACTTACCTAACATGGTGTAACCATTTGCTGCTCTCTAGTGATGAAAACCATTTACTCTCAGCTGCAATAAAATCTTTCATAGAGGCTGAAAAGATCAAATTCAAAATGCAAACTAAGTATTATTATTATGTCTAAAAGATATTCCTGTGAAATTCTAAGCTAAAAGCCACCTCACATGGTCTAATGTTTCTTGCGCTAAATGTTTCATAGCTTTGATGAACACTTATAAGGGTTTTGGTTTCTCAAAAAACCAAAGACTGTTTAAGGACCCAAATTTTTTTTCTCATGTAATGTAACATTTTGAGAATATTTCAAATCTTAGCTTTTAAAAGTAAAAGATGATAATGAAAAATACACTTCAATATTTTACTGTATGTGTTATGCAAATAAATCTTAAAATTCCCTGTCATAAAAATAATAACATCCTCACACACTACAAGCCTCAAAAATAACAAATTCAAATTAGTATATGGGTTTTCAAGGCTGTCTATAAGCCCTACTTTGACAACTGTTGCAAAAGAATGAATGAGTTGGACCTGGCGGCGCAATCACACTCACATCTGTTACTCACTGCCCCATAGAATCTTTTCCAAACAGCAATTACAAAGGATTATGGGATAGGGCTTTGGTAAGTGTCATTTTTGTCAATGGCATCTTACTGTGACCAAAAATGACACAAACACAAATTCTATCCCACAATCCTTTGTCACTGCTACCTGAAAAGAGAGGGATGGGGCAGGGGGCGTGGTGGTAGGTCTATTATAATGACAGAAGAATAGCTTCCCAACCACTCCACACAACACTCCCCAACCTCTCCAAGCTATGAACCAGCAATGGTTTTAGGCCCCTATTGCAGATGTCTATTACATCTCAAGAACATTCTGTCAATTACTAAACGTACCATTTAACGTAAGGCTGACCGTTACATCAAAACACTCTTGCTAGGCTCTCTTCCCCAATTAAAATCCCATAAATTATAACAGCTTCAGGCTTGTCTTGATTTAATTGCCAAGGACAGTTGAGGTACCTGTGTACAAGCTCCACCTAACTGAAAGTGTCACTTTGAATAAAATTAGCTTCAAATAATGTTGGGAGGTCAATGGCAGGATGTTAGAGAATAAACCAGGTATGACAGTACTACATAATTAACAGTGTACAGCTGAAGTGCAGCTGACATCAACACTTCACATGTAGTAATGGAAATTCTGTGCAAAATTGACATCAAATTTATGACAGCTATTCACAGAGTGATCCTTTTTATTCAGTTTTAGTGACAAAGGAACATTTCCAGCTTTCTCTAAGCATGAACTCTGCTGTGGCTGCTTGCTGTGGCTGCTCTGTTCATAATACAGTAAAACCCCGTTTATCCGAACCCCGTTTATCCCAAACCCCGTTTATCCGAACTAGCCGTCAGATTTAACAGCAATAATAGTCAACACATTTACAGTAGTATACACCAAGTTTTAAGTGCTTTACAAGGCAAACTTCAACGTAAATTTTTGCAGAAATGCACTAATTTTTCTCGGGACTTTAAAAGTAATGGAAAGATGTCACGATGGCTAAAACAGCCGACATGTGGACATAGAAAACAATCTGTTATCTCTTTGTCAAATTTGGAAGAAATATCGTACGTATTTGCTTTGAAATTCTTGTTAGAAGCCATGTGTCGGTATAGGCTCAATATCCTCTCATACAAAAATACGTTAGGCTAGCGTAAGTCTTAGTTTCACTAAATCTGAAAAGTTAGTAACGTAGTGGGCTTCATACCTAAAAATAATGAAAGTAGACCTTACCAAAACATTGCGAACTGCTGTTTGAGAGTCTCCTACACATGTGTCTCTAACAATTTTGGAAATTTTTGCAGAATTGATACTCTAGATACCTCTCCAGATCGTTACAGCTTTTCTTGAGCACACACATTCATTTAGTGTGTAGAAAGCATTGGTCATTCAGACCAGCGAAGGCTCAAATTTTTGGAATAAAATCTCTCTGTTTTAGACGTCTTAAAATTTATTTGTCATATCATCGGTCACAAAAAATAGTAACTCAATATTTTGGGGGATTTTGTCTGCAATTTTAAGCCTTTTCGGAATTATTTTGGAAATGTGTTGACACACTGTCTTATATGGACCCAGTGTACCGTACTTAAGGCAAAACATTGGAACCTCGTTTATCCGAACTTTTTCGTTATCCGAACAAGCTTCGGTCCCGATGTGTTCGGATAAACGGGGTTTTACTGTACAACAAGGCAGGTGAATGCGATGATGCTTCTGGGGACATGCCATTCAACTGACAAGAGTAAAATCCCTGTCTTTTGCCATTTTCTAAAATAACTGAGACAGGTCAAGTGTTCTATTCTCTGCTACTGCTGGACAAATATAAACAAAGGCCAGAAATGGGTAAAAACTCATGAAATGGAAAACAAAGTCTTTACAACAAAATTTGCCTATTGAGACCACCCAAAAATACTGCAAGAAGGAGTTACAAAGTAGTATGTGCTTTATGTAGTTGGTGCAGAAAAAGATTGAAAATACAAAAGGACAATTTTTTACCAAAATATTTTATTGAAAATCCAAATCAAAATGTGTATTTGGACAACAAAATTTGCTGTTATTTTCTCTGTAGCTCTGTCTGATAGAGCATTCACATTTGAATTCAACTTTACCCAGGAAGAAGCTGAATATGCCAAGTCTGGCTACCCAATTTCAGGCTAAGGCCAAGTAATTTTGAAATACTGATGTATGATAAAAAAAAAAGGGGGGGGGAGGGGTTTACATACATATCTGGAATGTAGCAAGTTTGGTTTGGAGAATGACAGCTCAGATGAACAGATGGCAGAGCATGTCTTAAACAACACCTGCACAGAAGATTCCTGACTAAGAAAAGTTCAAACTGAAGGAGATCTTTATGATTTGAAAATTTAGAACCTTTAACTTATAAAGGAAACAACCATCACTCTTCCCTTGGATTGTGCAGATCCAATGCATGATGAAGCATTAGGTTGCCATTTTTAAAGCATTGGTTAAGGGGCTACTAGATCTGCCTTACAAATCCTACATACAAATTCAAAGAGCAAGTTTTTGTGTATGTCCCTTGTCAGTTATGGATATTACAGATTGGCTTCATCCTCAATTCATGCATCCTTCCCCCCATTCTCTTTCCCTGTCATCTTCCTAAATTTCCCTGTCCACTACCCCCAAGATACAAGCATCTTATACACATGTACATTTAAAATATCATACCTGATGTACACAAGTCTTGGAACTTTAAGAAGCTTGACTGGATATCTTTTACTGATGGTAACGATTTATCTAAATCAGAAACAACTGGGTACGATTTTGACTCCGATTCAGAGTGAGGATGGATATCTGCAACGCTCTGGAGCATTCTACAAAAACCATGAAAAGTAGAATTGTCATGTCATACTTTCAACCTCTGAAAGAATACAGGAACATCTTTCATTGATCTGACATAAGAAAGACACTTACAATTACAATCTTTGATAAACTATTGAACAGCAAACTCTACTACACTAGTATCAGGTGAATGGAATGCTAACGTGTAGTGCAATGCTTCAACAATATGAATATGCATGAGATATCCACTTCAGGACAACAATAATAGGTTTTCACATTTCCCTTACAGGTCAAACTACTGACATTCATATGGGCAATTGAAATTTACGATAATGTGCTCTTAAAGGGGTGGGGCAAATATCACAGAAGAAAAGAGCATCTGCATACTTATGGCAGAACTAAAACTACAAAGGTTTACCTATTCTGCCATTAACTCCCCAACCCCCACCTCACCCCACTGCACATAAAAAGAAAAGTAAAAGGCTTCAGATTCACTATCTGGGTAAAGAATTCGAAGGATAATTCTAATATGATGTGAAAAAGTGAAACATGTTAGGCAGATGCAAAGTGATAGCTGGTTTCACTTTGAGCATATGGCATATATGCCCAGTGTTCTAGATGTCATGTCGTATTATTTTATAACCTCATCAAGTGACCCTAATACAATAAAGTACAATAAATTAAAATGAAACAAAGTATGACTCCACTGAAACTACACTTGACCCAAATCCACACTGTGACAGCCACAACTGAAACTACAGCATATGGATTATGTTCCTGACAACCAAAAAGAGGTAAACCCTGGGAATGAATCACGTAGTAATCTATGTCAAACTTCACTTATTAAGCACGTTTCCTGAAAAGCACACATACTTCAATTCCTTTATTGAAGAAGTGATATGTGCCTGTTGCACAATCCAGGAAGCATGTTTAATTTCCTACTATTTTGACGTTTTCAAGTAAAAAATGCCTATTCCCTCTTTTAATTACAGAAATTTCCTTCCAAATACCCAAATTCCCAGCAGTAGCTTCCCAGATTCCCATTTATTTCCAAACGAACAAAACAGACGATGAAGACTTGCTGAAATGTATTAAACAAAATAACGAGTGGTTGAAACACAGAAACTCCAGATAAATGACCTACTGTAGTAGTTTAAGTGAGTACTAAACTTTAGTACTATGCTGTAATGTTACTACAGACTGACTGTTGCACACCCAGCATCACTTAAAGCTGCTCATACCCAATATATCTAGGAACCCTCCAGTAAATTACATTCTGAATAAGTGACTTCAATTTGATTGATATAAATCCAAACAATGATTTCAAATGTATGCCACTCTTATTAGTCAAAGATGACTTGTGCATATCAATGATGCATTGTACTGAATAGCAGACAGGTCACACACTGTAATGTACTCTGTCGAATACAGCTTTAGGCAACTAAACATGAAACAGGCTAGCTTTGTCTGGTATGTGCAAGGAGATGGGTACTGTTTACAAATGGACGAGGTGGGGATAGAAGGAAATGAATAAGGAGAATTTTAAAAGTCTGGGATGAAGTAAAGATCAAGATGAAGTTTTTGTAACTGAATTAATTCATACAGAATAACTCTTTGAATAAAAGTTTTCTATAACTGTATGATTTATCTCAATGTTTCTAAATTCATAAATACATTGGGAGCTTATAACCTTCAACTAGAAAGGATTGTACTCATTGATGTATTGTATTGTTTTCCTTCTGATCAATGGTTAACTATGAAAATGAGCCACATGGGGCATTTGTCCTTTGGCTCCAGGTCCAGACTTCTACTCTTCTTACCCTCCCATTCCCCCAATCCACCATATCCTCATTCTTTGGCCACATATTTACCTGAAATGGCCCTCATGCTAAGATGGACCCATGAAATTTTGAAAATGTTCATTTCCTCAAGCCCTAAAAATAACTTGATATTTGTTTACCTTTTTTCAGAGCTGTCTGCTTCCTGATCAATACCAAGTGGTACCATGCGGAATAATGAACACCCAGTAGAACTGCTCCAGCACCAAAACTGATGGAAAATAAAAGTATTCACATTAATTACATCAGAATGCAAAAATGCATTGAGGTTTCAATTAATTCATTTCAGTGGACTTAAGCTTCTACCAGAACTATGTAGCTCTTACATAGTACATGCATGTACTAAACACGTCATCCCAGGCCACTATTTTAACTAATGTGATGCATCCACATAAGTACCTCTGTGACCCCAACATTGAGATATTGCACTCACAAGGTTACAGAATTTGAAATCTGATGACCTGAGAAAAATGACGCAAACTAGCCGTGCCAAGCACAACACCAATTAGACCATTTACAGTTAAGTCACTGCAGGCACTGACTGGCATAGAGTATGCACAAGAACATGAGTGTGTATGCTAGGAGGTTTTGTGCATGTAAATGCTGGCAAGATCGCTCACTGAAAGAAGAGGAACCTAGAATCTACTTCTCATTGTGATGACAGTTTGAACGTACCTTATCAACTCTTTTGCCAACTAGTTGTGAGGTCATTTGTTTGTGAACACGGATGAGTCTTTACAATGTGAAAATAGGAGGCAACCCACTGCAGACAACATCTCAGCAGTATTTGAAGAGCTATCATATGACTGATTTGATCTATATACTCACCAGCTACAAATGATTTTTTAGCACTGTGTTATCAACTTGCTGACATAAACATATCTAGGTGAAGGCTAAAGAACACAAAATACTTACCAGGACTCTATGACCATTAAAATGAGGTGCAAACTGTTTAATTTCTCCATCTTTTAATCCTGCAGGAACTACAAAATATTCTGGCAATCTGAAAGACAAATAAATATAAAATTAAATTTGCCATAAGAACTTACACTACTTTTCATACATAACACATTACTGATAATATTGAGTTCACCAAGCTTTCAATTTGACTTCATTCAATTCATTTATTTATATCTTTTGCATCACTGTAACATCAAGAAATCAAGTTAAACAAAAAGGTAATACAGTATAAAGGGGACAGAAAACATACAAATTTATGAGAATTAGTTTCCAACTAATAGTACAACTACTAACCAAAAGAGTATAAAAAGACCTGAAAAGGTAGTCTTTTCAAGTCTGCCTTTTTGAGTATAACGAGGAAAACCAAAACAGAGAAATAACGTAGAAAAATAAACAAAACCAGTAAATGAGTACAAAAGAGGGTTAAGTTATAATACTAGCCTAAAAAATAGTTGAATTGTGGCAACATATCAATCGAGAAATTTTGAAATTTTCTTTTGAATGTTGCTAAGGAGTTAAAAATATTTATAGGAAGGGATTTCCATAATTTCACACCTACACAACACATATAAAGACTGCTTAACAAGGTTTCTTGACAAAGGGGCGATGCAACTGATTTTTTGCATACATAGTTAAGAGTGAAAGGTGGATTAAAAGTTGTAATTAAATTCAAAGATATTTGGAAGGAGACCGTGATGATGTGTGTGGATAGATAAATATGTGCAACTTGTCTTCTGTAAAGGTAAAAAATTGAGAGGATATGGACTCCTTGAAATAAGCTGTTGTGTGAGCCCCATATGACATGATATAAATGTTTCTGGCTGCATGCTTTGGTGTGGTAGCTCCAGGATGAAGGTTGCTGAGCAAAGAAATGTATATTTTACCAATTAACTACAATGTAAATAGGCTGAGGAAGGATGAGGCAATAACAGAGGATTAGGAGCTCATTTCTGGGTAAGATGTGTCAATTCCTGGCTCTGTTCCCTCTTACTACTTTGTTACTTATGAAGGAAATATGACTGCTTTCAATCTCAATAGTAATTGATATGAATTCCTAAAACATTAGCCTGGAGTGAGGGAATGATATGGGCACCATTTAGACAAATACAGCAAACAGTTGGGCCAGAAATTCTATTATCAAATAGCAACAACTTCGTTTTTCCACTCTTAAAAGTCAACTCAATTGCTGTTAACCATTTGAAAATATGAGAAAATTATGAAGAAGAATTGTTGTCAGCAACAGAAGGAGTTTGCTACAAAACAGCACTTGGTTTTATCAAAAAATACTATGAACTGTTCTGGCACAGATGAGGACATGTAAGTATCACATATACATAAAAGCAACAGTAATATTGAACCTTGTACTTAAACCCATATTGCAGTGAAGTATAGAAGAGTTTTAAGACATTAAGAATACAAAATGGGAATGAAATTAAGGGTAACTTTCAAACCATTATGTGTGAAGTATGCCCCTTACTCCATACAAGGAAAGTTTAAGTAAAACAGTTTGGTCAATCATATCAAAAGCTTTTGATACTTCAAGAAATTAAGGCTGAAGTTGTATAATTAGCGTTGAGACCCAAGGGCCAATCCAGGGGGAGCAACTGGGGGCAGTTGCCCCCTATGACCGATCTGGTGCCCCAAATACAAGAAAAATGCGCCTCTCCTGCATCCTAAGAAATTTAGTAAAACTACCACTTTCTGGTGCCCCCCCCCCCCACCTCCCCCATGAGCTAGATGCTGGATCCACCCTTATCAAGACCTTGGGTATTATTTTGGTGAGATAAAGGCAGCCATGTACAAGGCACAACTGCTCCAAAAGCTTTATTGATGTCCACAGATATCGTGTTCAGAAATGAAATTATACAGTCTAAATATACCAATCCTTCAACAAACTTAGAGACAGATCTAGTACGGAAATGGGCCGATAGTTTGATAAAGACTGGGCACCAAAGAGAACTAATGTTAGCAATTTTAAGTTTGAAAGGAAAGATTAAAAAAAAAAAACAAGGCTGATAATGTGAATTACAAGTATAACAATAACATGACACATCATAACAATTCACTCTTAATTCCATCAAAGCCACAGCTCTTTCCATGCTTCTTTTTCATAGCAATAGCTGAAAATGAAACATGAAGAAATGAAGAATGAAGAACACTGCAAGGGTATTTCTTCCGGGGGCAATTTTTCTGAAAAAATAGCCCTCCTTCCCAAAGATGTTAATGGGGATTATTTTGTGGGCTATTGTATTGTTTTAATTGAAAAATTACATATGCAGGGAGGAGGGTAACTGTCTTTACATTTGCCCTTCTTTCCCCCAAGACCATATCTTTCTGTGGAACTTGGTACTGCAAGGCCAAAGTGCATGACAGTGATACTCCCATGTATTTTAGATACTGAGCATTATAACATAGGTTATTTACACCCATAAAGTAATTTATCTGTAGGCATGCACAAATAAGTTCTAAGAGATTTATATTATCTTGTAACCTACAAATAAGCAAACTATAGACTTATCCAGACAGCCCATATACCATAGGTTGGAAAATATGTTGGGTTCTAATGTTCACAATTGTCTCCATGCCCCTGGAAGTGCTTTAAACACCCATTAAGGACTGTACCTCTAGTACCAAGAACAAAGTCCAAGCCTATACTCTGAAGCCTTTCCACACTATACAGTACATAGCATAAAGACTGCACACACAGTAATGTGTGCTCTACTCTGCTGCATCTAAATTCCAATCTACATACTGTAAGCTTTACCAAAGGTACTGGAAAAAGTAAACTCGTGCTTCCTCTTAGAGAAAGCGATACCTATAAGTTTATTTGATGTTGATATCATTTGCAAAACCACAATTCATTGACTTCACTTAGCAATGGTCTAAACCAACAGAGAACAATGCAAAATACAATACTCCGGTTGAATCACATACCATACTATATTCATCACTAGTGTTTACCTGATGTTATGGGTGTATGAGCCCTGGGAGGCTAAGGGCTCCAGTTCCCACGTTTGGGCAAACCTACTTCTTGGGCAAATTTGGGGGAAAAATACAGTAATTTCTTGGACATAGGGTAAACTGGGGTAAAAACGCCCATGGGGTAAAAACGCCCGGAAAACTTTTTTTCTCTGCCAGTAAAAAAATACATGATGTGTGATAGAATGGAACATATTTATATTGAAAACAATGTTAATATATAGTAATGATAAAAAGAAAAAAATTATTAACATATTTCAGGGGTATTGAGGAACTGTTGAAAAAAAAATGCCGAAAAAAGTTTTGAAAAATTCCCGTCACAGGTTTAGCCTTCATCAGTTCATATTAACCCCATATGTAAATGATGTTTATTTTTTATCATTTTTTAGTTGATATATGTTAAGAAGGGTTACTTACAGCAGTAAGCTTAACCAGTATATAAACATCTATTTCTATGTATGCTTAATACCTGAGATTTAAGTGGGCGTTTTTACCCCGGGCAAAATCAACTGCCATGGGGTAAAAACGCCCAGCAACATCCTTCACATGCAGCTATAACTAAATCCTCATTTATCTTCAACCATCACAATAATAGACCTTTCTACAGCTATTACCTATCAATATTAGCTAATAGGGACCAACTACATAGATTTGACAATTTAATTCTTACTTAACGTTCTCCAGGTATTATCCAGATTCAAGTTCAAGTTCGTTACAATTTCGTAATTTCTTTTATGATGTAACTGACTTTCTTCAATCATCATGTAACCCTACCCCCCTTATTTTACTGAAGATACTGACAATAAATGAATTCCATTTTTCCAATCAATCTGATGAAAACTAATAAGTGCCATAAAATTATTTGCAGGTGTTTCTAAATCTATGAGATCATAACATAAGCGCTTTTTGAGTACAGTCAAACATTCATCGCACTGTAATGACTGTGTGTGTGGGAAGTTTCTCTTCATTGCAATGCAAATGTCCTCTCACATGTACAATACATCCACAAGTTAGAGACCACAGATGTACCACAAACAGACAAACAAACAAACAAACATACAGCCCAAGACACATCTAAGAGAGCAAAATTAAAATCTGAAGGATCCTCAGTTTCACTTCAGGTGGCTTCACTAAGGACTCCAGAATCAGATCATCTGAAAACATCACTGCAAGTAACTACTGTACCGTATGTGGGAGAGTATGTGGCATTTATGCATAATGAGGATTAATTAATTGAACAAATGATGCTATCCCAATGTTTTAACTCATTTGACCATCTAGTACAGTACATGCATCTCCATAGTACCATTTCAGTAAGCCAGAAACAAAGTGGTAACATTCAGTAGACTCAGAGATGAAGCAGAGTATCATTTCACTTTGCATTGCAAGTTGCAGTCTATCATTTTGATAACAACATGTCAGTGGGGTTTGAAAGAGGAAGACTAAGCAAAAACTTGTTTTTAGCAGATGAAGATGCAGTGCAAAAAAAAAAAAAAGATTCACAAAGTCATCATGGGTATTAGTTTGCAAGGATCCAAAGCCTTTGTACCCAGTTGTATCTCTGTTGAATCTCCAGAGTGACAAGCCAATGTGCGAGCCCATGCTCATTGTGCTGTACGTTAATGCTTCACTTTCACATACATTTGTGTTGGGTACGTGTACTGGAAATGACTTCATATTCATAGTCCTCCAGCTGTGATTGAGATGTTTGTGGTAGTTGAGGGTGCATTCCTCAAAATTACATAAAAAAATAAAAGAAAAATAATAACTTCAGCACAGGGGAACCTGTGGAATAGTCATTTGTTTTAAAGGATAGGGGTGGGCGTTTTTACCCCGAGACCCGGGTAAAAACGCCCGCCAAAATTGGTGTCGAAAACTGAGGAAAATTCCTCCTTATCAATTTCATAACCATGATGTTATATAAGCAAATTATAAAGAAGACATGTATTGCAAAAAGCCACACTTTTGTTTCATAAAGTCTGCAAGGAGTACAGAGATATTTACCAAAAAGCTCAAAATCGGGCGTTTTTACCCCAGTTTACCCTACAGCTTACTCATGAGCAAAGGCAGCTCTGCCCCTAGAAAACAAATCCTGTATGTCTACAACTGATGGCCATTATTAAACCTGCACAAGAACTGTACAGTACTTAAATTTTACAGAATAGTCTGATTTAAGATGAATACGAGGAAAACTGGGCCAAGCTGATATTAAAAACAGATAAATGGTCCAATACTAATTATCACATCCCCTTTCCCCGTCATTTTAACCTGCACACAAGGACATATTATGCACTCATCCCAATCCTTAGTTTGAAATAAAATCAGGAAAATTAAAATTACACTTTTTATGTCCATGTTTATACTCCCAAGACATCTCAGACAATCTGAATCAAATATCAGACATACTGTAGCTCAGACGGTTTACAGTATGCAGGATTTCCACACTCTGGAGATATTGATATTGAAACACAAGAGTTTGTCAAGACTTTCTCTGGACCAAGATGGTCCTTTTCAAGGAGAAAAAAAAAAAAAGAAAAAAAAAAGAAAAAAATTATGTTGGGAAGAAAAACATTACAGTTATTATCACTCATTTATGTACTATGGACACATGAAGTAATAGACCATATGCATATGATGTCACAGAAGTGCGCCCTCCAATGGAGGCAAATGTGTACCATTGCAACTTAAACCGACAAATGCAGACAGCTCATTTGTGTAGACAGCTGATATGTACATAGCCTTCTACGCATGAGTGCGAAGTCTACATTGTGCGTGCAGTGTGCTTCATTGTTTTGCCGCCAAAATGACATCACGTGACATCAAAGCTTAAGGTCTATACCATCTCAAGCACAGCCACAGTAAATGTAAGATCTTTCTGCTTTAGGGTCTAGAGGACAACTTTTCTGGAACAAACACCCACACTTCAAGACCACACCACACTAGTAAGAATTCCAGTCTTTTTCCAATTTTTTCCCTTTTTCCATACCGCAGCCTGTTTATGTCAAGTGTCCAACATTATACTGACTAACAAATTTCCACGAATGTTTTAGGGCAACCTGACTAGTTACTAAAATGTTTCTATGACTGCATTTCTCCTAATAAAGACAAAAGATTCACTTACGAGTCACACATCATGAAATCTATGTTCGCTGTTGTCACACGTAATAAGTTCTCCTGTCCCCATCTGTTGATCTCAACTTGCCAATCTTTTATGTCCCTAAAAGTTGGTGTTTTCCCAGACAACCAGTCCATCTGACCTTTGCTTGGTTTTGGAGGAGGCGTGGGAGGAGAAGGGGCTGGTTGTGAGCCCCATTCAGATGAAAAACGGATCGACGGTTGTGAACCACTGTCAGACCGTTTATGTCTACCATCTACACCATTTTCTGTGTGAACTTTCCTTACAGAATTCTGGTTGGAAAATGGCTTCGTGGAAACGGACCGAGAATCAGATGGCAATTCATAAGAAAAGGCAAACAAAAGTTCTATATTTGAGGTGTTGGAGTGATGTAAAATTGTCTGAATCATCTGAAATAAAAAAGAAAGGAAATCAAAAATTTACTTAATAGTATTAATCTCTTCTTCATTTACAAGATTTTAAATGCAACTCAATAAAGTTTTATTATTCATTGTTTTCAGGTAATATATTTATTACTGAACATTGAGCGTACCACATGTGCTGTATCTCTAGCTCCAGGGACTGTAACTCTGTATTCATGTGATGTATGTATTACAATAGTTTTGACCTCAAAGAACAGATGCAAACGATCTTTGACATACTGTGTCGACTGCCTTTGTTTCCTCATTTTAGACTGTAACCAAGATGGACAATATCAAACATGTTACTTAAACTTTTAGCATGTGTAAAAACAACATGTGAGTGCAACGGTGTATACATGTACAAAGGTCAATAAGGTTGCCACTTGATTCAAAAGATGTGGGAAGTCAAGTCCAGTTTTTGGAGTCACCCCAGCATCCTGTCATCCCTCTCTCTTTTTTTTTGGGGGGGGGGGGTACTATATTATTCAGATACAGACAAGATAAAAAACTGGGAGAGAATTTTTCAAACATTTCAATTTACTGACCACTGACACAATAACCTCACTTTAAAAAAAACTCCATAACATCTCCATAACTACATTTCCTACTTTGACCCACATCCATAGACCCTTTTCCAAATAGCAATAACAAAGCATAAGACAGTTTTCGTGCACATCGTTTTTGGCCACAGTAAAATTTCATTGGCAAAAATGATGCATTACAAAACTTGATCCCATAATCCTTTGTAACTGCTACTTGGAAATTTAGGGTCTATTAACATGTCTCTAAGAAGCTGCTGAGAATCTCCACAATGACTTCTAAATTTACAACATCTTGAACAAAAAGTACTGTAAGTTGCCTACATACAGTGTAAATTGTATACATATGTGCCACAGAGCATACATAGCACTGTAACATAACTCTATGGTAGTGCAGGCTTATTGCCAGATTTTCATTTCACAGTTCTTTTCCTTTTACTAAGTTTCAAATTTTTCTCTTTGCAAAGCTGGTAGACTTTTTGGAATAAGTACTACAGAAATGCAATTTGATAATATACACAACAGTTGGTCACTGTAGCTATTTCTTAGTAACTATGTCATTACAACTATCAGAGTATGATGGAGAATATCGTACACTTACATGTTTCGTAATGTTACAGTAGCTGGGGTATGACTGATGACGTTTAGGTATTGTTGAAGCATGGCTACAAGGGAACTGTATAGATATAATTTTGCACAGTTTATAATAACCGGGTTTTCTTTTTTTGTGAGGCTGCCACCTCACAGTTTTTGGCCACCACCTCACAGAAATTTGCTATACTTGCCACCTGCACTGTACTAGCTATGGAAGTATTGATAGTTCTCACTCACTTATGGTGCCAAAGCTGGCATCATATTACCCCCATGGACTCATACCACCTCACACTCTCTAAAACCCAGGGGAAACCCTGTAGTAATAATAATAATTACAATACTGCCATTTTATACAGCCCTTTACATCAAGGACAAACCTCAAAGGGCTTTACAAATTTCCACCTCATTCTTATCTTTCTGAAACGTTCCCAAGCCTCTAGAAGCTATACTAACTAGACTGCCACTGTAGTGCTCATGCAAACCATGATATATTATTCCTGCTCCAATTACCACCAACAAGCGAGAAGGCAATAGTTCCCACTTTCTTAAAGTCTTTGGTATGACACAACGGGGATTTTGAAGCCCATTCTCCTACCTGAAAAATGGGTGCTCTAACCACTAGGCCAAACAGTCGGTATGTATGTCTAATATGACCTAACTGTTGTCTAATAATGTGTAAAATACTACAACAGACAGGTGAAAGTTTGCTAGCTCAGTCCAACAATACTATACAACAGTAATCTTTGTAAGAAGAGATAATGAGCACATTTTTTTTTTCAATGCTACATTAGTTTCAGATACCTCTAAGCTTCACAAAGGTTATAATAACTTTTACACGTATTCTCCTTAGCAGCCATTACTAAACAAAACTTCCACATAGTATACTTTACTTTTAACTTCCTGGTAAGAATATTTATTGTCCAGCCTTACAACTGTGCTTATAACTGGTTTTCAAGTTGCCAGAATAGTTAAACATGGAATGGGAGAGATTGAACTTGTCATTTGAATGGATTGATATACATAACATTTATCTCCATGCTCAGGGAGGCTGACAAGGCTGCTTTCAACAGCTAACAGTGAAATCATATTATAAAAAGTTCAATAAATCTGTAAAAAAAAAATTACCCATAGTTTGTGAAAATCTATAAGCCCTCATCAATTACAATTACTAGACAGCTCCATGTGCCAAGGAATTTTGTTTGGCAATGCATTTGGATCTCAACAAGATGGCGCCTTACCTACAGTACTCACCTGAATGCTTGTACCAAGTCACCCTTGCTTCATTGCCAGGATGTCAACTACAACATTGCTTTCTGGCCTCATTTTTTCCCTTTTTTTATTTGAACTTTTTTCCATTTTTGGATCCAAAACAATTGCCAGAAGATACAGTATTCTGTGGTACATTGGGCTGTCCCACATTAGTGATAGGTGAGGAAAGTAGGAGTGAAATAGACTAGTCCTTCATGTGAAAACACTAAGAAGTAGCTTCTTAATACTTCTGCTGTGAACTACTAATTGAAGGAATAAACCAAATAGGTGTTGGGTAAGGAGTCCAGACATAGATATCTATTGATGCTGCTATTGCAACAATGAAGAAAATGGTCTGGAAATCTTTGCAAGCAGAAACAAAAATGCAGTGGAGTCCAAAAACATGCAACTGAAGGAGAAGAATTTTTACACTACGTATACTCATATCATAAAAACATTTACCAGATTCCTGTCTTACAGTAAGTAGGCTAGTGTGAAAAAAAATACTTCTGAATATTTTTAAATACTTACCGATTTCATATCAGTTTCAGGAGTGAACTTAAAGCTGAATGTAAACACCTTAAAGTTCTTTGACCTTATCTCCAAAATTTTGCTGGTACTGCTAACGGCCTTGGATGAGGTTCTGGTGAGGGACTTTCTACTTTTTGCACCGACTGTGTGTAAATAAAATATTAACTCATATCGTACATGTGGCAATGTTGGTCTCTCTATTGATTCAACTTGTTAAATGATATACAATAGTAATACACATATTTTGCTCTACATACAGTAAGTGCAATATTCCAAAACATCTTCAAAAGTCCTCACACAAAGACTCCAACTAAAAGATCTCTTTGGTCTTTTTTAAAAGAAAATTAGGGTTTTTGATTAATATTTAGACATCCAAGTATTAATAATTAAGTAAATTTTTCAATAAACCCCAATAAAAGCAGCTATTTATCATGCATGGGCATCAATCATGGGGGTAGGGGACCTTGACTATGGTGAAGGGAGGGCAGTTTGACATGTACCCAACTTTTGAAGGCTGCAGACAAAATCTTCATGCTCCTACACCTGTCATATTTGGACAGTTGCATCTGCAGATCATCACCAAACAAAGCATTTATCATCACTTCAGTAGCAGTTACACTAACTCTTAGTCTTTGCTTCATTCTGTTTTTAACTACTGTCCTGTAGTAAATTTTCTTTAAATTTCTCTGGATTGTGCTTTGTGGTTTTTCTTTTTTTTCTAAACCAAAACAATGTCACCTAGAACTGGAGTTAAATATGAAAATCTAAGAAATCATCATCAGTTTAGCACTGTTGGTAAACCTTTTCTCTTTTTGGACGCATTCTACTTCAATGTTTTCACGGCTTGTTTTCTGGGATATCACTGACATCAGCTGGATTTCAAAAGCAGAATTCATAACAACCAAAAAATCCTAAATTTAATAGATTGCTATACTACTTTGATTTCAAAGTTCAAGCAAACAAATTTAATATCAGTTTACAAAAAACCTATACCTAGATAAATTTAACCTCTCTCTCCAATGAATTTAGGGATTTACCCTTTTAGATTTGTTCTTCCTGACCATACAAATTGTTCACACCTTAAACAAGGAAACCTGGTAAATGCACCCACATGCTTTAAATGCTTAAACCATCTATTATAACATAAAATTTCCAAATGTGAAAGTTCTTTCTACTGAATATTTTTTTGGAATCAGGCTAATACAAACATGATTTTTATTTAAATCGAAGAAAACAGTTTTAAAGGTTCCATAAATCATTAAATCTATCCTTTTCAGGGCTTGATTTAAACAAAAATCTGGTTGCTGTGATAACCAAATTTTCGATGGACAACTAAGTGTAATTCTTTGGTTTACCAGCTTGAATGGAGTAACAACTCATACAATGACGACATAACTAATGCAGGAACATACACCTCAGTAACAATAATCTGTTGATCACCTAGTCCTACACTGAGTATCAAGGTGCTTTATCTGAATTGCCTTTCTCCACCCAGGGATTAAGTGTACCTGTCAAGTATATTGTCATAGGGCACGCTGTTAAAGCTGCTGCCACACTGGAGGGACTTTATCTGGGACAATTTATTGTTGAGCAGGGGTAATATTGTGCTGCACCTTTGATCAGGACTGCTTAGATACTGGCGCATTAAAAATGCAAATATTATTTTTTATCAATACATCAGTAAGCTTACAAAACTGGCTCCTCTATGGCTGAGGTGCAAAACTGCCAATGTTGGAGAATCCTAATGGTCAACTGGAGAGAAAACTTGTGATGGAATAACCAAAAATACTACTGGAAATCTCTAAAATAAAACAGATGTGTACCCCAAAAATCCAAAATATGATTTTTAGACATAGGCCAGTGTTGAAAATGCCCCAGGGGTCGTTAGTCCAACGAATGTGGAGTGGCTTCTTCACTCCCCACCAGGAGTTATGACTCTAAAGTGCAGTCACAGAACCTACCTGAACCTAGCTGACAGCTTGTCTGATAGACAACCATACAATTTTCTTAAAATCCAGGCCTGGATTTCTGGGCAATAGTCATGAGAATACCTAATGTAAGCATTAATTTCACATCTGGTTTTCCACTTACTGGTGGGTTCGCATTGGATCCAGGGTTTTCCATCCAGGACATTTTCTCAGAGAACCTCGAAAGATTTTTGCATTTATGTTTTATTTTTGTAAAGGGCCTTCCATTTGTTCATTGGTCAATTTTTGCACTTTAAAAGTACATTTAAGTAACACTTTTTAGAATAGATTGCGTTCTGTCCTCAAACGTGATATTATGCAAAAGTAATCTATGACTCATTAGTTATGTAAACTCTGAATAGTTTAAAGATCTGGAAAGTGACCTCTCTATTGTATTCCAAGGTACAATGCCTGCAATATATGCAACAGTGAAGTATTTCCTCAGTGCATGAGAGTTTACCACTTAACCCTCATTTTCATTCTTCACACAGTCTGTTTTTCTTCCTGTGTTTTAATCTTTTCTGCCCCCTTAAGTTTTACATATATTTACAGGTTTGCAAGAGCAAAATGTCAAAATACTCAAATAACTTTTGAAGGAGAAAGTACCCACTACTTAATATACCAGGAAGCTATGGCCTACACTTCAATGACAGCACCCTACACAGAGAAGGTGAAGTCAAAGAAGCTGTACAATATACCTCATCAGCAATAAACTCAACTACTAGCCTTCCAAACAGTGTTGGCACTAAGTTTTAGAGTTGGGGGGGGGGGGGGATCCTACTTTCCCCAAAAATATTTTGGAAGGAATTTTGGTCCAAAGGGGAGGGGATGTCCATACAAAAAGTCAACTTTCCAACCAATTTTCCCAGCAGTTCTGGTATTTTGATTTTGAAACTTGCAAGGTTGCTGCGGAAAGTGCAGGAATCCAACCACCCCATCTGACTAAATGTGAACACTGCTACCAATGAGCAAAAATACACCAGCAGGCTTTCACTGTAGACTTCTCAATTTTGATGTGTCTATCTGAAAACGTCAGAGAATTGCAGTGGCCAACTGAAAAGTAAAGTACTAAATACAGAAAAAGTCCAAAAGAGCCAATTGCATTGTTTTACTTCATTCTAACCTATAAAATACGATTCTTGTGCACTAAAGCATTTTGAAAGCATTGAGAATTACCCAGGAGTAATTCCAAGGAAAGTGGAGTGGCTTCTTGACTCACAGCCCCGAGTCACCACTCTGAAGAAGAGTCGGGTAACCCAAACCTACTGTTTAGCTCATACTTGTAACTTCCTTATTTCACAACAATTTCACAGCAATTTCACAGAACTTAGGGAAAGGGATATGTCATCAGCTTTTTAATGCTAGTGGTACAGTACATGTACCTTGCAGTACTTCAACTTAATATTGCAAACTTTGCAAGTTCCATTTTTTGATAAATTTTCAAAGCCTGTGGACATGTAACCAAAACAATTCTACTGTTATTACTCAGCAATGGTAGACTAAGATCTCCTGATGAAAATCAACTGGAATTTAATATCTGAATATCCTTTACTGTCCTACAAGTATACCTCTTCAAAATTCTACTATTTCTGAGATTTCTTAGCTATGCAAAAATTATGTTGAGTATTGAACAGAGGCTGTATTTCTTTTGATAATCCTTACAAATTATCTGTTAATTACTCACCAGCTAGTTTCTAGTTTGGTTTTTAATGTAGACTTTTTCAAAGAAGTAAATAGCTAGGTACAGCACTTCCAAACTATACACCGAAGGGCATGCCACTATTACAACTGTCCTTAGAAAAATGTTAAACGAAGTAGGGATAACATTACACACACCTCCCAAGTTCCCTCTTTCCACATCACAAATTTGCATACAGTACAGTATGTAGCTTACGTTTATTCATGATAAGTGCAAAAATGGTACAGTAACTGTCTTGTAAAATGATCAATATTAGATGAATTTTGATGGGAATTACTACTATTTTTTTAGTTTTTAATGCTTTTTACATCACCCAGGCAGGTGTGACATTTACATGTCCACAGACCTTTAATACATTAATCCAAGTACTTACAGTAGACTAACTCATACTTGCCAAAACTGTCATCGGTTTGCTCTTGTGCAGCGAGCACACAGGAGAAAACCTCAACGGGTGTGGTCCAGGGGGCAAAACTCCTCTTTTCCTCTCTAAATGTTCACAATATATGTTGAAATACGTAGGTGTACAGTATGCAAAGACTGACTCAAGTTTTGCCAAGCTGTTGCTTCACGATTTTCCTGATCATTTACATTTTAATACTAAAAGTTAGAAAAATGGAACATTCTGATTTTTATGGGTTTTAAAGCTCATAAAACGGAACAGTTCCGCTTAAAACGGAACGGTTGGCAAGTATGTTTACTGTTACCACTACATCCACATCATCAGCAGTAGTGGCTGTGAGGTCTTTCTCTTCAAAGACTACAAAAATGAGCTGACTCACACATCAATTACTGTACTATACATTTTTAGCTGACTATCAATTGAAATCAAACTTTTCTTTAGTTTTTTATTTCACAGAGTCCCGAGATACTGTTATAATTGAGTCACAAGGAAAGATACTGTAAAGATATATCAATATAATGTAAATGCTACACAGCTGGACAACAAACATGTTTTTTTTTGGAAGGGGGGGTTGTTTTTGTTTTTCTGTGTGTTTCTTTTTCCTTCTTTCTTTGAGTGGGAATTGTTGCTTGCATTTACTTCCACATGCTATTAACTTCTGTATACCATGCCATATTTACCACAATGCAATAAATGTTTGTTTTATAGCACAGGAATAGGGCCTACATGCCCAAACAGTAGAATTAAGTAAGGCCACCTGCTGTTGTCATGTTAACAAGATCCCATTCTAAAACATAAGGAGGGCACTACTGAATTGTGCAGTACGAAGAGAAAGCCAGCTTTGGGTATAAAGATTGTCTCTTAATGTAACACACAATGCACCATGACTTCCACAATGCTTTCACAACAGCAGTTATTTAGTTAATGATTAAACCTGGAACTAAATGGCTTTATACCCACCTCACCAATCAATGGACAATTCCTGCACTCTATAAGGAAGTTTTCATATCACATAGTACTGTACCAGTGCACAACAATGTATTAAAACAATTTTTAATAAGCAACTCGTTTACAGTACTTGACCCTTGTTGAGGTGAAATCTCACCTCTGTCCGATACTCAAACAAACTGTACAATAAACACAGTACACTGGTGTAAGAGTGGCACTTCCTTATAAGAGATATATACTGTCTGCAGTGTCATGAGGAACAATGTATTCATTAGACTCAGTCATTCGAAGAATGAAACATATACACAGATCTCACCTGAAATGCAGAATTTAAAATTTGTGAGTAACATCTACAAATTCTGCTTGTACCAGATAAGCCCCCACCATACACCTCAAAAGAAAAAAATACATACTTCCAAAATGATGTTAAGGCAAGGACATCTGAAAAACCATACAAGAACCCCTTCTCACCTAGTGTTTCTTCTCTATGAAAACTGCACTTTTGGAAATGAGTATTTTCTTCCTTCTTTATGGAAGACCC
The DNA here is from genome assembly GCA_029531755.1 of Holothuria leucospilota. Lineage (NCBI taxonomy): Eukaryota > Metazoa > Echinodermata > Holothuroidea > Aspidochirotida > Holothuriidae > Holothuria > Holothuria leucospilota. Next base: position 35,941,883 of record CM055974.1, on the reverse strand, counting down.
ACTTCCCTTGCCTCCCCCCCTTCCCTTAAAAGAAACATACTGGCAATACCATTACAGTAAACCAGACAGCCAAAAGGATTATACTGGACCAGTAGCAACCTTGCCACCTAGATAAAGTTCTAGTACTGTGGTTTCAATTGACAGTTTCATTGTGAAGCCACTGTGCTTCAGTATAGGTATGAAACCATAAACATCCAGGGGCAAACATCAAACAGTATGATTTCATTTGCATATCGTCATAAGTCCGCTTCTTGCTTTTAATTTTGGGGGCACACACCAGACATAAGATCCAAACATGTTTTGTGTTTGACATATCATGTTGAAAAAGGTCCACATAGCCTGACCTATGCTAACCTGAAATGACCTTTGACTTCCAAATCATGCAATCACTATGAGGCACACACATGTCGAGTATAAGATACTATATTTGTCTTGAAATATGTTTATAAAGTTTTCACAGTTTGACCTCCAGTGACCTCAGATGGCCTTAAGCCTCCCAAAAATTTAGAGATCATGAACTCCATATTGAGTACCTACATGGTAGTGTATAATTCATGTTTTTCTTCTTGACATACCACATCAAAGGTTTTATGGTTTGACCTCTGGTGACCTCATATGACCTTCCACCTCCACCAAAACTAATTGGGACCATCTACTCAATCTGAGGTGCCCACATGCCACATATGAGATTCACTTACATATCCCTTCTTGAGATCATGTTTACAAAATTTTGCAGTTTGTCCTAGCTCAGATGACCTTTGACTTCCACCAAAAGCAACCAGAAAGCCAAAAGGCTTAGTGATTCCTTGCCGAAAGGAGGCTGCTTTGCTACACTGAGGTTCATCCATCAAATTTATACTTCTCTACTACATCATTTTTTATGATGTGGTCACAATTTGACCTCTTCTCATGTCAGCTCATGTCACATGACCTTTTAACCAAAAAAATGAAAAAAAAAGAAGGGATTTGTCTGTGCTTCCTCCCTTGTAATGACATGTTTACAAAGTTTCAGTTTTGACCTCTGATGACCTCAACTGGCTTGTGACCTCCATGAAAAACAATAGGGTTTTTCCTTGCACCATAACACATGAACATACTTAGTATGAAATCTATCCAAGATTCCTACCTTGAGATATCGTATAAGGTTTTCAGGGTTTGACCCCTGGTGACCCCAGATTACCATTGACCTCCAACAAAAACAATAGGTATCTTTCTCTAACCATAACACATCCACATACTAAGCATGAGATCTACCAAAGCTTCCTACCTTGAGATATCGTGCACACAAGGTTTTCAGACTTTGACCCCCGGTGACCTCTGACCTCCACCAAAAAACAACAGGGTTCTTCCTCTCACCATAACACATCCACAAACTAAGTATGAAAACTTTCCAAGCTTCCCACCTTGAGATATCGTGTAAACAAGGTTTTCAGATTTTGACCCCCGGTGACCCCAGATGACCTTTGACCTCCACCAAAAACAATAGGGTTCTTCCTCTCACCATAACACATCCACAAACTAAGTATGAAAACTTTCCAAGCTTCCCACCTTGAGATATCGTGTAAACAAGGTTTTCAGATTTTGACCCCCGGTGACCCCAGATGACCTTTGACCTCCACCAAAAACAATAGGGTTCTTCCTCTCACCGCAACGCATCTACATACTAAGCATGAAATCTATCCAAGCTTTCTAACTTGAGATATCGTGCACACAAGGTTTTCAGATTTTGACCCCCGGTGACCCCAGATGACCTTTGACCTCCACCAAAAAACAACAGGGTTCTTCCTCTCACTACGACGCATCTACATACCAAGCATGAAATCTATCCAAGCTTTCTAACTTGAGATATCGTGTAAACAAGGTTTTCAGATTTTGACCCCCGGTGACCCCAGATGACCTTTGACCTCCACCAAAAACAATAGGTTCTTCCTCTCACTACAACGCATCTACATACCAAGCACGAAATCTATCCAAGCTTTCTACCTTGAGATATCGTGTAAACAAGGTTTTCAGATTTTGACCCCTGGTGACCCCAGATGACCTTTGACCTCCACCAAAAACAATAGGGTTCTTCCTCTCACCACAACGCATCTACATACCAAGCATGAAATCTATCCAAGCTTTCTAACTTGAGATATCGTGTAAACAAAGTTTTCAGGTTTTGACCCCCAGTGACCCCAGATGACCTTTGACCTCCACCAAAAACAATAGGGTTCTTCCTCTCAATATGGGCCATCTATGCACCAAGTTTGAGAACTGTCCAACTTTCCCTTCTTGAGATATCGTGTAAACAAGCAAAGCCATCACATACACATACACACACGACATCACCATCGCATAGATTTCTTGCCTGCCTTCGGCAAGGAATCAATAAAGATCATCTCCTCAATAATAAGCAGTATCAACTTTATAAGTGGAAGATTCATCAAGGTTACCCATCTTGAGAGTTGAGAGACCATGTTTACAAGCAGTTTCAAGGCACCATTCAACCTTTAGTGACCCTACATGACCTTCAACTTCCACCAAACTTCATTAGTAGGGTTGTTGCGATATGAAATTTTCGATATCGATATCGCAAAATTTTTCCTTCAATTCCCAAACGATATTGCGATATCGTGTAATCCGGCTTGTGTTTACTAAGCCACCATGTCAAATGTTTTTGGTTCCGGCCACTGCATAGCGGTCGCGATAGTGCCACGAACCTCAGCATGGCCACCTCAATGCTGAAAAATTTGTGACCAAATGACTGCCCTACGTACTGTAGCAGCAGGGGTACAGTACCGTAAGAAATTTTCCCGAACACTGTGTACCGTTATTTTCTGCTGCGACTTGCAGACGAAGCCAAAAATACCGAATACGAAAAAAGATGAGAGCCTACTATACATTAGTGGTGAACAGATCATCGGTTTGGGCCTGTGATCTGCCGTTCGGCGTCAGAAATAAGCGCCAAGTCTAACTGGAAATTTGAACCCAAAGACCCTCAGATTAGATCGTATTTAGAGCTTCGGAATATGTCCAGACAAAATCGTTTTGCTTCATTTCTAAACAAAAATTACTGATAAACGAAACAAATATTACTAAAAAATACCAATCAAAGAAATTTAATACTTTACAGGGTCCCAGCTGTAACTTTCCCAGATTGTTTTAGGTACATCTTCTAGCACGTTAATTTTGATCAATCGCAAGCCAAAACAGCTCGAGGTCATTTTGCAAGTTTGGAAGCTTCCCGTATCGTGCATGTGTTACAGTAAATGTTGCGGAACTTCCCTTGAAATGCCACATGTATTGTATACTGGTACATGCATGTGTTTACAGCAAGCATGTCACTAGAACTAAAGCAGCATCTCCCTGCACGCAGAGCCAGGAATATACTGTACGGCTCGGTCTGATCTTAGTACACTCAAGAATGACGTACGTAAACCCTTCACCCATCAAATCTGGCGATGTGTAGTATTGCCTTTGCGGAAGTCTCTATTATGCTATTCGGTAGGCTGCTGTTCTCCGTACGTAGCCCTGCGGTTTAAACTTGGCCACCCTTCAATCTATCGTAACTTCGCACGGGCGCCATTTTGGTGCTTACTAGTTTTAATATAATGGCTCAGGCCGTAACTTTTCCTGAACATTTACAGTATTAATAGCCCCATCTTAGTACTTAACACATGGCACTCGGTTGATTAGCATTGTAGTGACAAATTTAAACCCATTAATCGAGGCTTCTGCAATTCAGGTACACTCGAGATGTTTAGTACAGTATTGGCTAGGCCTACTACTTTTGACTATCGGAGCTCTTGCGCCCATGCCAGCCTACTACTGCTTTTGTACAACATCGTAGGGCTATATCCAGAAGCAGTTATTTATCTCATACTCATGGCCGTACGGGCCGGAGGCTGTGGGGCCGCCACCCCCCCCCCCATGCTAGAAATCTGACAAAATCGGGCAGATATTTCGACTCAGTCGGCGGGCGGAAATTGGACAGTTATATCACCGCCCTCCCTGAGAAAAACAGTCCCGTACGGCCATGCTAATACTGACAAGCATGGGGAGTAGATAGACTGCAAGCGTAGTTTCATAAATACTGTAAACTGTTGGTGTTTTTTCCCTTCTCTCTGAAGCGGGGGGAGGGGTGCGATACGGAAAAATTCCATCTTTTATGAAACATTTGAACAATTTAACTGGTTGACATTTTGGTTAACGGAAACTTGGATATTCGGGGTAGTTAATTAAGGTAGTCCCAGGCGGCTGGTTTTCGGCAGTTTTCTCGAATCAATACGGCTATTGAACAGCCAATAGCTGACCAGAATCTTGTCATCATCAAGCTTCTACGTAACGATGACCTTGCGATGTTTTTCACGGACAGTGAGCACAAATGATTCGCTTGGCAAGTGGATTCTAAGCTCAGTTTATATAGCCCACTGAACAATGAGTGTGGTAACATGACCGGTTTATTTTATTCACTTTTTTAAGTTGGGATTTAATAAAACAGAACAATTCAGAAGTCATTAGCCTAATTGGGAATGATTTTTTCTTGAGCAACGTTTTAAGGGTTATAGAATTCGTCGAGAGCGTCGGTTACCCGTGCAACACTTCACTCGGTCCCTCCACTCGTAACTCACGATGTACAGTAGGTACATACCGTACATTTTACACTTTATCTATGCAATGCAGCGTTCAGGTGTTTGTGTAGGAACACTCTACATGCTTGCTCTTTGGGTCACTTTATCTGGCGTGAGATCTTGCAGGTTTATTAACAGAATCTTCTGCATTAATATCACTCTTTTTCATGCTCATGTTGAAAAAGTACAACAAAGCTTAATTTGACAACCTGTCATTATTCTACGCCGCTCTTGAAGTTTATAGGGATGTTTCATGCATGGATTTTCACGATATCGTTTAGGCGTTGTCATAAACGATATCGCGAGCAAAATCCCATATCGGTATTTTTTGCCGATATCGTCATATCGTAACAACCCTATTCATTAGCTTATTTTCTTAATATGAGGCTCTCACATGCCAAGTATTATGTTCTTTGAGTTTCCCTTCTTGACATATCATGAGATATCTTGTTATACAAGTCTTTAATAGTTGGTGACCCTAAATGACCTTTCACCTTCACCTAAAACAATACGCATCATATGCTCAATATGGTCCACCCATACCTGTATACAAAGTATGAGATCCCTTTACAAGGTTACCCTTCATGAGATACTCTGTTTACAAGTGAATGAAACATGGAACCTTAAATTGCTTCAAAACCACGACCTCTATCCATTCTGTCTGAGCACCACTTTTACTTGAGCAACAGTAGCAGTTTACAACGTACAAAGGTGACATACAGTATACTGTACTTGACATTTTACAGATAGTAACAGTGTTAAAATGTGAACAGCTGATACTGAGCAATGTGGCTAAAGAGACATCCTACCTTGATATATAGATCTGATGAATGTAAGAGGAAGATCATTATCTGTGTACAGCTTGTTTCTTTGGTCAAGTCCCACCTACAATAGAAGGAAAAAACAAAGGAAACATAGTATCTCTTTCAATATTGCAAAGTTTTCATTGGTATTAAACCTGACAGGACAGATTTCAAAAATAACTCTTTTAATATTTATACTACACAAGACCACACTACCGAAGACCATAAGGGAGGTGTATCAAAACAATTGTGGAGTGTTTCCCAAAAGGTTGGTGGAATGAGGACTGTCACAGACATTTCTCCTCCAAACTGGCAACATTTGAGGTAAAAAACATCTCTTTCGCAAAGCACCAAACTTCTCGGCTCCCACATTTATTTATTTTTTTTGTTTTTTTTTGTTGAAAAGTGAATATGTACCTATATTGCGTGACAATTACAGTAGTATCTAGAGCTTTATGAAATTGTACACCAACATTAAAACCACAGAGCATGAAGCTGATTGCAAGGCCATATTTGACCTTTAACATGTGGAACAATGTGAAGCTTTTTGCTATAAGAGCTACAGGATGCAGACCCCACCTATCCAGAGTTGCTATTCGGGCTCGCAAGAAAACTGTCAAAAAGTGTCAAAGGCTTTGAGTAATTTACATGGCGGGAGAAGATGGGATTATTCAAAATCACAGTCGACACTGAAATGTATCAACCTGCGATCACTTGCCAGGTCAGCACGGGGTGATTGCATAGGATATTCCTTTTGGTAAACCAAAAGTAACTTGCAATATGTACTAAATGCTGTACATGAACTGAATGGTAAAATCAGCACATAAAAGGAGAACAGTAGTAGCCATTTGACCCTTTACATATGTGTAGTATACATATAAATACTACAGATAATCTTTACCTGGTGGACCTTACATGAAACCTTTATTAAGAAGAATATACTTAAAGGAGGGGCGATGCAGATTTAAAATTTCCCTCGCTTGCTGGCATGTGCACTGGCATATTCGAAATTAGATGGCTATAGATATCAGCTGATTGCTGACGTAAAATGCACCTCACGATTTTCCACAGCAAAATGTTGCCAACTCAGATAGATTTATAAAGGAGACTTTCTTAGTTTTCCTGAATGGTAAGAGATTAAGAGATTCAACCTTTCGGTAGTAGTCAAGAAAACTAGGAAATTCGGATCCGTTGTGGGAAATTTCTGTGTAACTTATGGAAACACAATTCTCCTTAAAAAGCCTAGAACTATGTGATGGAGCCTGGCATTCATTCTAAATGAAAGTTTTGTGATACTGTCAGATTTAGTGCATGAACTGAAGATTTTGCGAAGACAATATGAAGTGTGATATCGTTTATTGCAAATTTGGTGGAGTAATGGCCGCATTCTTAGAGCAACACCTGAGAATGTCAGTTGACAGTTGTATATGAGTCTACCGGAAGCACACCTAACCATTCTCCATGATGTGTTCCCATCAAAGCTGCCTCGAGCTAAGGACAACAGGCGCAGAATTTCTTTTTGGTTGAGTAAACTTCAATCAGATGCATTTCGGCTGGTAAGAGACTATGTATTGTTTGAATATTTTACTTTGAATTTTACAACTTTTATTGTCAGATTGGCTGTTGAGAATTTAGAAAAAATCTAAAATGTCTTGACAACTATGATCGAATCCCTTTGGACTGCAGTGATGCAGTGCAGTGGTCAGTACCATGCATGCATGTGGTATGCCATATAGAGTTAAAATGGATTTCGAGCTGCACATACTGTATAAGTGTAGGGTGAAGGATTTCCTCGGACATTTTAACTGATTAAAAATCGTACGTATCGAGTAAGAAGAACGCTGTATGATGATTTTAGATATTAATGTACAGATTTCTGGATTTTAATGCCAAATTTAACTGTTGCATTTTTTTGAAAATTAAAGATAGTTTTGACATTACCGTGAATACTGTAGGTGTTTGCATACAAACTACACAAGCAGTTGTTGTACAACCCGCAGCGAGGTGCAGCTATGACATTACAGTTCCGTTGCATTGTGGGTAATAACACAATATCATGACTGCCTACAGAGTGGCGTTTAGTGAGTTTCAGAAAAATTTTTGAAAAATTTGTGAGATATTGAGTTATATTAGTTTTTAATGGTATCACAATGCTAGGAAAAATGTGTTCTAAATACTGTACATACCTGCTTAGAAAGCTGTACAATGGTTCTCTTTAAAAAGATGTATTACATTAGAACGCAAAGCAACTTTCCCCAGGCTTGACACAACATGACAAAAAGCTCTTACACACTTGATGCTTGCCAAACTGTCCCAGGAAAACATACCCAGGTGCCAGCAAAAGTTGCTGTCCTAAATGTCATTTTTGCTCTGCCTTCAGTTCCCCTTTAATTTGTACTTATGCTAAGAAAAACGTCCATGTAGTAAGTTACAATTTCATCTCTAATAAGACTGCTATACTAAAGTGTATATTAGAGCAAAGCCTACATAGCCTACACCACCTTGTAAGTTCACTGAGACAATATTGTCCTAGAAAAAGTGTCTCACCAAGCCTGCAATGTTTTTCCTTCCAAAAAGCTAGAAATTGCTTTTCTCCCCTAAAGGGTGCCGTTCAATATGCAACAAAGTGGGTCAACTCAGTATATACAGTATGGCATTTTAACACTGTAAAAGTAAAAACTCTTCTGTGTATCTGTTGAAAATTGGATGGAGTCACAGTTTTGTAAAATATAGGAGGTTCACAAAGAAAGTCTGCAGAATCTTAAGTACAGTACTTTTTAACAACACACTTGTACTCTAAAGGCTCAATAAACATGTACACTCACTTGGTGACTGCTTTGATAAACTTTTAATTTTTACAGGGATACCAGGATTATATAAGTGCTGTATTATCAGGCATACCATACACTGAAAGATAGGTCATATGTAATACTGTGGTTGCACCGTATAATCCCCCATAATGTACAAGGTCCCCATCGAAAGGATCAGTGCAGTACAAATACTGTAATGCCTGGTTTTACAGACTTAACTGTATGCAGTTTCTCATATTGTATAAGCCTACTAATGGGATTACAATCTTGCTATTGTAGGTACAACTGTAAAACAACAACTGAAACAAAAGTGTATGCAGGTCAATTGGAGAAACAGTTCTGAGCTCTGATAATTTCCTGACACTAGATTTATTACTTGGGTGCATTAAGTTACAATAAATACTTCCATTTACATGTAGTGTCGCGAAAGTGAAAATTATTTATAAGTTAAATGTCCTGCACTTGTGAGAGTATTATGGCAAGTTTCTATTCATATTTTGGGGGCAAGGATGGAGATAGGGGTAAGAGCAACATAACTTGACATTTGTAGTATAAACACTGTGCAGTAAATCCATGTACAGTACAATATTCCAAACACTGTACAGTACATCTCCAGGCTGTGCCCTTCAACGATTCCCCTCCCACTTTCTCATACAAGCTCTAAAGCCTTTCTAACAGAAACAGACATAAGAGAAGGAAATCTTGACAACCAGAGACATTGTATTACAATATCACAAGATGACTGAAAACCAAACACAACAAGTTGCAGAATTCAAAGTAGGTTCAAGCAAGCAAGTTCTTAAAGCTATTTGCTTCTTAGGTAACTAGGCAGGAACTGATCTTGGCAGCTGATTCAGATCGTGATTCCGTTTCTGAAATCAATCTGGGGGAAGTTCCCAATTAATGTCAAGTATTTGGGCTGTCTATTTGAAGAGCCCAGCTGTCATAAGAAATCTCTGGTGCATGAGTTCAGGGAACAAACAAGAGTACTGCACAATATATCTAGTCTGTGAACAAATATCACTGGTAACTGTAAGCTCAGCATACAGTAATCTACAAGAAGCATTATAATCCCCCAACCAAAAGTTCATCCATACGCTGTAGACTGTTCACTCCTCTTCCTTGCAAAATCTGGATAATTTTCCTTACGAAGATACTTTATTAGCCCAAGATTCATTCTGACTGTAGAGACTGTAAACAGAAATAACCCATGAATGCATTTGGTTAAACCTGGATTGAATTCCTAGGTAAGGCTCTCAATGTGTTAACTGATGAAGTTGCATTATTTTTCTCAAAGTGAACTTGAAGTAAGAAGGCATGACACCATAACCTTTGAGTGATCAACAGTTGGTTGACAGGATTTTCAATGCTCTAAAAATATGAACTGGAGGATCTGGTTAATTTAACTTTGCAATGAACTTTAGTTGAAAACTATGACACTTGATAGATTAGGATGGATAGATATAGATAGGAAAGACAGAGAGACAGGCAGACATAGGCCGACGGACAAAATGATTGATTATTATACTTGACTGATTGAAATTTCTTCACTTCCTCTTTGAATATGAAAATCTACAAAACTCAAAGGTTTATGAGTCTATTAGTGATGATACCTATTTACACGTATGTACAGTACTTCTCCTAACTGCCTAACAATACCAATCTGGCAGACTCTTAGCACGGGTGGCATTATTGCCCTTTCAACTCCACTCTTAGCTCATTCCTCCAAATTGCCTGCTTGATCATGGCAATGTTACACAATTTACAATTTTAAGCAAATGTGAGGGAAACTTGACAGTTCCAAGAAAATTTACCTTGCCACACTCAAGCCAAAGGTACAGTACAAATTACATTTATAAGAAGGTACCCAGTAAATGCAACAAGAATGAGAGAGGTCTACTTAAAGCCAAATATAGAAGTCTTAAGAAAAGAGTAAGAAAGTAAGAAACCATCATAAGAAAATACATCTAATCCAGGACTGAAAATAAATGATATGACCTTGGCCGTGGTGTCCCTTCTCTCCAAATGCAAGGAGAAAGATAATGAAATGCTAACTGTTCCATGGAAACGGAAGCTTGTAGACAGGGCTTTAGCCAGCATGGTGAGATCAGGGAGTCCAAACAGTAAATTCTAGTGAAGTTTGTGTGTTAAAATGTATTATATATATATATATGGGGCAATCCAAAATTTTGGGAGTCCAAATGACTCCTGGACTGCTCTCTGGCTTAAGCCTTGCTTGTAGATGTGGCTCACTCGGAGCTGGCAAATCATTAGTTGAAGCATCACAAATCCCTTTTGTTAGACACTGGGCATTTTACATACTGTATATACATACCGACAGCAGAATAATTATGCATATCGTAAAGCACATACTGCATGCATAGGCGAGGCCTTTGTGCTACACATGTATGTTGGTATATATATGCAGCACATAATGTGAAGGTAAGCATGAAAAAGAAAAGATCAACTGAAACTGACGAGGGTCTTTGAACTTCAGGCTGCAGCTTCCTAGCCAAAAAGGTTGGAATCATATTTCAAGTAAGATGTACTGTATATTTTTCACGAGTGTCCACAATGACAATGTTGCACCACTCCGCAAAAGTTGCTTGCAAGTTACTGTACATTTGAGCTCTATTTACTTGAAGTGGACAGTGTAATGTAATGTACAACTGTAAGGAGAATGTAACATTAGGCTCTGCAGACGGGCATTCAATACCCTGTAAGGAGTATGAATGATCAATTGATAGACATAGGTACTGGAGGATGGGATGACACTGTGTGACCACGCAGCACCTTAAATGTTAATGGCCACCGCAGATAAAGCATGCATACTGATTATTTCTGTTAGTAACACATGGGAGAATTTATTGGCTGTAAATTCACGAAGGCAATACTGTTAGCTGAGTTCTAGATAAATAACAGTTGCAGTACAAAGGCTTTTAACAATAAAACAAATCATGTAATTTGTCAAATTTGACAGTAAGTGTGGTGTAAAGATAAGGCTTCGGTATACTACAGCTGTATATTTGGGGTTCATGGCTCTTTGAATGTCCTCCCTTGGCACACATAGTACAGTACATACAGCAAGGCTATGCTTACTTCTTGAAGTTGCAATACATGTGTGCTAGTGTTTGCACCGGGTACCCGGGTACCCGACCAACGATGTCAGGACCCGGTTCTGAAATTGCTACCCGGATCCAAAGTTTCACTAACATAGATTGCATGTGTGACAAAACACCTAACATGTTACTTTTTCCTGGCAAAATTTATCACGCACATGCCTAAGATCACTTATCATGCCCATACGTAAGATACATTGGTGTTATATTATATCAACGTGCAAAGCAAAATTTCTTATTATGACTTCACAACAAACTTGTAGCCTAACAGAAGTTATATTTTCGGGTACCCGGGTACCCGACCGACCATCGACTTTGGGTACCCGGTTCCGAATTTTGGACCCGGTGCAAACACTAATGTGTGCATACCTGTATTTAAAGTTTATTGTACCATGTTTATGATTACCTGCCCTGTTGATATTTTTAAAAGACCAGATTATAAACTATGGCAAAAGCTATAACAGATGTGTCTCTGATGCAAACCAGTAGTATGTACAGTTTGGCCATGCTGCCCTTACCTAAAATTATTTTGGTCTTGGTGCCCCACTGATTGGTCTGATGCCCCTTAAAATAAGGAAAGCCAAACCTTCCCAACCCTGCTAATCTTACATGATGAACATCATACAAGCATCACACTTCTTTCCACGACAACTGCAGAGGTATATAATAGCTGTAACATACAGGTACTATACCAGTCTCAGTTAAATGCCAAGTACCAGAAATTGTCATAGTAATAGCCCTGGACAATACCGAAACTAATGACCAGCTGTTTTTTCATTTCCCTGAAAGGGGAAGTATTATACATGAAGGCATACTGCCTCTGACCTTTGTGAAACTATGTGAGTATAATGTACGCTTGGAAGTTACATCGAGTACTGCAATGTATACTGTACACAATTAGTTCAAACACATTACACACAGCATGTACAGCATACAATCACTTATAAACATAGAAGGCGAATTCTTTAGAGCTGAGTTGGTTGTTAAAATGTCTGCAAAAATCAATATTAAAGCTGACTAGTATGGTACACTAGTTTTCAAGGAAATCCATTCACTGTTTATTGTTTTATACAGTTGGCAACAGCCATGTCCAACCTTGATCTGATGACAAGTCATGTTCACATGGTCTTTCACTCCTGATCTCAAAAGGATCACCATCAGATCTGATCATAGTCTGATCATCCGACTTGCAGCCGGAAGGTCTAGGGTTCAAATCCTGGCCGGGTCATACCAAAGACTTTAAAAATGGAACCTACTGCCTTTGTGCTTGGTGCTCAGCATAAGCAATGAAGTAGGGAAAACAAGCCAGTGAGCCACAACTGGAAAAAAGGCCGTGGTCGTCTCGACTTGAACCAATTGGTTGGAAACTGGGACGTTAAACCTCATCTAACTAACTGATCATAGTCTAATGATATGATGAAGGAGGAGTATGTACTGTATTATATGAACCCCTTGGGGCTACAAAACTTTAATATTGGGAACACAAACAATAAGCGACTTTAAGTACAGTTCATGAAATAACTTTTATCACACCATTGGTGAGTGTGCAGGGTGTGCTCGAAAAAGGTCTGAAATGATAAGGAGCACACTGTCATTTTTGTTGAGCAGTGCACTCACTGGAATTAAAGACATCACAGTGCAATTCCTTACCAAAAACTGTGTGTTGACCTCTGCATGCAACCATGAAGGGTCACGCTTTAAAAAACAAAAGAAATCAGGTGTTCTTGGGTGGCAATCCTGATTATTTGGAACCCTCTGGACACAGGTTTGATACAGGTTGACACACCTTATCTTGCCTCAGTTTCAAGCCAAAGGTTTTGTTTCAGAATTCTTTGTTTACAGTGGTTTTAATTGCCACCCTCTTTGCATGTACTACCTGTGAAAACCTGCAAACCTACAGTATGACAAAGTGCAGTAACTGGCCAACCTGTGTCAATGTCCAGGAAAAATATGTTTTCATGCAAAATACCTGTGATAACACATTGCAGACACATGTGAAAACCTGAGGATTTGAAACTAAAGCCCCCTTCACACTGTATGCGATACAATAGAATGCCATACGATACCACACAGTATGTCGCTATCCCTTTCACACGACAGGCGACTTTTTCTTAATCCCTCAGTGATATTCCAATGACAGATTCATCATGTGATCTAACAGGATATTGCAGTTCTATCTAATCACTGGTCACACAAAATATCACTCAGCGACAAGTTGGTCAAAGCTCGGCAACAAGTTGGTGAAATTAGTTCACCTCAATTTTATCACGTAGTATTGCATCCCGCCTAGTGTGAAAGCACCTTAAGTGACACAGGCATTTAGCAAGGGTTATTACTGACTGGATACCACGCAGTACTTACCGTCTTTACTGTTGGTTTATTAGCTGACACAAAACTGAGCTTGAAGTTGGTGCAGGTTAAGGATCCTGAAATTCCTCTGGTCTGCCCACTAAAGGTGTCAAACTTTAGTACATTTGGTGCCTGACGGATTATGATTTCTCCTTCATTGGAAAGGAAAACAAGAAAGCATAAAATGTATGATTTATAATAATTAAATTTCACAAAGCAGTACTTTTATCTTTCTGGACCTATGTAATACTTCTTTGAGTCTTCATACCATCCACAGTCGCCCCCTGTGGGCTGAGGGTTGTAAAATTTGCCCACGGTATTTCCCGCCTGTCGTAAGAGGCGACTAAAGGGAAGGACTTGCACCATATTTGGGATGTATTTGAAACCAAACTTGAACTTGAACCATATTTAAACTTTACCTTTTTATCTAGTTGACACTATATAACACATTCGTGTTGGTGTGTCGTTAAATCTCATCTAACTAACCAACCATCCACAGTCTATCAATATCAAACTTGGCCATTGTCCTTGCGCTAATTGTACAATTATCCTCACAAAGTTTCCTCTTAGCCCCTCCTCCAACCCCAACATATGTCTAAGCATCTCCTGCTGAGCAGATTCATCATCCAAGGCCACACCTCCTCTGCAACAGACAGCTTGCAATAACTTACCAAACAATCTTCTTTCTAATAATCTAACCTGATGTAATCCTGAAACTCCACACAGTAGGGGATCCCACAGTGCTATTAGTTTTTGCCAGACAGTTATTGCAGGCAATAACTTTATACAAATAGGAGGTAAGGATGAGTGAAATAGACTTGGAGAATCTAATGTGCCATCTCTCTATATTTAACCACTATACAATGCAACCTACGTACAATGCTCATCTCATAAATGTGGACTGTATGTCACTGGTGTATGCTTACACTATGCAGAGGTATAGTTTTTGAGTTTCCCTTTGCTGAAAATCTAAGTAGGGTGACCACGGTTGTACCTACAATGGTTGGAACTGTCCTGGAGCGCCCTTCAACGCCCAGTTCCCATGGTCACCATGCCTGGCATCACCTGGAATTACATTCACAACTCTGTGTACTGTAGTAGTTTTGAAGGGACATTTAGCTGTGCCCTGCAGTTTCCAAGTTTTGTTCACATAATACATTGTACACAAATTAAATAGCCTATAAAACCAACTGAACAAAAGAAAATGGTCTACTAAACATAAAATGATTCCTTTACTCTGTCTGGATTCTTTTATAGGAATCCACCACTAATATTGATCTACATAGCTACAACTCTGAGAGAGACAAACCACAACTTTAGAGTACTGTGAATATACACACGTTTTTAGGATAATGACATGTTTATTGCTGACTTTTATGGAGTTATTAAAGCACTATGATGACCGCTTTCTGTGTTTAATAACAATGTCATTACAAGCAAAAGGCACTATATAGACCTAACAGAAAACACAGAAAAAATACATGTAAAATTAAAATTTTATTTCACCTAGTAAAGTATATTTTTCAGCAAAAAGCTGCTGTAAAAAAAAAGAAAAAAAAGAGTTTACTCAGAAGATACAAAAGTTTTGCTACTGCTCATGAATACAAATGTACAAATGTTATGAAAGTCAATGGTGCTCTGTCCTGTACTGTACATAGCTCCCTTACAGGCAAACCACTATCTGTGTGCAACGGTAAGTATACTTACTACTGCTTCATAAAATACAGTACATAGACTATCTAAACCTGTACCAACCCAGAATGAGCAATTTTTCAATTTATATCAAATAAAGGCATACTGTAAACTTATGCATAGTCTGTTTTGTTCACTCACTGTAATAATACTGTGCCACTTTTGCATAAAACCTATAGAGCTGGATCAACTCCTTTATAAACAGTAAATATTACAACACTAATAATGGCTTACCATGAAACAATGCAGGGAATAATTTACTTTTCAAATTTCATACATCAATTTAGAAGTTTGTTGATCTTAGCTTCTTGTTTTCTGCAGTTAACAGACCTGGACAGTAATTCAACAATATACCCTTCTGCTTCACTTCTGCTATCAATTATACACTTGTTTGTCTAGTAACAGGGTTGGGCGATATCAATTGGCTTTTTACTATCGCGATAATAAAACCAGAAATTATCACGACAATTCGATAATTACGATAATTTTGCTAAGACAATTTCCATGCGAGTTCCATGCTGATAATGGAATATTCAGGGTTAAGGATAGTCACCAAATCTAGTGACTGTGAATGACTGCGAATCTGTTTCGTTCTCTCCTTGATGGAAAAAATGTGGAAAGAAATGACAAACTTGCATTAATTTTACAACAGTTCTATGTAATAAAAAAATGCCTTCAAATAAAGAATTATTTTGGAGACAGCAAAACAAAGAAAGAAAATAACACAAGGCAAATCATTTCACATTTTTTCCACAAGAAATTATCATTTTCAAATTCTTATTATCGAACTGTCACGCAAAACAAATTATTGCAATAACGATAATTTTCAGTACATCGCCCAACCCTGTCTCGCAAAAAGTAATATAATGTGATGAATACTGTACATTTTTCCCAGCCTGAAGAATACCGTAGGTCAGACTGCTTTATAAGAGATGCTAAGTTCTGTACACTACTAAACAAACAGTAACATGTCTATTGTTAAAAAATAAAAACGTGATAAAACTTGGAGATAACAATCTTCAGGGGTGAGAAACATATTGCAAACATTTACAATAAAACGATAACTACATACAAAAGAACATGTTGTATATGTTTTAAAGAGAACTTTCTGAATTTACAGAAATTATATCTGGTGATTACAATATTATATCTTTTTTTCTTCTAGTCTTTAATACAAAGTCATGATGAGGTGTAGAGGATAGTAGGTTTACCATATTAAGTGCTTTATAACGAACAACTCTATTTATATTGACAATATTGTAGTTAACACTTGGCCTTGGACTATGAACTTTGATAATTAGCAATGCACACTCTTCCTGTACAGGTCCTTTATACTCTACTGTATATTTAAATGCCATTTGATGAATTGCATAAAACAAAATGCACAGTGTTGTGATTTGTACAAAACCGTAGGATGTTTACAGTGGACTAGACTTGGCTCTTTTTAAGTGGCCTGAAAACTATACATTACTACAAAACAGTGCACCTTTTCAGTTCTTCTTAATATAGCAACAGACCTGTACATGCCTTTTTTCCCCTAACTTCCCCCTAAGTTCTGTTCCTTTCATACTGTAAATCCAATTTCCCCTGGGAAAATTCTTTTTACCCAGCCTTGCAAGAGGTGAAAACCTCCAAAAGCCAAGATTCTTTCCCACATTTTGGATGAGGTCTAGGTGGCAGGGTTCTAAAAACTAACAACTGGCAGCCTTAGTTGACTAAACTAACTAGTACGCACTCCCACAATTGCAATAGAAAAAAGGAATCTTGGGCAATGCCTCTTAAGGTTGCTTCAAACAAAGCTACAGGTAAGCATTTTTTGAATCATATTCACTTGATATTTCTTTCTGGCAATAAAAGCTTCTACACGTGAACATCTCTGTGTTATTTGAACAGAAAGTAGTAAACTTCAGTTTCACAAACTAACTAACCTGTTTGTTTCTTTGTTTAGATGACTATACAATTCTATACAATTCAATTTTACGGGCAAGGTGGAATAGCAGCCCATATAAAAGAGATCAGCAAGAGCAATATAGATCTCTTAGCCCATATTGTTTAAACAGGTAAAGGTCTCTTCAACAAGTCATACTTTCAGTCTCATCTGAGTTTCATGTTTAATATGTTTACAAGATTTCAGAATAATTCCTCAAGTGGTGTATTATTGTCTCTGAAACATGATTTGTAATTACATTTAAAGGACACCTTTGCTTAAATTATTACAAAGTTTATTGGGGACACGGGTTAAGCATTTTAATATTATGTGATAAAACAAAAATGAAAGTATTTCATATGTGAGATTTGAATTTATTCAAAATAACATACAGAAGCTTCACACAATACAGTATGTTTTACAAAGTGCAGTAATATAGTACTACCATGACACTGCAATATATAGTTAATACTAAGTACCCAGGGTTTTCTTTTTTTTTTTTTTGTCAGTGTTTACTTTAAGGGTTAAACGATCCTAGGGGGTGGTTGGACAGTCTCTCTCTTCCTACTGGAGCAAAATTTTGGGTCATGAAGGTGGCTTTGATTGAAAATGGTGATCTTTGGTAAGACCTACCTTTTAGGAATATTCCAGGGTAAGAGAAAGGACAGAATTACAATATAAAGGATACCTATACCCTCTCCCCTAGCTTTCACCCTATGCAAGAAATAAAAACTTGGTTGCCATCTGCTGTTGTAATATTTTGTTCTCAAAAAGTCAAAAGTGAAATGACTGCATGATGACTTTGTGAATGCACTATTAAAGTATAATAGATGGTAAAATCAAGGCCATACAAGTACGGTCTTCATATTTTTAGTACCACCGCGTGATCATTCTGTACATTCCAAGCAGTCGGTGCATGAATCAAAGAGATGGATTTTGTGTAACTTTATTAAAATCACAAAATTTTGTTTCTCAGATCTAGTCAGCTGTGCTGATGTTCATATACATGCACTATCCTGATCAGCAATCCTAAGCAAAAGTGTGAATTATGTCATACATACATACATATGTACAGTAAGCAACTTCTTATTAAACCATGGTTCGTGTAAAGGACCAGGAAGTTTCACTTACAAACCAATTTCAAACTGAAGACATACTGTGGCTTACCGTAGTTGAGTATGTAGTAACATGACTGTTCAACAGTTTCACTGACTATATCAGGGTCTGCTTCATAAAGAGTTAAGATACCTGTAGATCTTTTAGTTTGATTTCAGTAGTACTGTACCACTGCATAGCAGATCAAACATAAGATTGATCTTGATTTAACTCTTTACAAAATAGGACCCAGGTCTATGGTACAGTGTAAAAACATGCATTCATGGTGTGGACTACAGTATGCGCCTCTTGTGATTTCATACCCCAACCTACAGTAACCTTTTTAGACATAAAAATATGCAACAGGGAAAGCTTGAATGACCTAAATATTTGTGAAGTTACCCTCTGCCAATACTCTAGACTCTGAAACAGGATCACAACTCCTGCACATTATAAACTGCAGCATGTACTGTATACTGTAACATGCTGCACTGAAATTACTAAATATGAGGACGAGCCGTTAGCCAAAATGGCAGACACTGGGGGCATTGTGTCAAAACTACTCTGAGTTGCTTGCAGCGTGCAAGATTAATGCAAATTAGATGTAGCAAGGGGTACTGTAAGTATATGTCTGCAATGTGGACAACAAAATACCTGCCTACCAAGGAATGCAGGCTTTTCAAGGGTCAAGGTGCCATACCACAGATTATCAATGGGAGGGAAGAGGGAAGTTTCTGCTCAAAAAAAATATGAAACTTTGAAAAGTCTGTTTTTGTTATAATACTAATTAATACTTGGATCATAAATGACTCTAACTAAAAACAAGACTAAGCATGTTTGTGACTGATGAAAATTGTGAATTCTGAGTCAGGACAACAAAGGGAGCGGAAAGAGTTGCTTCGTAACTCCCAGCCAGGAGTTGCCACTTAGAAGTTGAGTTGGGTAACAGTCCACAATACTCTAGCAGTATAGAGTATGACATTTACTGTGCCATATCACCAGACTATGGCACATCTGTATTTTGTATGTTGTCTCATTTCTGTCAACTGCTAATTCTGGTATAAAGCCTTTTTTTAAACCAACCAAAGTTCTTTTGCTCTATGGTTCACTGATGACAAAGTACAGTAGTCTGTTTCATGTTTTTTTTTTTTTTTTCATTCTGTATGGTGCAGGTGGTGCAGGGTGGTGCTGGGTGGTGTTGGGCAGTGCCAGGCTGTGCCAGTGTTGAGAGTCCATCATCTCCATCCTGAAATATCGTGTTTACAAGATTTTTGGTTGCTGGCCAGTGGTGACCTCAAATGACCTCTGACCTCCACCAAGAACAGCAAGAACCTTCCTCTCAATATGACACATCATCACACATGAAACAGAAGAAAACGAAAACTGAAAAGTACCTTGAGTGGGATTCAAACCTGGGCCATCAAAATGAGAAACCCAACACTTTCCATCTGTACAATGCACTGCAGTGTACATTGCATCAACATACAATTAGCCTACTGTAGAAGATGATTTCTAATCATCTGTAGAAAAAGCATCCTTCATACCTGTTCATAATTACGTAATTAAAATTAAATTATGAAACTATGTTGTTCTCTATAATTTTATCTCCGAAATGGTACAAAAATTCAGCCTTACTGTACCTTTTTGGTAGTAGTGAAACCAAGGACAGGGTTTTCACTGACCCGGGCACCTGGGTCAATGACACATGACTTTTGATTTTGACGCACAGACACAAAACTTCTGGGGTCAAACTGATGCACAGCTTTTTCACCCCAACAATCAGTAGTGATAAAGCAATTTCACCAACACATTCATTGTGCAAATTTACTCACAAAATGCAGCACTCTCCAGTTCCCAACTTTGTTCTGTGAGACATTTTCCACCTCTTTGTACTGTATGTTCTAATAAAAATCTGAATAAAAAGCTATCGCTGCAACAGTATGGAGCTACCTCCATTCCCACATATACATTAACCCCTATTAACTGCACCGCATGCACCTGGTTACATGATCAGGCTTGACTCGAAACGAGTGCAGGTGTATTGTAAACAGATCACAGATATTAGCATGCGTAGATGATCGGCGTGTTCTGGTTTTATTTTGACCCCTTCTCTTTTAGTTTTGACTCTTGTAAATTTATTCTAAAGGGTCAGTGACTCTTGAAAGAAAGTGATGAGTGAAAATCCTGCAAGGAGATGATAGTTGCATCTCCCTGATGAGACAACACAATTTGGAAGAACAGCCCACTGTCTATTCAGTCTACGAGTGACCTGGTGACCTCAGATGACCTTTGGCCTCAACCAAAACCCAGTACAAAAAGTGGCCATCATCCCTGTCTTGGAATATCATGTTTACAAGGTTTTGACCTTTGGTGGCCCCAAATGACCCCTAACATTCACCAAAATAATAGGATTCTTTTCCTCAATATGATACATTTATACACCAAATATGAAACATGTTAACTGAAATATTACTGTATGTTTACAGTCCAAGCAATTGTCAAGGTTTTTGTATTTTCTCCTCTCATGACCTAAGATGATACCGTATGACCTCTACCAAAAACAACAGGGACCATGCTGTATTCTTAGAATAATGCTTTTATTACCTGTAAGTATACCATGCTACTGTAAATTATTCACTATGGGGATGTCAAGGAACTATTAAAAGGTCAGTCAAATAGAGTTCACTTTTTGATGCTTCTGGCATGATGACTGAATTTCTACAATTTAACTAGCCATTTTGAAACATGTTCAACCATTAACTTACAGTAGACTTTAGCAACAGAAAGGGGATATAATTTATGCACCACTTTCAAGGAAGAATTTATACAAACACAAGTGTTCTAGTTTGCTTTTAACATGGAAGCCAGCTTTCCTGCAAAACTTGTAATATCATGTGAACAGATGAAAACTTAGTGGGCTACACAGCCAGTGTTCTAGCAAGCCAGATAAAAATCTTAAAGGCACTGGTACAGTACAAACGGAATAATTTAGTAACATTCAAATTTTGCGTAGCTGTTTTGAGAATTTTTTTTCTTCTGTAGTGTAAAATCACTGAAATCCCTATGGTTATGCCCACAAAAAAGTGCTACACATTTTTGCATTTGTGTAGCAACATAGCAAATTGCGATGTGATATCTGATAAATTATTCTCTGACAAATGTAGCCAACCCATTCATAAACATAATACTAGTGGGCCTACACAGTGCTAGTGCTGCTGTATCCCACAGTAATCTACGTACAGGACCATAGATGGTTCTGTTTAATCACATGGAAAAAAGCCTGTGTTACTGAATTAAAATGCAGAACAACTCCTTAGTCTACAGCAGGGGTCTCCAAACTTTTTTACTTGGTGGCCCCAACCTTCTATCTCTGGAATCTTGGTGGCCCTCAAATTGACGGGTGGGTGAGAGGAGTTTGATTTGACTTAGTTATACAATGTTAATAAAGCAAATCACTGGGTTTTAGATTAGAATCACTCCCATTGCTTGTTTTTAAAGGGAAATTTGGCAATTATTTTTCGCTCCCGAATCCTTTTCGCGACCCTCCGAAATATTTTCGCGACCCTTTTGAGGGTCGCGACCCCTAGTTTGCCAACTCCTGGTCTACAGTACCTTATTAAGTGATATTTATATTTTGAAACATCATGAAAAACATTATGAAATATTTATGTTAAACATTTACCATGGGAAACTGCTTAAATTCCCTTCAACAGTTTCTGCAAAAAGGCAGAACATATGAGTGACCAGAAAAGGCATTTTAAACACATGCTACTACTGTACTGAAAAAAAACAATGTTCAGTTTTTCAAATGCAGAGCATTTCAAAAACACATCCATGCATGTTGCATACATGACTTTTCCACTGTGAAGCTCACTATCAGCTGTAAGTAAAGTATACTGTACATTCATGATAACATAACATAAACTCAGGAAGTTTATGTACAGTAAAATACAGGTACTAAATCTGCATCTATATAGTCATACTACAATAGACAAATTGGAACATTAAACTGATGACTGCATACTGCATACATGTGTATTTAGTGCTTTTGTACTAAGTGGCACAGAAAAGTTAGTTCCCACCTTTCACACACCCTATGCAGTTCAGCACTGTACTGTATGTACATTACATGCCAACTGCACTGTACACTATTTACTGTGTATACTGTACTGTTTACCTGAATGGCTATGAGTGAAGTGCACAGTAAGCAAGATGCTGTGGTTACCTACAGTACTGTAAATCTACCTGTACCATAACAGTGAGCAAACATGCATGCTGTATGGGTGCAACTACAGAGCTCAATCCTAAAATAATGTATACCCTGGTAATCTTACTTGCAATAAATTCATGAATACAGTAAATTATTTTTTGTACTCAGCATTGTAATTTTACTGTGGATGTTCAACTTCAAACAACATACAAGAACAGCCCAAAATGGTTAATTTCTATTCATTAATGTAAGCGAAGAAGACACATGAAAATATGAACATTTAAAAACAAATGAAGATAACGCTCAGTGCTGTTAACCGTATGAAAAATGTTAAGCTGACAGTCCTACGTAGCTATTTTATACAACAAACTAAGAATAAATCACCCCAATCCTAAACTTTCCTATCTGAGTTTACAGTATAGTACTCAATTTTTTGGTTTAGAAGACACAAATTGAAAAACAGCTGTACAGGTAAATTATTACTTCCACGCACACTACTGTACAGTACGTGATGAAGTGGATACCTAATGTTTTTGCTAGCAACTGGTCTTAAAATTATTATGCCTTTAATATAAACAAGTGAAGATGTAACTAGATACCTGCATATAACTCTAGTTCTTCTGCCATGACCACATCCTAGCCTTTCATGTAGGTTTCCTTGCAATACCAGACACGTTGAGAAGTAGTATTAATACAAATCCAGTGCTGCTATAACTGTTTACAATACCAATGTTCAATAACTCTTCTGGACAAGTTTACAGTAGTTTGTAAGCATTGATGTGAAAAACATAACTACTGTACCCAGTATAACTACTGCACAGCTCATCAATGATCCACACATGTACACTCCTCTGTAATTACTACTTGACTAAAGTGAGACCAAATCATTTTTAAAGTCAAATGCAAGGAACCTGTCCTTTCCACCAGGAAGAATGCATGAGGTGTTTATTAGCTGATTGGGAAACAGCACAGGCAACCTCACTTCCTGTTTGATTCACCAGTTTTGATGGCTTCTAAATCATATATAAAAGCACAAGGTAAAAGTGAAAGTCTTTTTGCCCCATATGGATTTCATCTTTCTTAACTGACACCTTTACAGTACAAAGAAACTGCATCTGAAAAGAATTAAAACTAATAAGTCTTACACAAAACTCTTTCCCTTTTCACTACTTAACTACTTCATGTGAAAATCCTAGCAAGTTCAATTAAATAGGTTACATATTAAAAGCGTAATCTCTTTCCAGGTATCGGTGCATACAGAAGGGAGGAAATATGCAATTTTCTAATGACATAGATGTGAACTCGTCCCATTCTTAGCATCCCCTCAAGCATGTGTAAATCTCTCTGACTTCCTGCCTAAAGACTCCATCAATCTCCGTTTAAATCTCATGTTACAGTATAGCATAGTCTGATAGAGCATTAAATAGTGACAACTATTTATGACAAATGCTATACTCTACTGTAATCTATTTTTACTAATGAAAGCAAAATTTGTCTAGATGGTAATTTTTTCAGACGACTTTGAAGGTTTGATCACCATTCTGATATAAAACTATAAAATTCCACATCTACTGTACTTGTATTTCTGGGGGCAGTCTACAGTACATTTACCAGTGACTAAATTTACAGGTTACACCCAAAATTTTCACTTTTCAGTACTTGTACAGTATGCGTAAAGTTGGCCCATTTTGAGGTAATTTCCTCTGTACAAAGCAGTACTGTAGACTCTAGAACATACAGAAGTCATGCCATTGGGTGAGCGACTGGTCAGTAGCTCACATGGCAATCGAATCCAACCTGTGAAGAAAACTGAGCAAAAAAAGGAACAAAAAAAAAAATTGAATTTAGGGTTTGAAAGAGCAAAATAACCAATCATAATCACCAATCTCATTTGAGAAATTACAATCTAATGGAAAACTCTGGCAATGCAAAATGAAGTAGAAAATTACGATGCAAAATGAAGTAGAAAATATAAAAAAAGGTCTTCAGGAAAAGCTACTTTTTTTTTTGCTTTTATTTTCATTTTGGTGCTCTACACTTACACTTGTCATCACTCTAGGGCTTGAGCCAGGAGGGTAAGCTCAAGAGGTCCACTCCACTGTATCTTTTTTTAGCTTTCAGGGTTGCAAGGTTTTGTCCAAAAAGACAACTAGTATAACCACACCCTCAACAATTATAATTCGATAAAAACTTTTTGTCATATACTTTGCGTATGTAGAAATTGGTGCAAACAGAATGTTGCATTGCACAATTTAATCAAATTGCCCTCATCTTACAGTAGCCCACAGAAGTATTGATCCATCAATGAATAAGTAATATTTAACTTATTATAGTGGATTTTTCAATTGCTACAGTATAATGGCATTTCACCTTG
This sequence comes from Holothuria leucospilota, assembly GCA_029531755.1. Classification (NCBI taxonomy): domain Eukaryota; kingdom Metazoa; phylum Echinodermata; class Holothuroidea; order Aspidochirotida; family Holothuriidae; genus Holothuria; species Holothuria leucospilota. Next base: position 35,916,891 of record CM055974.1, on the reverse strand, counting down.
TTAATCTTCTCTAATTGTAACTTGTCATCAATTTTCTATGATTTTATCATTTTTTTTTTAACATTTCAACTTCTTTTCATGAGGGAGGGAGTCAGATGATGTTGGAAATATAAATGTATTCAAGTTGAGACCCATACTAACTATTATCAGTGTAATAACCAATAAAGCATGCAAGCCTATTTACCAGCTGCAGACTCGCTGTCCCAAAATACATTCACAGTGAGATTTGTCTATAAATTTGCCATTGTTCTTGCAGTAGCACTTTGCTTGACACATGTCAAATGGACAGATCCAAACCGTTCAAATGTATAGAAGCCACTCTAATCACTCAATAACCTATTTTAGTGGATGTGCTGTGGGACTCCAGACCGTTATCAGACTCAAGACTGGTCTCGGGTCCCAATTTTAAGGACCAGGGCTCATGGCTTGGACTAAGAAAGTAGGACTTAGACCTGGTTGCGTACAGCCCAGACTCATGACTCTGCTATGATAAAATCCCAAGACCAGCTTGAGACCGGCAGAATTTTGTGTCACTTTTATGCACTAAATCCCTAGTAACATACTATACCTGTACGGTAGCATTTACCTCATTCTCTGCAGCAGGTACTCTACATAGTACGGTATGTCTTTACAATATATGCTGTCCAGTGTACTGTAGATGATATTTGTGAAGTAAAAGCCTACATATCCTAGGTTCCTAAATGGCAGCCTGCTGCTCACATCTTGCCTGTGAGACAATCCAATCTGGCCCCCAAAGAAAATTGAGATGAAACCAAAATTTGAGGGCTCAAAAAAGAAATTCACCAGTAAAATCGCCATGATAGACACAATGATAGGCTGTTGAACTGCTTAAATTACCAATGAAAATGAAGTAAAGCATTCCTAAAATATATTCAAAATACTATTTTATTGGCATGCTTTGCATGCATTCATAATTATTATCTCACTATTATGTACATCCAGCAGGACAGCTTGAGTACTGTTTATTGTTTTAAAGCCCCATGAAAAGGATACCATCATCCATCCTCCCAACCACAAACCCACTGAGTAACTACAGGTAACTGACAGGCCACAATCCATATTTAGGCATGCTAGATCTGGGAGGGGGGGGGGCAGAATGGATAGTTGGTATGGACCAACAAAGGAAGCCTAGTCTTCTTGGTGGACTTTTGATTACAAAATATATGCAGCCAGAAGGGGAGGGGAGAGCCTGGGCCCGCATCATATATGCACGTAAGCCTGCTACAAGCGCATGAGAAATCTCCGCCGTTCATGCACATGTGCTTCATTGTTTTCCTACAACCTGACTTCGTGTGACATCAAGCATAAGGTCTATACGAACCCAAAATTTTCGGTGTGCTTTAAGCACACATGGCTTCCACTGTTTTCCTTTCAGTTCCATTTCATACAGCTACAGTACACTAGTACTGTAGCACAATCCCCTCTAGGCCCTCTTACCAAGTAACACACACGTAGGCTACTTTGGAAATCAAAAATAGATCAGTCAGCTGTGGGGTCATTCAGGCCTAGCAGAGAAAACATGCCTGAATTAATACGTCTGTTTGACAAACTTCCCCAAACACTTACTGCAGGATGAATACTACGCTTATTGTAGATCAAGGTTCTATATCTACCTACACTTTCTGAGAGAGAGAGAAGGGGAAGAATTCTACAAGTCGGCTATACTTTGCAGAAAAATACTAAATAAACACTGAACTGGATGTATCAAACATGTTCAGAGTGTAAAAATGCTAAGTCATTAGGGTTGTTGCGATATGAAATTTTCAATATCGATATCGCAAGAACTTTCCTTCTATTCCCAAACGATATCGCGATATCGTGTAATCCGGCTTGTGTTCACTAAGCCACCATGTCAAATGTTTTTGGTTTCGGCCACTGATGCAGTGGCCGCGATAGTGCTACGAACCTCAGCATGGACGCCTCAATGCCGCAATATTTGTGACCAAATGACTGCCCTGCGTAGCAGCGGGGGTACGGTACCGTAAGAAATTTTCCCGAACACTGTGTACCGTTATTTTCTGCTGCGACTTGCAGACGAAGCCAAAAATACCGAATACGAAAAAAGATGAGAGCCAACCATATACATTAGTGGTGAACAGGTCACTGGTTTGGGCATGTGATCTGCTGTTCGGCGTCAGAAATAAGCGCCAAGTCTAACTGGTAATTTGAACCCAAAGACCCTCAATTTAGGCTAGATCGTATTTAGAGAGGCTTGGCATTCGGAATATGTCCAGAAAAAAATCGTTGTGTTTCATTTCTAAACAAAAATTACTGATAAACGAAACAAATATTACTAAAAAATAACAATCAAAGAAATTTAATACTTCACAGGGTCCCAGCTGTAACTTTCCAAGATTGTTTTAGGGACTTCTTCTTGCACGTTAATTTCAACCAATCGCAAGCCAAGACAGTTCGAGGTCCTCTTGCAACTATTTATTTTAAGAGTTTGGAAGCTTCTCATATCGTGCACGTGTTACAGTAAATGTTGCGGAACTTCCCTTGAAATGCCACATGTATTGTGTACTGGTACATGCATGTGTTTACAGCAAGCATGTCACTAGAACTAAAGCAGCATCTCCCTGCATGCAGAGCCAAGAATATACGGCTCGGTCTGATCTTAGTACACTCAAGAATGACGTACGTAAACCCTTCACCCATCCAATCTGGCGATGTGTAGTATTGCCTTTGCAGAAGTCTCTGTTATCCTATTCGGTAGGCTGCTGTTCTCCGTACGTAGCCCTGCGGTTAAAATTTGGCCACCCTTCAATCTATCGTAACTTCGCACGAGCGCCATTTTGGTGCTTACTAGTTTTAATATAATGGCTCGGGCCGTAACTTTTCCTGAACATTTACAGTATTAATAGCCCTATCTTAGTACTTAACACATGGCACTCGGTTGATTAGCATTATAGTGACAAATTTAAACCATTGATGGAGGTGTCTGCAATTCAGGTACACTCGAGATGTTTAGTACAGTATAGGCTAGGCCTACTACTTTTGACTATCAGAGCTCTTGCGTCCATGCTGGCCTACTGAATATGACAACTGTTTTTGTACAACATTGTAGGGCTATATCCGGAAGCAATTGTTATTAATCTCATACTCATGGCCGTACGGGCCGGGGGGGGGGGGGCTGTGGGGCCAGAAACCTGACAAAATCGGGCAGATATTTTGACTCAGTCGGCGGGTGGAAAATTGGACAGTTATGTTAGGTCTGAGTCGGTCAAAAATCACCGCCCTCCCTGAGAAAAACAGTCCCGTACAGCCATGTAATACTGACAAGCATGGGAGTGGATAGACTGCAAACGTAATTTCATGAGTACTGTAAACTGTTGGTGTTTTTTCTCTTCTCTCTGAAGGGGGGGAGAGGTGCGATACGGAAAAATTCCATGTTTTATGAAACATTTGAACAATTTAACTGGTTGACATTCTGGTTAATGGAAACTTGGATAGTTGAGGTAGTTAATTAAGGTAGTCCTAGGCGGCAGGTTTTCGGCAGTTTTCTCGAACCAATTAGGCTATTGAACAGCCAATAGTTGACCAGAATCTTTGTCATAAAGCTTCTACGTAACAATGACCTTGCGATGTTTTTCACGGACAGTGAGCACAAATGAATCGCTTGGGAAGTGGATTCTAAGCTGCAGTTTATATAGCCTACTGAACAATGAGTGTAGTAACAAGACCGGATTATTTTATTCACTTTTGAAGTTGGGATTTAATGAAAAAGAACAATGAAGAAGTCATTAATTGGGAATGATTTTTTTCTTGAGTAACGTTTTTAAGGAGCTGAGATGTAAATTTGGAAATGGGTTATAGAATCCGCCGAGAGCGTCGGTTAGTCAGTTACCCGTGCAACACTTGATCACTCGGTCCCTCTCCACTTGTAACTCACGATGTACAGTAGGTACAGACTGTACAAACATTTTACACTTAAAATATGCAATGCAGCAATCTGGTGTTTGTGTAGGAACACTCGACATGCTTGCTCTTTTGGGTCACTTTATCTGGCGTGCGATCTTGCAGGTTTATTAACTGAATCTTCTGCCTTAATATCGCTCTTTTTTTTCTCATGTTAAAAAAATAAAACAAAGCTTAATTTGACAACCTGTCATTATTCTACGCCACTCTTGAAGTTTATGGGGGTGTTTCATGTATGGATTTTCACGATATCGTTTAGGCGTTGTCATAAACGATATCGCGAGCAAAATCCCATATCGATATTTTTTGCCGATATCGTCATATCGTAACAACCCTATAAGTCATGGAAAAGTTTTATGTAAATTTTCCTTAGATTTCCCTCCTCCTTGTCAACCTCTTTACATCCACACTGCTATGCTTCCCACAACTCTGCTGATGCTGTCAGAGGTTGGGCAGCCTGGTTGCTGAGTCAGGCAAATCCCAGCCTCACCCTAGCTGGAAAGTGCATTCCCGGCAACTGTAGATGATTTTCTTACAATCAAATGTCATGGTACAGGCCAAGCACCAACTGAAATTGGTATCTGAATATGGCACTGTCAGAGCCTATAATGTCAGTTTGTAGTGTTTGTGGTCAAGATCTGTTAAGTGTGCAACCTATGTGTAGTACAATTTGAGGATATGAAGTGCTTTATTTCTTGAAACCCACAATCATGCTGTACCTACGAACTTCCATGGCTTCACTCCTGGCATTCTATCAGGGCAGTGCGATGGACTCAACCAGGGGCCCTATTACAAATCTCTGGACCACATGCCCTTATGTAGGTACAGCCTTTCCCACTCTTAAGGTGCCATTCAATCATTTCAACAAGGACAAAAGACAACAAAAACAAAGGATAGTAAGGGCAAGATTGACAAAGACAAGGCCAAAATACATGCTTGTCTATGGCCTGTGAGACTTTTGTGATGAAAAAATCTAGCCTACCAGCAAAATGATGAAGAACCCCAGCCTATATTATAACACACCACAAGACTGAATAAAAGGCACGGTAGAAATTGATTATTTGTTAATTCTTATCCTTTGTGTATAGTTTTCCATAGGGGGACTCAGACTTGGGCCATGTGACTGTAACTTGGACCTGGACTCTGAAGGTGGGGACTACAAATTCGTGCATGCACTATATAAAACATGACACACATCAATGTAAACATGTGTTACACTTGCTTTACACTGTAGTTACAGTATGCATGCAGGCCTGTGCTACTGTAGGCTGCACAAGCAAGGAATGCAGTATGGCTTAGTATGTACTAGAGTACAGTCTGCAGTATGTACAGTATGTTGTGCATCCAGTGAAATGGAGATGTCACATTGTATGGAACACTGTATGGCTTTGCACTATGCAATGTACCGTACAGTAGAATACTGTACTAAGTCTGTACAAACAGTATCCAACTGGCAGACTTGTGAAGAGTAATACCATAATGTTATGGCAGTGAGATCTCAAATCTGCAAATTATGTATGGGTTGCTATGAGCCAACATTCAAAGGCACATGTACAGGTACATCAAATCTTTTTGCCATTTGGATTGCATTCTTGTATTTTCTGGTCTTTAAAACTTAATTTTCTTCACACTTTGAAATCTTTTTGACATCTCTTAATATTAAACTTACATGCACATGTGCTGGTAAACAACTGAAAGTTGCATGCACAGTCAAAAGGTTACATGCATCAATCTGGTACATGTGTTCATGGGTTATTTCAAACATTGTACAATAGGATGTGAAGTATATTGTTTGGAAAGAGTTGGCAAGCATCAGCAACAGACAATCTGCCTTGGCAATATGGTGAATTGTGACATGTGCTCATGAAATTTGATGAGACAGAAATGGGAGGGAGCAATACAGGCTTTTTGCACAGAACTCTCTGTATTTAAAAGTTATTTAAAGACTCATATCTTTACTTGTTCCTTTGACTGTAATTGAGTCATTCATATTTGTTAAGCGCCTAGAGCAGGTACACTTCGGTCCTGATTTGGCGCTATATAAGTCCATTGTATTATTATTAAAGTCAACTTTTTTGAGAGGAAATTAACAGTTTAAGCAATGAGAATCTGCCTTCACATACACTGTACCAATTGGTGGTACTATTAACTTCCTGACAATCTTTGTTAATCTGTAATGTACTGTACACTTGTAATTGATGTGAAACAAGAATACCAATGTCATGACACTCAGTCAGGAAGGTTCTGTTTTCTATGGCTCCCAAATGAAAACTTCCTTTGCTTTGCTACTCTTTTCCACTAATTGACTGTCAAATTCCCACATATCAGCGAGATTACTGTGCCATAACAACCACCAAACCTTAGCAACTGACAGGACAACAAAGGCCAACAGTCTTAATTGTTATGGAATAACAACCTGTAACACTAATTTTTTATGTACAGTATTCTTTGTGTACTGTAGACACAATGAAAATGCGTGCTGTGTCAAAGTATGCACAATTTAGCATCATCTCGATTAGGAAAATAATCACTCTAACATTTCTGAATTACAGTAGTGTTGAAGGATATGAAAATTATGCAAAGTGTGGAGACTACTAGCATGTACTTGATGATATAAGAATGACAATAGTGGGCAGTGGTGACATCACACAGGCCTTGATTTTAAGGAAATTTTATGGTCATCCACTGGACGGCCTGTCTGCCTTTTTCGGTTGTCCAAAAGAAAATTTAGAAAACAACAAAGAAATTTGCAGTGACCCCAAGAAGCAGTCTCTAAACTTGTTGCATGAACTTGGTTGTCCAATGGACAACCAACCCACCATTTTTTAGTTGTCCATCACAAATTTTGGTCATCACAGGTGACCGGACAACTGTTAAAATCAAGGCCTGTCACAATTCTGAAGACCTGTGCATGGGGGTGGGAAATTCAGAGATTTGCCAAGTTCTGCGAATTAAAAATAGGGATGTTCATTCTCTCAAACATGCACAGGTCTGATCCCACTCATGTGCCGGTGGGGGTCCAGGGGCGAAGCACCTGGAAGGCTGGAAGCTTTCACATTTTAGAAGTTTCTAAACCAGTGTTCCACCTTTCATAACACATATTAAGAACTAAATAACGGTAAGTGTAGAAGTACTAGGATGCACGTGTACCTTGCCAGACAAGGACTACACTATTCGAATACAGAATATTGCTTTATTTTGTAGTGTTTTGAACTTTTACATGCGAGATCTTAATTTCCTTCTTTGGAGTAATAAAGTTTTTCTTACTCTTACTCTTACTCTTACTCTTACTCAGAACAGCCACTGTTAAATGCCCATGAAACAGATCATCTGTATAACCCTGGGTTGTGGCATGTTATGAGTTTGAGTAGTTGTTACTTTTATATCATAGCCTGCTCAGCATACCCCATACATACAGTAATGTAGGTACATATAGGCCCCAGGCTTACTAAAGTCTATACACTGAAAATTGTGATGGTAGGCCATGGTTACTTAAACTGCAGTGTAAGGATATGAGAAATTTCAAACTTTGACTTCATTTTGGAGGATTTGCTTGAATAGGGCTAGACATATACAGGTGTAGCCTAAATGAAACATAAAAATACAGAACTGATTCCTCGGTCATTTTCCATCTTTACTGGTCAGGAAAGTAGGCCTTATTTTCCTACAGTAGGCTTAGGCTGCTTCAAACCTTCATCATGTATGCTAGTCCTAAGTAAAGCGTAATGCTGGGCTCATTTATTTAATACCACAGTTGTTACGCTTTCTCACATTTCAAAATAAAACATGTAGGCTAGGCCATTGGATTGACTTACAGTACCTTCATCGAACATGAGAGCTTTGTTTAGTGCAAGCCTACAGTACACTGACTGTTGTCAAGGTTCAGCTAGCAAAACTTACTGTATACAGTACTGCTTGCCTTGTGAGATGGTTTGTTTGTCATTAGTGTCTTTCTTGCATGTAAGCACTGCCACTTTTGGCTACATATTCAATTTGGAATTGTTGAAGGATTTCTCGGGAAATTGTAGCATCTCACAAACAGACATCGGATTTAACAGTTTGACAAAATGTCAGATTGGTGCTATTGGTGGTAAATATCATTAAAAGTGTAATTTGGCAAGGATTTCTGTAATATTAGCTGAATTTAGGCCCATAAAAAATGTAATGTTCAATTTTAATAGGGATACTTGGCATCTCTGGAAAATTGAAGAAGAAACTTCTTAGGGGGCCAGTACCATAAAAATTGTTTCATTTTTTAGGAATATGGGGGTGGAGCGGTGGGGGCATGAGGAATATGCCAATGATTCCTCAGAACCTGGCCTCCCTGAAGTGCAACCACTGACAGTGGGATAATAGATTAAATTAAAGCATAGTTTTTATGACTGCGCCATCAGAAATTTGTAATTTCCCATCCTACTGTACACTGTACTGTAGGTACTAGTTATTAATAATAATACATATTTCTGGATGTTGTGATTTCATTGTACTTTCATACTAACGGTTGACCCATACATTTCATTTACTCATTCATTGTCATTAGTGTTTTTGACACAATGCAACTTTTAAGGTGTACAAAACTGGAGCTACAGTATGACACACTTACAAATGACCCTCAACATGCATAGTGAACGAAGCTTTCATTCAGCTTATCACTGTGAATACTGCGCAGTAGCTATTGGCAGCAGACCGTAACATTGACGAAACTACCCAGAGCCGCTATGCAGACTTGTAGGAAAGGGTGTCAAAAGTGTCATTGAGCCTCAAGTACTGCACAGGGTGGGGGAAGGTGTGCTGATCAGTATCAAAGTCGAGTAGAAGAGCTTTCTGAAATGGTAAACCAAAAAGCAAAACCACAGAGCATGGAGCTATGACATGTATTTATATTTTCATACACATAGTAAGGTGTAGCGGTATATCGATATTATCGATATTAGTCGATATTTGCTCCTTAGTAATATCGTCGATATGCGTTTTCAAAAATATCGATATATAGTAAAGTCTATATATAGTACTAATATCGATATTCTACTATTCACTTGGATACCGATTCTTCTAAAATAGCGACACTCAACACAAATATCGATATTTAACAGCAGTGACTCATAACTGATACGAGTGTTAGTTTAAAAACCGATACCTAAGCATCGATAGAGTCAAGTTACCGACGAATCTTTGGCCTAGCTTACGTAGGTCTAGGTTCACCTCTTGTGACCTTCGTAGCACAATACTGAGCTGTTTATCACAATGCTACGAGCATATAGGCATGCTGTATGAATTATTTCTGCGGTTTGCACACACAGTGGAATACTTCAATGTAGGCCTACTGTGTACACAGTAGATTCGGTACGGACTGGTGATCGACTGCCAAAGTACACGTGGGGCGTAAATGGCTGAATATGTACAGAGCTAGCTCATGAGCCGTATCAGTGACTCGAAAGTTTTTTGTACAGAATTGGTTACTGCATGCAAGTTTATTCCGAGACCTTACAAGTAAACTAATTTTTCATGATATTCAGACTTACTGTAGGATGATCTATCTGAGACTATCTCACAGAGTAAAGTTCCACAAACAGAAAATAACGTAACATTTTCGCAAATACATTTGTTAGAAGTTCAGTGTTGGTACACACACTATACTACGCATGTGATTCCATAGGCCACAGGGTTTAGTACAGCTTTGTAAGTTTTCGTTGGGGAAGCTTTACGTTAATTCTGTTGACAACATGAATGTATGCAAACATGTACGAACACGCCGCAATCAGTCCGTACATGCAACACGTGTAGTACTGTAGAAAATAGTTTGGACTCTTCCAAACAAACTATGCAGCAGCATACATAGGAATATTGTGACCTTTGACTGGATGAGCGTACTTTGATACGAGGGGTTTTTTAACCATTTTGTGGGATGTATATTTTGCTTGTTTGGGCGGAAATTTGCGAGTAGTTTCGACTGTAATATTTTTCCATACATTAAAAAAAGATCGCTGACACTACGATGGGGATAATCCTGCAAAAATAGCTCCGTAAAAGTTCTTATAGCTGCGCTTGAAAGTTACGGGAAAATTCTGACATCCCAGGTACCGGACACGTGCGAGATTGCCGAGAAGCTGAAGCGAGCTGCAGACCTGCAGCGGACTGCACGGTGCCTGGATTTTCACTACGAGCAGTACTGCATTCATAGATTATTGGAATGTCTGAATACAAGAGATCAGCTAGGTACAAATATCGACTGCTAGTAACTTAGTCGTTATAGTTGAGTGTAATACCGACGTATAGTTGATATCGAAAATATCGGCCGGTATTTTAGATATATAGTGACTAGCTAAACAAGGCCGTTTTGATGCAGCATTGCATAGTGAACTACTTGAGAGGTATTTTACGAGAGTTAGGTGAAGAGGTACTTCTTTGTGACAAACGGAGAAGGCCCCTGGCTTACTAAGTCCAAAAGGAACGCTTTTTACTTATCCTAAAACTTGGGAATCAAAATACTGTATGTCATATTTTGTTTGAAAGAAAAATATTTAAAACACAAGCTGTTGATAGTGGAAGGAATCGGCGTAGCACATGCTAGTAAGGGGTGGGAATTACGCTGATGTTTGGGCCACTCGTTTTGAAAATGTTTGTATGGTCGGTGAAACCAATAATCACAGATTTTGAAACTATTTTGTAGTTATTAAGGGGCAGACCTCCTACAGATTTTTTTTATAGATCATGGCTGTTGCTTTAGCGAGATGGAGGGATATTTGATCGTCTGGTGTGATGCTGAAGCAACACTAAAAGCTATATAAGACATATTCCCAAAGAAGTAATTGAAAGTTACTTCGGGACTGCAAGTACTCAAATGTTAAATGCAAACACAGTTTTTTTTTTTTTTTTTTTTTAATCTTTCTGCACAAATCTTGATTTGTTTTTCGCTACCAACGTAGTAAAATTCGGCATTTAAGTCGTCAGGGGCCGGGTACATGTTAATACCTTCCCATACTTCGTTTTTTCATATGTATAGTGTGCGTACCCATTCTGCGAAAATATCGATATTATCGATATTATCGATATTTTCAGGTCGGTATATCGATATTTTATATTGGCAATACCGCTACACCTTAACACATAGTGTGAAAAGTTTCCATTATTCCTATCGTGGGATATTATGTAAACAGTTTTCAGTGTATGACCTCCAGTGAACTCAGGTGACCTTTGACCTCCATAAAAAGCAATAGGGGTCTTTCCTCTCAGTATGATACACCTACATACAAAGTATGAAAACTTTCAAAGCAACCATTCCTGAGATACTGTACCGTGCAAACAAGCTAAGTGTCACTCACATATGCACTTGTACTGTAAATGCACGCCATCATGATTGCACAGGTTTCTCTTATCATTGAAACCAAAAACATATGTATCTGAAAAGCATTTTTGCGAGTGAAATCACAAACAATTGAGTAGTCAACAACTTTAGGTTGAGTGATTAAATTTCTGTTTTTTATCAAACCATTGTTCTGCTACGGTACAATAATGTTGGACCAATAAATTATATTTCTGACCTCTCCAGTACATTTTTGGCATTTTTTTAAGTTCTTCACATCTCCTTTCATGCAGTAAAACCCTGTTTATGCAAAATCCCATTTATCTGAATTGGCCTTGCAAATTTTACCAGACTAGTGTTCAATGCAGTTTTAGTATTATCTGCAGTTTTCAGTGCATTACAAGGCAAAAATAACTGAAATTTCAGCATAAATTAAATTCTAGTGTCTTCACAGTCATGGTAAGGTGTCACAATTGGTGTGTTCCCACTTGAGTACAAGCAGGAGATCAGATCCAGTTCTGATCCCGTGCAGGGGACCAATTTGCAAGTGGGAATGCTCTCATTATCCCGATCAGATCTTGAGAGCTTGATCGCCCCTTCGGGGAGGATCAGACCGCATGCAGGAGATAAAAAAAAAACAAGTGGGAACACAGCAGGGGATCAAGGTGGCCCTAGATCAAAGCAAATGAATGATGTACAGTACTTCTGCAGACTACTTTGGTAACACAGCTTGCCTGTAATCTCATATCCCGTGCCACACAAACTTGCGTTTAAAACTGCAGATACAATTTCAAATGATGCAACTTCCTGTAGCTTGAAATGGAGGAGGCGATCAGATCTTGCGCACGGGATCAAATAGGAACATTCTTGCGGTTGGCCACACACTTTCCAGTTGACTGAGCTTGGGGGCTCACTTTTGGGGAATCAAGTGGGAACACTGCTATAGAAAACAGCACAAATCTAGGCTTAAAACAATTTGTAACTCTTTGTCAAATCTGGAAGAAAGATTGTAAACATTCATTTTGCAGTTCTTAATACAGGGGCATAGGTGTCACAAGTCACTATACGCTTGATATCCAACATACACGTAATATACCCTAGGATAGCATAAGACCTAGTTTCAACAAATCTGAAAAGACATTACCTTTGTGGTCATCAAACTACTAAAAATAATGACAGTAGACCTTACAAAAATATTGTGAATAGCTGTAAGAGCATCTTCTACACATGTCTTCAATTTTTTGGAAATTTTTACTGAATTTATGGTACTCTGGATACCTCTCAAGATCATTATACCTCCTCTTTAACACATGTACATGTTAAGTGTTAAGTGTGTAGAAGACATTGGTCATTCAGGAGATCATGGCCTTCAGGGGTAAATTGTCATATTATCAGTAACAAAAAATGATTGAATCTGTCTGGGCATTATTTTCTGTAATTTTGCTAGCCATTTCAAAATTATTCGGGAAATGTTTCAGCACACTTTCTTAGGGACCCAATGTAAAGTACTTGAGGCCAAAACTTGAAACTCTGTTTATCTGAATTTTTCTGTTATCCATATGACCTTTGGCCCCGATGTGTTCAGATAAATGGGATTTTACTACATTTCATTTGTGTTGATGTGTACTATGTATTGAAGCAACCCGAAGTTAACAGTCATTAGAGGGTTTTCTACACTTACTGTACAAAACATGAAGTTACCAAATCCTTACCTGGCAGGAGATTGGGATGGGGGATGTCAGGATGTAATTCCATCTGTGGGACAGCAAGGTGATTCCCAGATACCTTTGGCTGGCAATAAAAAGAATAATAAATGAATCCATTAATAATTGCCTATGTAAGTGATTAACCACTGCAGTTACTTTATCTTTCTCTGTCTCTTTTTTCACCAGCTGAGACCTTTAGACCATTTAGTCTAGTCCTTCTAATCCCCAAATACTTGGTTGGATCCTCCAACTTTTCATATCCACTTTCAATGAGAAAAGTCCAGTGGAGAGGTCACTACTCCCATTCTTCCATGTCCACTTGTTGCATCTAAGGTATGAGCCAACTAATATTAATGACCTTGAAACACTTAAAAGTTCTTTGTACTGTAGAGTACCCTATTCATCCATCAGAAGTTTTAATCAGAAAGGGCATTTTGTCTGTGTGTGTGTGTGTTGGGGGGGGGGGGGGCTCCCGTATTGGAGCCACTGGAAGTGCCTTTGTACACTTTTGTCTTCCCCTGGCATCATGATAAAGTGTTGTACTGTATGTTGGCTGTATGGTGAGGCTGCTGGAGTTTTGATGATGCTCCCATCCATATATAGCTAGTACAAAAGCCCTTCAAAACCATCCCAGGTTTTCAGTCGTGCACTGTTTACTACAACCCTTTATAAATGTAAGTCCAATCAGAAACAACAGGCAATATCAGAGAGGGGGGAATATGCCACAAACTGAAATGCTTGATCCACTTGGGTAGAATGAGACGGTCAAAATGATAAACTAGGCCTGCACCTTACAACAGGTTTACAGTACTGTAGGTTTAACTTTTCAGGACCAGGAACCCACTTGAGCTAGGGCTCTATTCCATTGTGACTGTGGATGAACACCAGTAATAATGGCCTTCTCTTACATTGACTAGTGCTCAGAGGGTAACCAGCCATGAACATACTAATTGCTCCCAATCCTGCTCTTGACACTGCCATTTTATGTCCCTATGGACACACTGAGTGTATTACTGTACCAATCTTTACCCACTTTTCCAAAGGCTGATAAGGGGAGGGGACAATCTTTGCACTATAAAAGAACTGACCAGAGACCTGGAGCAATGTATGAATCTTACAACTTCCTAAGTAGGACAACCAGAAACCACATCCCTGCAACAAGCAATGGTTTGAGCCAACAGAAAATTTCCAGATGGTTTCACTGGGACCTGATCCAGGTACCTCTCAAATACAAAGCAGTAAACTCAATCGTCAAGCCACTTTCGGTCAAGATCTTGTGGTTTCATTGTTTAAAATACTGTTCACCTTTACCAAGGATCATGGAGCATCTTGTTGCTTTGATTTTTTTCTTAAAATAATTACAAAACATTTGAACATAAATATGTTTGAAAAAAAATAAATATTATACCACAATTTTGTATTTCAGCACCTTCTTAAATAAATTTTGTTTGAAATGTAAGGGGAACACTTTTATATCAGAAGGAAGATTCCTCATTATACAAATAGGTTTGTCTGAGGTCTCAACACATTCCTGATGAACTACCTGTAGGCCTATTTAAAATAAATAACCAATATGGTAACCTCATTCAAAATTCAAACTTCCAGATAAAATTGACTTTGTCTCCTCTTAAGAATTATTGCTCCATTTTTCTGCATTATTCCTGAAGACATCATCTAGTTGGACACTGGCTGATCAGACATACACAGCTTGGAATACAAAACTACCAAATTTTTTGTTAATGTTTCGATTTGTCAGACATGAATGGTCTTTCAAAGGTATGCATGCATAACAACAAGCCATTTTTGAAATCACCGGTGGCTTCAGTGATTTTATGAAATAAAGTTTTTCCCCACTATTTTTTTCTGAGGAAAGTGAAAATTTCTAACACATGAGATCCCAAATGAGGAATGTTAACAAGCACCTTACAAGGACTGGGGAATACTCTCAGTCTCTTTCCAACAACCTAGGATACGTTTTGGCAAACATTCCCTTAGTACTGTAATACAGAAAGTCACATGCCAACTGATGGTGGTGTTCCAGTTAGATACTGTTACATATGTATGGCACTCCACTTTTCATAAAACAGAAATCTCCCCACTGCAAAAGCTGCTGACAGGTCTGAACCACCACTTAGGGAATTTCTGTGGGACTGATGTCTAGGGTATGCCAGTACCAAGTGTAGGAGTGTACAGTAAATGTAGCTAAACTGGTACTCTAAGTAATGTAATTACTTAATGATACTGATTGTGACTTAACTTTCTAGCCTAATTTGAAGTAAGTATGACTGTGTGCTTTCAATTGCTATTATGAATGATTACTATTCAAGTCTTGCTGTCACAGACAGACAGACAGCCACATTGCTCAGTAACTTGCATGGTACTGCATTTCATATCCTGCCTGTAATTGAACGTACCAAAAATACATAGATATGATTATGAGAGCTATGTGCATCTGTGCCGTGTGGTTACGTGTCCTAACTGTAACATGACTAATAACACCTCCTTTCCTTCTGTTAACTGATTTAAAATTGACACCTTAACCAGAACGGATGAATCAAAATATAACTTGAACCTAAACACTGAAACTTCTTGCTTCCCTCCTTACACCAAAAAGAACAAAAGTAAAGAGCGGAACTGTGTTAGAAAAAAAATTGTGTACTGTGCCTTACCGTATACCGTATACGCAAGCCTTCAATCTCTTCATATTGTTATGAAACATTGATTAATAAACATATTAATAATTGTGACATAAAATTAACACTTCAAGCCTTAATCCTTACTTGTACTTTAACATACCCTTCACATGCAGGCAAAACTTTAATTTCATTTATTGAAAGTGCCATCACATGATTGTTATACAGTGCTGTGAAAATACACAAATGATGACAATCACCATAATAATGCCGAGTACTACTTACAGTAGTATAGTACTGTACTTGATATTTATACTCACTCCAGCACATTGATGTTGGAATGAAGATAACGGAACAAACCCTATGGACACAAAAAGGTTAACACTTCAGTTGCCGATGCCTGGCAAAAATACGGTCAATGTTTCCCATCATGCAGCACTTATCAATTCAATTCAAAACAATTGTCATCTTTTAATATGAAAGTAAATATTCAAAGAGGAAGTGTAAATTCAAACTGTACATTACATTCAGTGTTGTATTCATAAATCTTTGCATTCATCAAAGAGCTGCAATACAGAGGTTACTAAAGTACAATACAAAAATGACAAACCACTTTTTAGCTCACTGGTCAGCCAGACCTTTTGCCATTATGCATGGTGATGAAAACGTCTGTCCTTTTTATGGACTGTTACAGCAGGGCTGAAATAGTGTTTGTAATGTAGCTGTTTCACCAAATCTGCCTCGATTTGGCTGAAATTTGGCCAAGATAATATTCTAAAAGTCTCAATGAAGCATAAACTTATATTTTGTAGATTATTTGATGTCAATTGGAGTCATCTGGAATCGTAAAACTATTGACCCCCTCTACAGTTTTGGTCTATTTCTGTGTACTGAAAGTTTTGAAAAGTGCCTTGAGAGAGCTGTTATAACCAATGTTGTCACTTTTGAAAATTTTTGTAGTATTGCAAGGGCTAAAAACAGTGGTTTAGGAAAATTAGTAAATGCTAAATCTTTTGAAAGGCCAGTTCAGATGGAGAAAAATACTTAGCTTTTTTGTACATAAAAATATATGAAATTGTGGCAAATCTGATTCCTTCCTGGGATAAAGGTTAGGTTAGATGAGGTTTAACGTCCCAGTTTCCAACCAATTGGTTCAAGTCGAGACGACCACAGCCTTTTTTCCAGTTGTGGCTCACTGGCTTGTTTCCCCTACTCCATTGTTTATGCTGAGCACCAAGCACAAAGGCAGTAGGTTCCTGGGATAAAAGGTTTTAACCAGTCCTGATGAAAATGCCAAAAATGCTGTGTTCAATTTAAGCCGACGGTACCAATTGATGTATCATTTATAGTATGTGAAACCAAATGGCATTCAGACCAATCATTCCTGTTTTTAAAGAAACTTTGGTGACAGGGGTGTAAAGTACTGTAACCAGTAAACCAGAAAAAAGTAATTGAATCATTTCATTGAAGACCGGTCTGTGAAACCACGTAGAAGTCCCTGCAAAACGTGGAAGTTCCTTAAATTTTATTTATAATTTTACGCGTCTTTCATAATAGCTTTTATGCTTTTCTATGCCATGGTCTATGAGTTTTATGACTACTTTATGCCATCATCTACGATAATTACATTTTGTGTTGTCAAACACCTTCCAATACCTGTTCCCTCTGTTATATACATTGTATGCAGTTAGTCTCATGCATGATATGGGGTATATATATATATATATATATACGTTACTTTGCAATTTCACAGTCTTAGAAAGAGAAAAGATGATCAGGGACAGATCGTCAATGTCTTAATCACACATGGAAGCTCTGAGCTGTCTTTGCAGAGAATGTAAACAGTGATGGTCCCAAAAGTCACAAGTGTTATGGAGGGACTTGTTAGCTTTAAGAATGGGTTAATAACTGGTCAAAACTTTTGGCAGGAACAGTATACTCTCAATTGGAGTTGATTTCATAATGCAGACTTGTCAATGGAAGAGTTAATGGTGATGCATCACACTAGTAGGAACCCAAAGTAAAAGAAATGATTGAAGCTGTACCACGATTGACTTTTCACACCTGTAAGGGGGAAGTTAATATTCTCCACTCTAAAGGGATTATTGCATACTCAGGCTCTAAAACTGAGTCCAGTTTTGAAAGAAGGACAACATTAGGACCATAAATCAAAGAGGAGAAAAGTTGGATTGTTTTAAATAAAAGTAGGACTTCAAAGGCTTTTGACAGAGTTTTCATCAGTAGGAACGAATGTTAATGAATACAGGGTGCATCACATTTAAAGCTTGAGCACATCTTTTCGTTCTGACAAATGGCTACTCGCACTTCTGCACACAATTTTTTCACATTTGGGTTGCATGACATAATGACACATTTACTTGTGAGTAGAGCCCCCAAAATGAGCTGTTCAAATTTCTTGAGTACTGTACATGAGCAGATACAGTAAACCTCAGTCCCACTAGGGTTGAGATGAGGTGAGAAAATTTTCAATCTGGGTGGTGCCTAGATAGCAAGAAATGCTTTCAAAACTTTCCCACACATTTCTCTGAATTTGCTGTAAGAAAATGCACTTTCTGGGTGTACTACAAAAGAATGCAAATCCCAGGACTTTTGCTTGACTCAGAGGTGACTTGTTACAATGTTTGTGTTAAATGTTTTAATGTTTGATCATGATTCTGTGACTTTTTGAGGAATTTTCAAGAGAAAAGTAAGGTTGGTATAAATATCCTGATACCGTACATACAGAAACTTTGTGAGACTGGGAATATTTGTGTAAGGGGAAAATTTTTCAGATGGCAAGTCAACAAGTAAGATAAAGTAGGACTTTTATCAAAAAGGGAAAAGTAGGGAGAAGGTTCAGATGGTAGGATAAAGGAGGATTACAGGGAGCCACTTCAACATATTATACTTAAATGAAGGAAATAAGTGTAGTATTTGGAAATAGCAACTGTTAATATATGCAATGTACAAGGACACATACTTTGAGCATACCTCTGAACAAATAGCCTTATTCTGTCTCTTACCATTTAATTCTTATTTACAGGTCTTGTTAGGCAAAGAACATATCAATTACAGAAAATGTAAGGCACATGTTCACTCATTTTTGACCAAATATGATCACTGTCACACATGCATTAAATACAACATATATAAACACATGACATACAGTACAGACATGGTTATGTACTGTACTGTAGGACATGTACACCAATTTTGGAGGAAACATGTTCCTTCACCAACACGTGACATCATGCTTTTATCACAAAAATTTATGAAATCATTATAATTTTCTTATTTTATGCTTTGCACTGTATGCTAGGACCCATTTTTATCCATATTTTATAACTTCTTATTGTTTATGCCACTCTGGGAGGCCTGCATGTATTTATGCAAGTTGATAATGTTGATGAAGTTTTGTGATTTGATTAAACATGTACAGTAAGGTCCTGTCTATGTCACTCCTCATTTCAAAGTTTAAACCAAGCAGGGCTCAATTTTGACAGTTGTCCTGTTGCCCGTGACGACCAAAATTTGTTACAGACAACCAAAACATGGTGGGCTGGTTGACAATCGGACAAAGTTCATACAACAAAAGTTCATGCAACAAGTTAACAAACTGCTTCTAGGGTTATTGCAAATTTCTTTTTGAACTACTAAATTTTCTTTTGGACAACCAAAAAGGCAGACAAGTGTCCAATGGACATTAAAATATTCTCAAAATCGAGGCCTGCCAAGCATCACTTATTTTCATGAAAACGTCCGTTCTATGATTCCTTTCCAGAAGAAAATAGTATGTTTGTCAAGTTATATGCACAGGGCAGTGCTGGCTGGTGACAGATATTGCTCCGTGTAAGAAGAATGAAAGACCTTGACATGTACAGCTATTAATAGTACATGAGATAAACTATACTTACAAGAAGTTTGACCTCTAGTAACCTTAAATTCAGACCTTGAACCACCAAACACTGTAGGATTCTTTCACCTCATGTGAAGTATCTATGTATGTACATGGCTACATGCAAAGTATAGTACGAGACCTCAAACAAATCCTTCTTGAGTTACTGTATCATGTTAAGGCAGCTTTTTGCCTTTGGTGGCTACTTTTGATCTCCATCAAAATAACTACAGTCATGGGTGTCCACAGAAAAATATTTGGGGGGGGAGGGGGGAGGGAGGGAGGGCAAAACTTTTAATTGATCACATCAGCAGCTGGTGTAACCACTTGGAAGGGTCACATCAATGTAGGACTGTCACTGGCCTGAATGAGGGGTGTAAGGGGAGGGGATAACAGTTTTTGCCTTTTTCCACTTTTTTTTTCACTTTTGACAGAATTTGTCTTGAAGGTTTAGTATTTTCTCTTCAAGTCAAAGTTTTTTTTTCAAGTTTTTGATTTTCCAGGGGGCACTTGCCTTGCCCCAACCTGCGAATGCCCATGACTACAGTAGAACCCTGTTTATCCAAAACCCCATTTATCTGAACTGGCCTTGGAATTTTACCAGACATGTTAAAAAAATTAGCCCTTTGATGTCCAGGTTAACTAAAAATAAAACTTTGCAGTATTATTTTCTAATGTGTCTTCCTAATTTTGTAACATTTTGGTGTTGTTTGGATTGAGTAATCCACAGAAAAGGAATTTTGAAATGGCAGTACACAACACTAGCACAGGTATGTTTATGAAGGAATCTCGAGTCAATCACTACAGAAAAAGAGCTTATAAAATACAACTATTGCATTTACTTTCTATCAAAATTTTTACTGAAAGCTTTACCAAAGTCATTTTGGTCACTGCTTTTGGTAATGTTTGTTTCTGAGTTCAGTCTTTTGTCCAAACTTGAAAATTGGCTATGAGGGTAATATTTTTGCTTTGAACATCAAAAATGAAAAGACAAACAATTGCTTTTGATGTTGCTTGAAGAATATAGCATTGCAAGTCATGCTTACATTGGAATCACATCATGCAGACTTGCTGTACTGGCATTTAAAATGCAGTGATGAACTCATGACACTGATCGACTCTTGATTAGCCTAGGCCTAAGTTATGATACTCACTTGTATGATATCCTTGCTACTGTATATCCAGGCAAAACTTCCCTTTACCAAAATGTCCCTGCTTTTTAGTTACCAAAATGTCCTCGCTTTTTACCAAGAGGTCCCCGTGTTATTACTGTACATGTGTAATATAAAAACGTCCCCACCTACAGTACGAACAATAAGTATGATAAAACCTCCTTTAACTTTAGTGTAAAGAGACTTTTAATTGTAATTAATTTATTGCAGGTACTTGGGAAATTCCATTAATAGTGTTTTGGTTATGAACTGTAATATCACAACACGAAAAACTACTGTACTTAGCGCCATGCTAACCATAGCTACCCACTATCACATTCTCAATGCAATACCTGCATGCAGGCTTCGCACAACACGTCAAGTATTTAAAGTACAGAGGCAGTAAGTTGTAACATAAATTGTCATTAGTATTTTTATTTTCCTTGAAGACACAGAAAATAGCCTGCTAACATTAATAAAAAAATATGGAGTTATTATAGAATACAGGTCCACATGTAGCAATATTCTGGGAGTGGATTCGCCAATTTGTGGATGTGATCGGACTGCTTCCACACCTTGAACTATTTGAGAACAACACACTGGGTTTAAAGACATACCTATTTAACATAACATCACAGATTAAAGGGCAAGGGAGGCATCTATGCCCTGAAGTCCATATAACCTTAACTGAAAACAAACAACCAACCAACACCAAACGAGCCCAGCCCAAGTAGATTCTACCACAGTTATGGAAGAACTTGTCAATGTTAACCTTAAAGCAGTGCACAGATGTGGTGTTAACTACCCACTCAGGCAGACTATTCCACTCGTTAACAACTCAATGAGAGAAGCTGAACTTCCTAATGTCGAGCCTTGCAAAACACTTAACTACATGTAGCTTCTTACAATGGCCTCGAACGGGCGAATTACTTTGAACCTTTAAATAATTGCAAGATGACAAAGGATTCCTTTCAGAGAGAAATTTGTACATCTGAAGCATGTCCCCTCTAATCCTTCTCAACTCCAGGGTGGTAAGCCCATGATGCTTAAGTCTAACATGATAAGGTAGGTGTTTCACCTCGGGTATAAGGCGAGTGGCTCTCCTCTGAACCTGCTCTAAAAGAAACTTGTCCTTTTCATAGAAGGGACTCCAAGCCTGAGCTGCATAGCCGAGGTGGGGTCTTACCAACTGCTTATACAGATTTAGTACAATTTCTTTACTAAAACTACTGAAATTCCTCTTGATCAATCCAAGCACCCTATTAGCCCTAGCAGCAGTAGCTGCACACTGTCTAGATGGCTTTAAATCGCCTGTAATAACTACACCCAGATCCTTCTCAAAAGTCACATCACTCAGAATACTACCTGTACCATTCATGTTATAATCATAGCTGAAATGTTTAGGACCAAAGTGAAGGAATTTGCACTTATCTGCATTAAAAGACATTTGCCAAGTCTGAGACCATTAAGATAACCTATCCAAGTCTTTTTGCAGTAAAGAGGCATCATCCTCATCACTAACCTTCCTATAGAGCTTAGTACTGTATCATCAGCAAACTTACTAATACTAGATGTGAGAGAGCTATCAGTATCATTGATGAAAATTAAGAAAAGCGGGCCAAGAACAGAACCCTGCGAAACTCCACTTGTAACTTCTTTCCAAGAAGAGAAATTACCATTAACAACAACTCTCTGAGATCTACCATTGAGCCATGAATTTATCTAGCCAGCACAACTGCCCTTGATGCTTAACCTATGCAGTTTAACCATAAGTCTACCTAATGGAACTTTATCAAAGGCTTTTTGAAAATCTAGGTAAATGACATCAACACTGTGACCAGAATCAAGAGATAAAGAAACATCCTCAAGAAAGCTTAGTAAATTACGTAGTAACATAAGATCTACTCGGTAAGAAACCATGCTGTGACAGATTGAGTAACCCTTTATCTAAAAGATATTTAAGCAAACAAAGGGAAGGGGTGTCCCCCTCCCCTTTGGAAAAATTTTGAATAATTGAGGGTTCTCAGATGCAATTTAGTGCAACTATTGTGCGAATTTTTTAGGAAATCCCTGCAACATTTTTGAGTTTTTTAAGGTGAACAAATAAGGGGTTCTATCCTTGAACTCAACTCAACTGATGGGATAGTAACATACTACATA
Source organism: Holothuria leucospilota (assembly GCA_029531755.1). Lineage (NCBI taxonomy): Eukaryota > Metazoa > Echinodermata > Holothuroidea > Aspidochirotida > Holothuriidae > Holothuria > Holothuria leucospilota. Next base: position 35,894,104 of record CM055974.1, on the reverse strand, counting down.
GGCCTAGGCCTAGAGCTATGGAGGAAGTTTGCCTAGGCCTAGAGCTATGGAGGAAGTTTCAAAAGGATGAAAGGACCAACACACAAACAAATACTGTATGATTACATACAGTAATGGAGTAGGAAGAGTCAAATTTAGCTCCTACCTAATACTTGCTATCTTTCGTCTGTTTCTATTACCGTAAATTGTTCGAATTAACGTAAGGCCTAATGCTAGGCCTAGGGTACCTAGGCCTAGTTCTCACGTACACTTTGTTCCCTGAACTAGTATGGGAAGTAGGTCAGCAGACTGAGGACTAGGCCTATGCTATTCCTGTGACATCTATTTTCCGTACATATTCAGAGAGATAAATTCCGGGAATCTTCGTTTTCCAGCAACTTCTAATAAGTCCTAAATCTACTGTATTCTGGACTCCTACGTCAATTACTTTCTTTCCACATCCATATCAAATGATTACGATCGCACTACTAGTCTCGTGTAGCGTACATGTAGTAAAGTAACAACGTTAAAGTCGCTAATGAAAATTTTATTTGTCATCGCACTAGCACTGGCACACTGTCATTACACACACCGCCACCCTGTTAGGCTGCCGTATGTTTACACTAACATACATTGCCCTAGTCTGAGCACTGTGCATCACCTATGCCCGTAGAATGAGCAAAACACTAAACTTGTGCATAAATATAGTACAGTGCAGTGCCGTTACGACACACACTTAGCTGGGTAACTGCTAATCTAGCCTTATTTGACCAGTGGCTTTTATTACTTATATTACACATATGTACAAACATCGTAGGGCTTGCAAAATACAATAGTATGAACGTCTGTTCTGTATTTTTACATTGGGGAAAGTCCCGCCCGGGCCGGCATATCGGCTTCAGCTTTACTTCCAAATGGGGACTGAAGCAATGTGTGGGGCCGGAGCCATACTGAAAGTCGGACGGGAAAGCTGGAATTCCGGCTATTGCTGGAAGTCTGGCAACCCTGAAACAATCCTTGATTACAGATTCCATAACTTTGCACACAACAATGGTTAAACTGACTGGCCTATAAATGCAAGACAAGCTCCGATCCCCCTTTTGAAAATTGGAGTAATATTAGCTATCCCCCAGTCAGCAGGTACAAAGTTTGAATCCAGAAACTTCTGAAAAATAATGCAAAGAGGAACTGATAAAATCTCGGAGCATTCATGGAGAATGGCACGATGGATCCCATCAGGCCCAGGGGCCTTACTAGCTTTTAAACTCTTCAACTTATTACAAACCAACTCTTCAGAGAAGACAACATCACTAACTAAAGAAGAATTATCAGAACTCCTACAATTCCCCAAAATAGATGATTCCTTGGTAAACACAGATAAGAAATAATCATTTAACAAATTACCCATATCCTGATGATCACTAACTAGTGTGCCTTGATTACCTTGGAGAGGCCCAACACCCTCCTTAACCTTCTGCTTAGACCTGACAAGTGACATAGGCATGAAAAGATTTTGGATTTACCTTAACCTCCTTGGCTAACTGCTTTACAAACTTAGCTTTGGTGTCAATAACCAAATTTTTAACTAAGAGTTCCTGATTCTTGTAGACTGCAAAGTCATTGATCAGAATTCTTACAGACCCTATATCGACGCCAACATTTACGTTTCTTCCTGGCTGCTCTAAGTGCCTCTCTAGAAATCCAAATTGGCCTTTTTTTAACCACAGCTTTCTTGAGTGGGATACACAACTTTGTAGTGTCAGTAACTATATTACGAAAAACACTCCATGCTTCAGCGGGGCCTAAGTGAGACAAACATGCAACCCAATCTATGGTAAGAAGCTCTTTAGCATGAGTAAAGTTAGCCTTGCTGAAATCTAAAACAATTTTGTCACTACCTTGAAGTTTGCTGAAACAAAGTAACTCAAAGCTGATGAGGTCATGGTCACTAGATCCTATCTTACCACCACTAGCTACATAGTAAGCCTTGCTATTGACAAATTCCAAGGAGATTGCTTATTAAAAAGAGGGCACTTAGGCCTAACCCTAACCCCAAGTTCCCTAACCTTATCCCTACCCAAACCCACAGGCGCCCCTTACGTTGTATAGTACACCATACTATGTATTATATAGACGGAAAGGTATTCACAAATCTCCTAGCTCGAACAAACAACTTAATTCTCCGGCATAATTAGGCCTACTGCACTTTTCTCTCCACATTTTTCTGTGTGGAGACTTCAAGTCATAAAGATACGTCAAGGCAGTCCTTTTTCCCAAATAATTTCACAGGGCGTTGTGTGAAGGACGAAATTTCAATGGAGTAACAGTTTGAGGATGGTAACTGCTGCTGCAATTGGGTGCCGTCCTCTCCCTAGCCGCACCTGGCCTTCTACATGCCGCTCTAGCCTAGGCCCTACATGTAGGAAGGCTAGTAAGATAACAGGAGTGATAACTGTACCTAGCCTAACCACGTCAAAACTTGTATAAAATTGCAAGGTCTAGCCTAGGCCACAGGCGCCCCTTAACATTGTATAGTATACCATATACTATGTAGTATATATAGACGGAACAGGCGCCCCTTAACATTGTATAGTATACCATATACTATGTAGTATATATAGACGGAAAGGTATGTCACAAATCCCCTAGCTCGAACAAACAACTTACGTTTCTGGCACAATTACTGCACTTTTCTCGCCAAATTTGTCTGTGTCGAGACTTTTGATCATAAGGTATCTCAAGGCAGCTCTTTTTCCCGAATAATTTCACTTGGCATTGTCTGAAGGATGAAATTTGGATGGAGTAACAGTATGAGGATGGTAGCTGCTGACAGAGAGCATTCAGCACTTCCACACTATATAATACAATACTCCTAAAATATTCTCAAAAGTTCTCTTAACTTTCTGAATTTCTTCCAAAATTTGTCAGTTATGTTTTGCTTTGATTATTACAAATCTAACAGATACATATTAGCATTAATATGCAAGATTTTTGAACACAGAAATTCATAAAATTTGACAACCTTTTGAAAAGTGGAAGGGCTTGCATTTACTATGAGCATTTGTTCATATTTGAGCCAAATCATTTCTGGCATTTGTGGCAGTTGAAGACTGTACAACAGTTACAGTTCAACTGTCACAAGTGCTTGTAGAAAATGCTAGCCCTTCCACTTTTCAAAAGGTTTTCAAATTTTATGAAATTTAATGTTCAAAAATTGTTCATATTGATGCTAATATATATCTGCAAGATTTACAATAATAAAAAGTGAACCATAATTAAACAAATTTTGGAAGAAATTTAGAAAGTTAAGAGATCTTTAGAGAATATTTTAGGAGTATTTTATTATATAGTGTGGAAGTGCTGAATGCTCTCCTATCAGCAGCTACCATCCTCATACTGTTACTCCATCAAAATTTCATCCTTCAGACAATGCCAAGTGAAATTATTCGGGAAAAAGAGCTGCCTTGAGATACCTTATGATCAAAAGTCTCGACACAGACAAATTTGGTGAGAAAAGTGCAGTAATTGTGCCAGAAACGTAAGTTGTTTGTTAGAGCTAGGAGATTTGTGACATACCTTTCCGTCTATATAATACATAGTATATGGTATACTATACAATGTTAAGGGGCGCCTGTGGCTCGAACAAACAACTTACGTTTCTGGCACAATTACTGCACTTTTCTCGCCAAATTTGTCTGTGTCGAGACTTTTGATCATAAGGTACCTCAAGGCAGCTCTTTTTCCCGAATAACTTCGCTTGGCATTGTCTGAAGGATGAAATTTCGATGGAGTAACAGTATGAGGATGGTAGCTGCTGATTGAGAGCATTAAGCACTTCCACACTACATAATACAATACTCCTAAAATATTCTCTAAAGTTCTCTTAACTTTCTGAATTTCTTCCAAAATTTGTCAGTTATGTTTTGCTTTGATTATTAAAAATCTTACAGATACATAGTAGCATTGATATGCAAGATTTTTGAACACAGAAATTCAAAAAATTTGAAAACCTTTTGAAAAGTGGAAGGGCTTGCATTTACTATGAGCATTTGTAGCAGTTGAAGACTGTACAACAGTTACAGTTCAACTGTCACAAGTGCTTGTACAAAATGCTAGCCCTTCCACTTTTCAAAAGGTTTTCAAATTTTTTTGAAATTTAATGTTCAAAAATTGTTCATATTGATGCTAATATATATCTGCAATATTTACAATAATAAAAAGTGAATCATAATTAAACAAATTTTGGAAGAAATTTAGAAAGTTAAGCGAACTTTAGAGAATATTTTAGGAGTATTTTATTATATAGTGTGGAAGTGCTGAATGCTCTCCAATCAGCAGCTACCATCCTCATACTGTTACTCCATCGAAATTTCATCCTTCAGACATTGCCAAGTGAAATTATTTGGGAAAAAGAGCTGCCTTGAGGTACCTTATGATCAAAAGTCTCGACACAGACAAATTTGGCGAGAAAAGTGCTGTAATTGTGCCAGAAACGTTTAAGTTGTTTGTTCGAGCTAGGATTTTTGTGACATACCTTTCCGTCTATATATACTACATAGTATATGGTATACTATACAATGTTAAGGGGCGCCTGTGGCCTAGGCTAGGCTATATTAGGCCTAACGTTACTATCATGAACAACTTGTTACGACTTACCTTTGAAACGGATATGACATTTTCTTGCAAATATGACTTAAAGCTCCCCCTCGAGCTTGAAATTGCCATTTTGTGAAAGTACTGTGAGTAACCTCCAAAGTCGAAGGTACTTAGCAAGACCTATTCTCCGGGAAACTGAGCGAATGACATTTTACCGTGCTAGCGGCCCTACAGTAAGTTAGTACTGCAATGTACGGCAATTCAGTTCCTATCACATCCGACAAGACTCCGGCTGGCGCATTTCAGTGCAGTGCAGTGCATACATACAGTACGTACAGAACACTGGGTACGCAGTTTGTTCAGCATTAGTGTGATCGTTTTTGTTGATCGTGGTAACTCTGTATCAAGTTCACGGTTGACATTGTTGGATGTTGATTCTCAAGTCCCTATTATCAGTTTAGAGTCTTAGCTATTAAAAAGGATGGGGGGGGGGGGGGGGTGAAAGAACCCACCGTCTTTCGCTCCAGAAGCTCCCACTAGAAATTCCAAGTGTGATAAAATTGTACTAACAGACTAATATGATTCTGTATTTGACACCCTCTCGACGCTACTGTCTCGATCTACTTACTGCAAATTCTTTTCTGAAATTGCAGAGGACTTTCCTTATTTGTCAATCTTTGTTGCATAAGCTACTTGTTGGTGGGCCGGTTTATTGACTCAGGGAGTTTGTATACCCTCCCTGGATCCCTGGGTTTCTATCCTGTCCTATAGCTTCACCCCAGTGTTATGCATTGCTGCACCACACCTTTCATGCTTGATTAAATTAGTAGCAGATCTTTTTTATTTATTTATTTATTTATTTTTTTTTTTTTTTTGCATGATCTTATGGACCAGGGCCCGATTGGCGAATGCTTTATTTTCCGTTATCTACCCAATAAGTAGCGCGGTATCCCAGGATTTTTCAGGGGGCACGCAACTTAATGGTCCGCCGGTGACAGCTAGGGCAATGGCGGTCGAAAATCTTTATAGGTGGGGGCCAAAATATGTGCATGCAGAGGGTGCAAGGGGACTTGCTCAAAGCACAAAATCCATAAGGCATGGGCTCTAGGCAGGGTCCCTTCATATGGTCTCTGGCCGGAGGCGCAATTTTTTTTTTCCCACGAGGTTATGGGCAAATCATGCCAAAGGACCAATCAGCTTCTTGGAAATAGGCCACACCCCTAGTTCCAAAATGACAGCTTTTGAACCATTTTTTGTAATTCTGCCGCCGGATTATGAAAGAACAGGCCAAATAACCTCAGTCTACGTAACCCTAATTTTAAACCTAAACCCAACCATAATTTTGAAACAAATTTGAAAAATTTTGAAAATCAAATTTGCCCATAACCTCGTGGAAAAAAATGAGGCTGGCCGGAGGGGTCCAGGTTTCGTGGTAGCTTGAGGCATTTTTGTGGATCAGATATTCCTGACAGATTGTTTCAATTGAAGAGATATATTTAACAATGTTATTCTCTTATATTTTGGAATATTTGAAATTTTGTACTTACAGAACAGCTGTAGTACATATACACATAACCATAGCAAGATAGCCTCAGGAAGCATGTGAGTGCGCCAAACGTTCCATAATTTTCTTTGCCATGTGGCAATTTTCTCTTTCTCTTGCCATACTGAGAGGAAGAATTGGCTATAATAATGTTTCTTCAACTCCCAAGCGCAATTGAACTTGAAGCATGGAGTACTCTACGAACTACAAGTGTTCCATATGCTATAGGGCCCTGCAGTCAGGGCCGTAGCTAGGGTCATATGTTTGGGGGTGTGTGAAGGTCCCAAACTCCGACTGGATGGATGGTTTTTCCCACCTGAATGGTGGCGCGTAAATTGCACCATTTTTTATGCACCCTGCATTTATATACAGCAGTGGGGATCCTTCCTTTCTCACTAAATAACGGTGCCGTCCTGGGGGAGGGGTCTAAGGCACCCCTCCCCTTTGAGAAATTTTTGTTAATTTAAGTTTGCTTAGATGCAAAATGGTGCTATCGTTGGGATATATTTGGAGCTGATCATATACATGATATATGGCTAGAAAATGTCCATAATTAAGTGAATTCTAATTTTTCCGACTGGCTGAATTTTTTTCAAATGAGTGAGTAAATTGCACCTTCGTTTTTTTTTTCTATGCTCCTATAAAGCAGTGGGGATCCTTCCTTTGTCACTACATAAAGGTGTCGTACTGGGGGAGGGTCTAAGGGGAGGGGGGTTCCCCTCTCCTTTGAGAAATTTTTGTAAAGGTAAGGTTGCTTAGATGCAAAATGGTGCTATCTTTGGGATATTTTTGGTACTTATCATATGTGGCTGGAAAATGTCCATAAATTTTGTGAATTTGGTTAGGTGAAAGCTGAGAGTATGTTAAGTAAGAGAAGAATGCGTTGTCAACAGACCTCCTGAAGCCCCCTTTTTGACTACTTTACTGCCTTCTATTCGGGCATCTAAGGCTGGCATATACCTGTATAGGGCCTCCTGGAAGCTCTGGGTCAATTATATAAAATGGGGGCAATGACCTAATGCTTATTACCTGACATCTAAATAATCCTATAGAGTATGACGCCAAGCACTTTACATCTATCGTATTTTTACTAATTTTGAACGAAAATCCAGACGAACAGCTTCCAGCAATGGGGAATGGGCGGTAAGGAGAGTATATGTGCAGAAATTAGGTGATATTAGACCTCCAAGACAGGTATAATAAAAGGGGTGTAGGACTAACAAGCGCGTTTCAGAATGTACACCTATAAACATTCACTGCTATAAAAATTCACTGTTACGTTTGCGCTTAAAGTGTTCATAAGTCATACAACGTGTATTGTGAGGATTGCGCGTGAAGCGCGCCGAAATTGGGGGTTATACTTCAATTTGGCTATACACACAGTGGCACACAGTACAGTACAGGGTTAATTACTGCATGTACCGGGAGTTGTGAGAGACGCGTTCGCTTTCACGATGTAGCGCGTTCGTTTTCAGTAGTACGCGTACTCCGAAAAAAACATAGGGAAATGTATTACACGCTAAAACCATGCGCAAGTAAACCACGGCATTCTAATTCTCCTAACTGTCATCAAACCGGTCTTAATATGCGGTTTCGAATGGTTTTCAGCCAATCAGAATGCAGGAAATCAATAAAAGTGTTTATGAATGCCAAAATGAAAAACCTGCATGCAGGCTCGGCCAGGGGTGGTGCGTTGATTTGCCCACATGGTAGCGAAGGGCCCTGACTGGGGGCTAGCTACTCTAAGCCCCGACAGATGCAACGGGTAGCCGAACTCGAAATATAAGGCGCGCGAAGCGAGCCGAAAAGTTTGGGTTATATTGAAAAAAGATTTTACATTTTAGTTTGTTTTCATTAAGGAAAATTGAAAAAGTTTGGGTTTGTATTGAAGAATAGGGCAAAAACATGAAAATCGTTGGGGCGACTGCATGGTCGTCATCAAGGATTGCATTCTTTATCTTACCCATTAAGACTCCACAAACCTGGAAAATCTTTTTCTTACAAAATATGTTTGCCACGATGGCGAGGCTGAAGAAAGAATCTTCCAAAAGTAACGAAAAAGAGGTACGAACTCTAGAATCATGCCTAGACGGAAGAACAATATTTGTGGAAACGTTGAATAATTCCAATATGTTTGAAACGGGGGGAGGGGCGTTACCACTAGACTAAACTATTGATGAAAGCGCCCCTAAGGCGAGAATTTTTTTTCTTTTTTTTGAAGTTATAGAAAGAATCGTTACAGAACTTACTGGCTACGGGCCTGTATATAGACATTTGGAATATGTTCTGAGTATATCTGTCTTCACCAATATTTGTTTATACAAAATTTTGCGCAATTTTGTGGGGTTTGGAAAAATTTGGGGGACTAAAGCCCCCTGGCCCCGTAGAATTGTGCCGGGGATAATTAGGTTAGCAATGTTCATGAGATTGATTAAAAATCGTGACGCATGCGCGCGAAGCGCGCAGAAATTTTCATTAAATAAGATTCTCGTGACAAAACCTGTATTCAGAATCTGCATCGAGATACTTTCAATTGCCCAACAAACCAACATGCCACTCAAAATCCAGTCTTTTAACTGTTAATTTGTAAACAGCTTTCAACTTCTGCTGTTGTGCTTCTCCGAAAGTTGCTATCGGAAGATAATGATAATAAGAACAACACTGAGGTAAGGTTTGAAGCAGGCGCGGATCCAGAAATTTTGAGGGGGAGGGGGGCCAAAATGAAAAATCTCATGTGCACCAGCGCGAAGAGCGATTTCCTACGCGTGGGGTCAAGGGGCCCGCGTTAGGGTCCAGGGACGGAGACCTGGTGAGCTTTCAGGAGGCGAAGCCCCCGGAAGCTCTCGTATTATTGCTTTTTAAGAGCACAGAAATCGGTTCCAGTTCTTATGTCAGTGAGATTTTATACCTTTTATACCTTATACCTTTTATACCTTATCTTTTATACCTTATACCTGTCTATGGCTCGGTATAAGTAACTATATGTACCTGCAGAAGTTCCGGAGAATCTAAGTTATCTTAAAACTTACGCGCTAACATTATGAGCCCGTGTAGGTAACTTGAAATGATTTTTGCCACAGTGTTTTATTTTCGTTATACGGTATTCGGGAATAGGACGTCAGATGAAACAATTGCGCACGAAGCGCGCCGAAAATTTGAATTTACATTTAAAACCATTGCTATGACTAACGGTATCAATTCCCTTTATGTGTGTCTATCAATTAGAAGGTGGGTTAGATACTAAGTTCTCATAAGAAGAGGGGGTGAAAAAATGAAAATCAGCTGCTTTACATCCTTACAATGCTGGCTCCTCTGAAATCACGTCTATGCACACGAATTATTGGTTTATGGTAGAAACCCACCGATGAGTAATGAAAATACGTTTGGGACCTTATTGATAGTAAAAGGAACAATTCAAGGCTAAAAGTGCGCAGATAAAGCGCAAATCAAGAAATATTGAGAAGACTTTGCAAAAATCGTGAAAGATTTCAAGTGATTTTTGGTAAAAAGTGATAAAAATAAATCCATCACTCAATAAAAACGTACCTCTCGCCGTAAGCGTAAACAATTGCGCGCGAAGCCCGCCGAAAATTTTCGGGTGAAAAGGAGGGGTAAGAGACGGTTAATATATTGCCTTCAAACCTCCTTAAGTCCCAGGAAATAGCATGGGCGTGGATCCATCTCCATAAGTGTGGAGGGGGTGGAGTTTTTCACTTTTGTGAATCACCGTCCTGGTGGAAGAAGCAGTGGTGGTAGCCAGAATTTGCGTCACGGGTAGGCAATAAGTTTTGTGATCGTCGGCATGGGGGAGGGGTCTAAGGGAAATTTTTCTAGAACTGAAAGCCCTCAAATGCGATTTGGTGCAACAAAAGTATAGGATTTTTAGGATACTTTTCTTCTACATATTTCGTTTTCCTACGCATAATTGCAGTCTGTTCCATCATTTTTGAAAAAGTGAGAGGGACTTTTTGACGATGTCTCCCTTCCAAAAAAGTGAGGGGGCGCGTCCCCCGTCCCCCCCCCCATGCTCCACGCCCATGGGAAAATTATACCTGCGTGGAGTCCACAGAAACATCCTTGGACTATAATAGATTTTTTTCTTTACATTTTAAAAGGGTATCCAAGGTTGACAGAGAACAGTATAGAGCCTCCCGGGAGCTCTGAATTAGTTACAGGATACAAAAGAGGGACCAACGGGATTCTCACTACCCGACATCCATATTGGAGGAGATAAGATATATCACCTTCTTTTTAAGTATAGCAAGAGGACAGGCAAAATTCGTTTCAGAAAAGATTTTCGTCGTTATTGAACGTCGCGGTAAGATATTTGGAAAATAAGCAACGGCAATTACGTACTTTCAATCTTTCAAATCATGTGCTGGACTAGATTAGTCAAAGATCTCATAATGATGAGAGCCCTGCAGAGAAGGAGATATATTTTTTAGAAAAATGTTTGCATTGGAATAATTTCTTGCGTCATAGCTTTGTCAATGGTATACGAAATCGGGTGTAAACCCTGTCGTATGCGCGCGAAGCGCGCCGAAATTTTGAATACAAACCCTGCATTCAGAACCTGCATCGGACGCTGTCACTTTCCTACCAACCTATGCTATTCAGGAACGAATCTTCTGACTTAGATTTCTTAAAAAGCACCTTTGCTCCTTTGTTCCCCCGTGAGTAGTTACCGAAAGCTATTGATAATAAGGACAACTCTGACACAAGGCTTGACGCTAGCGGAGCGTGCGAAAATTTGGAATTTGTCAAGAATTTCCAAAAGTTATGATAGTTTGAGGACAGTTTGTGAAAGAAAATGGTTAGAACAAATAATTCAATGATCAAAAATACATCTCACCCTACACCCTTCACAGAAATCTGTAGCTTAAACGACTTTTGGAACCATTTTAAAAAATTTCAAGAATCGATGGGGGAGGGGGATGTGTAAGCTATAGATCCACCCAACCCCTACAGAAATATATACTTTGAATACGTTCTTAGACACTTTTATTCATTGTTTGCTCTTAATTTTTCTTTCTCCTTTTCTTTTTTTCTTTTTCTTCCTTTTTTCTGCTTTCCTTTTATTTCGTGGCGAGGGAGGCCGGGCTCTCAGCCCCCCTGAATCCGCGCCTGGTTTGAAGCGAGCGGAGCGCCCGAAAAATTTGCTAGTTTGAGAAGAATTTGCGAAAAAAAGGAAAAAAGGACAGTTTTGATTCGATTTTACGTGAGGAAAACATCGTTTGGTATTATTCTCACTTTCTCTAGTTGGAAAATACATACAAAGTTGACATAGGCTCAGTCGGAAAAATGTGCTAGATTGAGATATCAGAAATTCCAACTGGTATTTCAGATTTTCCGACTATCGTCGCTCTGACGAACTTTAGGGGGGTGAGACACCCGCCACACCCCCTTGGTCGCGACGGCCCTGCCTGCAGTGGTCCAGAAGCATTAAATTACGGTGGGATCCATGTGAAATTCACCGGCCGGAAGCTGAGTCAGCTGAATTATTAACAAAATTGGGATACTTGCATGCAGTGGCGTCGCCAGACTTTTCGAAGGGGACCACTGCGGGGTTCAACGTTCCACCAGAGCATATAGGGGCACACCAAAATGAAAAACTGAGTCACTGGACTCGAGGCATCATGGTGACGCCAAGAGCTCCCCTGCAGGCGATGGGACCCAGTGGCCCACCGCAGGGCCTCTTGGTAGAGTCCAGGGAGGGTATTTACAAAAACCCATCCAACTATCTCCAAATGGCACTGGATGGAACTAAGCAAACCACAAAATAGAAATCGCAGTTTGACCTTTTTTGTTGGCCTTACTCTTACTAAAGATTTAGAAGGGGGGCGACGGATCATGTTTAGGTTTGTCTTGGGCTTTAAAAACAAATCCACTCATGCTCAATAAGGATTAATGTTGAGAAAACTACCGTTTAAGCATGTCACGGGGGGGGGGGGGCAGTTCACATCAAAGTATCGAAGGTGTATTTAAGTACTGCTGCTCGGCGAATCCGGGGCTAGCCGGGAAATTTTGGAAAAAGAAGCTCTTGAATGTGGTTCATGAGGTTTGGGGTACCTCAAAAATTATAATTATAACAATTATATTTCCTTCATTTTTCAGCAACAAATGAATTGATCTGAAGGGAGAGGACTCACGGCCGTACCATAGCTGTTGAAAATAGATGTTGAAAAGATAACTGGGTGGATTATATCTTCCAATAGGTCAGCTCTTTTACATAGTTCAATAGATGCGCTCAAAGAATGCCGTAAAATTTTAGTTGTGAGAACATTTTGTGCAAATTATAACCGGGTTATAAAGTGACAAAGTGATAAAGTGTCCTCGTACAGACTTGTAGTGCGAGTACAATGCCATGAGCACAAGTACAAGGGCAGTATCAGAGTTGTGAGTACGAGTGCGAGTACATGTCCTTTTTCATGAGTACGAGTAGGCCTACAAAATTTTGCATTAGCCCCTATGCAGAGCTTTCAGAATCTGTGAGTACGAGTACGGAGTACAAATTAATTTTCATTAGTACGAGTACAGGCAACTGTGTAACAGTGGCGTAGCCAGGGGGGACGGGGGGCGAGTTGCCCCCTCTGGAAAAATCTTGGGGGAAATTTTGAAAGTGAATATATGGTGAAATTTGCGCATGATCTGGTGAAATTTTAAATTTCTCAACCAGTACACTTTACTTATTTAAAAGTATATGCCACACTGGCACAACCAGTCCTCATTAAGGTTTTCAGAGATGGAATGATGACACCATGCTTATAGTTGTACTAGTTATATGTTTTGCTATCTGTTTTATATACAGCATGGGATCTCTGGACCTCTGACAAGGGACTCTGTCCTTTTACTGTATACTTCCAATGTTTCTTGATAACTAAAGCAGCAGCATTGTGGTATATGCAGTTTGTTAGAATGGGTCAGTGGTCAAGTGCTTTACTCTGCTACAAGGGCAGGTCCTCGTAAAATTTGGACTGATTGTGGTAAATGTGGTGAACTGATGAAGAGAAAGGTGTACCAGGGTTCACTTACTTACTGTACTTCACCCATTGTGATTCTGATCTACCAGTAGGACTCAAAAAAAATTCACCAAGACCTGAAGACAAGCAAGATAAAAAAAAAGCTTCCTAAAAAAATAGGAATTCTTGGTGATATATGCAGTTTACATTTAGCACCAAATGTGGCACCATTTTGCATCTAGCCCACCTTATATGAGCAAAAATTTTCCAAAGGGAAGGGGGACACCCCCTCCCCTTAGACCCCTCCCCCAGGACGGCGATCAGTCACATCAGCCAGGTCAGAGGAAAGCACCCGGACAAAATTTTGACCTGCGGACAACACTGATTATTAGGAAAGCAGATCACTAATTGGGGGAAATCTTGGTGCTCTTGCCCCCCCCCCCGACAAAAAACCTGGCTACGCCACTGCTGTGTAAACCCATGAATACGAGTACGTACTCATTATAAGTCTGTCCTCGTATTAATATCAATATATAAAGGGCGTTTGTGTGCATAATAATTGTTAACAACCATACTCTCATCTGGGGGAAAGCAGCCAGCGTTTGGGGGAACGTATCCACCCTCCCCCACTGCATGGCGACGCCACTGCTTGCATAGAATTTTCCAGGTGACCTCCAAATGACCCTGAGAGCACACCAAGCTCTTTACAGTCATTGAATCTTTCCAAACTTTGAAGGAAATCTGCCCGGACAGCTTGCAAAAGAACGAGAGAGAAGGAAGTAGGTATAGCATAACTAACTTGAAAGGGGGACAGGACTAATAAGTACTGTACTTAAATGTTTATTCTTTGCAAATGTGTTAAAAGAAGGGTCTAAGCTCAAGCAAAATTTTGATATATTAGATAGACACTTATTTTAATCATTCTGGTGAAATTTTGCATTGAAATCCGATGTGTGGTTCTCAAGAGTTTTAAGCAGTTTAAGTTGTCAACCCATTTTTAACACAAAGTGAACTTGAAGCAAGCACATATGACGTCACAGCCTCACATTAATGAGCAGTCTTTCGTTTTTTCTTTCAAACTTTACAACCAAAATTTTCTGCTCCCACAATTTCATGTTATCGCCGAAATGTGATTGCATGAGAGACGTGGGAATTTTACAAAACTTTACATTCCCCATAGGGGGGGAGATCCTTTCCCTGTTAACTTTAAAGTCAGCCACAACAGATCTGAACAAACTTGAACCAAAGGAAACAAAGCATTCCTCATTAATGTGAGGAAGTGATACAGCTCCTGAATTGCCTCAAGCTCACTTTGCGGGTCACAAATGTAGTAATTTCATTTGCTGAGTATTTCGAGTACTACATGTCTGATTTGAATGGGGTATTTCACCAAATTTGCGTAGATTTAGTTCCTCTTTTACATAAATGAAAATTTTTATCATAATTTTTTTTTTTTTTTTTTTGCATAAAACCCTTCCTTCAAATAAAGTCACCATGGGAGGAAAAATATGTTTGAGTAAGTTTCTATAGGCAGAAAAGCTTTCAAATCATAGTTATCGTTCACATATTTGTTACTCAAACATGAAAACATCTTGATGCCCGTTAATTTCTCTAAACTAATTATAACTCCATTGGAGTTTTGAAGCCATAATAGTTTACGTGCGTTATTGTGATAATAATTTCGTCGGCGAAGCCCGCCTAAATCTTGACCAGAAATCGTTGACTGTAACGGTTACCTTTAGTACAATTATGCCCTACATGTTTGCACTGACATATGTTACCTGAATTTACCTGGGATGGCGCACCTGTCTTAACCGGTTTCATATATATTCAAGGCGCACATCCTGTAATTACAATTACCAAACTTACCGATGTAGGTGGTTGTGTGGACAAAAGTCATGTTCGTCCTTGTTTTCACAGCTGTTGAAAACAGGAGGAGTGCATTTTTCTGTTTCCCAGGCCAGAGCGGAACTCCTCTGCCTCAACGGGTGGGTGCACGTGCACCCAATGCACCCCCCCAGCCTACGCCCTTGTTATGTTTTGCTATCTGTTTTATATACAGCATGGGATCTCTGGACCTCTGACAAGGGACTCTGTCCTTTTACTGTATACTTCCAATGTTTCTTGATAACTAAAGCAGCAGCATTGTGGTATATGCAGTTTGTTAGAATGGGTCAGTGGTCAAGTGCTTTTACTCTGCTACAAGGGCAAGGTCCTCGTAAAATTTGGACGGATTGTGGTAAATGTGGTGTGAAACTGATGAAGAGAAAGGTGTACCAGGGTTCACTTACTTACTGTTCACTTTCACCCAATTGTGATTCTGATCTACCAGTAGGACTCAAAAAAAATTCACCAAGACCTGAAGACAAGCAAGATAAAAAAAAAAGCTTCCTAAAAAAATAGGAATTCTTGGTGATATATGCAGTTTACATTTAGCACCAAATGTGGCACCATTTTGCATCTAGCCCACCTTATATGAGCAAAAATTTTCCAAAGGGAAGGGGGACACCCCCTCTCCTTAAACCCCTCCCCCAGGACGGCGATCAGTCACATCAGCCAGGTCAGGGGAAAGCACCCGGACAAAATTTTGACCTGGACAACACTGATTATTAGGAAAGCAGATCACTAATTGGGGGAAATCTTGGTGCTCTTGCCCCCCCCCCCCGACAAAAAACCTGGCTACGCCACTGCTGTGTAAACCCATGAATACGAGTACGTACTCATTATAAGTCTGTCCTCGTATTCATATCAATATATAAAGGGCGTTTGTGTGCATAATAATTGTTAACAACCATACTCTCATCTGGGGGAAAGCAGCCAGCGTTTGGGGGAACGTATCCACCCTCCCCCACTGCATGGCGACGCCACTGCTTGCATAGAATTTTCCAGGTGACCTCCAAATGACCCTGAGAGCACACCAAGCTCTTTACAGTCATTGAATCTTTCCAAACTTTGAAGGAAATCTGCCCGGACAGCTTGCAAAAGAACGAGAGAGAAGGAAGTAGGTATAGCATAACTAACTTGAAAGGGGGACAGGACTAATAAGTACTGTACTTAAATGTTTATTCTTTGCAAATGTGTTAAAAGAAGGGTCTAAGCTCAAGCAAATTTTGATATATTAGATAGACACTTATTTTAAGCATTCTGGTGAAATTTGCATTGAAATCCGATGTGTGGTTCTCAAGATTTTAAGCAGTTTAAGTTGTCACATTTTTAACACAAAGTGAACTTGAAGCAAGCACATATGACGTCACAGCCTCACATTAATGAGCAGTCTTTCGTTTTTCTTTAAACTTTACAACCAATTTTCTGCTCCCACAATTTCATGTTATCGGAATGTGATTGCATGAGAGACGTGGGAATTTTACAAACTTTACATTCCCCATAGGGAGATCCTTTCCCTATTAACTTTAAAGTCAGCACAACAGACTGAACAAACTTGAACCAAAGGAAACAAAGCATTCCTCATTAATGTGAGGAAGTGATACATCTCCTGATTGCCTCAAGCTCACTTTGGGTCACAAATGTAGTAATTTCATTTGCTGATATTTCGAGTACTACATGTCTGATTTGAATGGGTATTTCACCAAATTGCGTAGATTTAGTTCCTCTTTTACATATGAAAATTTTTATCATAATTTTTTTTTTTTTTTTGCATAAACCCTTCCTTCAAATAAAGTCACCATGGGAGGAAAAATATGTTTGAGTAAGTTTCTATAGGCAGAAAAGCTTCAAATCATAGTTATCGTTCCATATTTGTTACTCAAACATGAAAACATCTTGATGCCCGTTAATTCTCTAACTAATTATAACTCCATTGGAGTTTTGAAGCCATAATAGTTTACGTGCGTTATTGTGATAATAATTTCGTCGGCGAAGCCCGCCTAAATCTTGACCAGAAATCGTTGACTGTGGTACCTTACAATTATGTACATGTTTGCACTGACATATTTACCTGAATTTACCTGGATGGCCACCCTGTCTTCTTCAACTCAGGAAAGTTATCTCGAGAATAGACTTGAATAGAAGGTATTGACCATTAAAGACCCCGCATTCTATCAGCCTGTTCTTAAAAATATTCAAAGTTGGTGTTGTAACAATATTTTCCTGCAGTCTGTTCCATAATTTCCAAACTCTATTCAAATATGAATTACCGTTGAATAAAGCCAATACGTTTGAAGTCAGCAGTGTATTGAAGAATTACGGGAGAGCAGGTGAAAGGGCGTACATTTTATCGCAGTAAACGAAAGGTTTGTGACAGGAAACAATTAAAATTCGTTCATCGTTCATTAGTAAAATAGCCTTACCCCACTCCCCTACAGACTTTTTGTAACCTTAAGGATCATTATAAATTCGAGCCTTGGACAATAGCTTGGGGAACGCGCTCCGGCCCATACTCGATGTCGAGCTTAAAGGGGATACTGGCCGGGTTGTCCGGGACAATATCCCCTGAAGAGCCACTATTCGTAGGTTGGAAAACTTTATTGAGCAATCGATTTTCCAAATGGGGAACATTTGTGACCAAATGATCCGTGTCCACGCCTGGATACCTGGCTACGGGCCTGAATGTCACGGTGTTTAAACACGGGTGGTTTAAAAGTGAGTGTCAAGTCTCTGCATGATATGTGCATGGTGCACAGCACAGTTTAGCACAGCCTACGTACACGTACATGCTCAGCTAATTTCTATTATGCTGTAACTGCAGTACTGGCGGTATTATACGTAGGCTACTGCACGTATGTTCTCCATTGACTTTCATGCTTTATGATCGATGCGCATAATTTTGGTTCTCTAAAGAAGGATTAGATGCATGGGCGTCCGCAGGTAGGGGCAAGGGGGGGGCACTTGCCCTCCCCTGGAAAATCAAAAATTTGAAAAAACGAAGAAAAAATAAAGAAAAAACGAAGAAAAATTAACATCAACATTTCTTCACAGTTCACCCAGTGTTAATCCTATTTACATGCAGTAGATAGGCTTTAGAAGTGCCATTTCCAGCGATGTGGGAGGCTTTGGGGGCCAAAATTTTCTTGCACTCCGTGCCAACCCATGCTTGCGAGGAGCTTTTTCCCCCTAAAAAATTTTTGCAAAAATTTTTGCCCCTTCCTGAATTTTTTTCTGCGGTCGCCCATGATTAGATGCCAAATGTTGTATCATTTCCATTTAACTAAGAATGGCCATGCACTAGAAATCTCGATTTTTTAATTTTCATTTCATTTTTTTCCTTTTCTTTTTTTTTGGGGGGGGGGGACTGCCAATGGGGAGGGGGCGTTTCCGTCACTGTACCCAATATCCACAAGCCAGGCGGCCTGCACGACAAACAAGCAAGCCCGTGGCCAAGGGACCGGACAGGTCCTAAGCCAGACAAGGTACTGAAAGAAGGGGTATAGCTTTCAGGGCCTGTGAACTAATTTTTACGGGGACAAGATATACTAAAATGCTTAAAATCAATGGTAATTTTTTTATCTTCTAAGGGGCGAAATTGTATCCAGAGGGGACGTCCCCTGGTCCATTTGGCTAGAGGCTGGAAACTTGGGGTCAGTCGGTGTCCCCTAGAAAATAAAAATTGTCATTGCCCCAATGCTCTTTCGTGTATTTTACCTCTAAATAAATATTTCACCCAACGTTTAACAAGCTCCAGGAGGTTTTGCCCGCATCCGACAACTGCAGTCTCCGTTGTTTACTCTTGAACAAAGGGTTAAACATCTACAGAAGGAGTTGGAATACCATACCCCACCACGGTTCATTTCACTTAATAGGCAGCCCCATCCGTTGCCTTTACCCCTTATTTTTGAACCGTCTTGCCTGACTGACTGGCACAAGATCCTATCCAAAGCTTCAAGGAAACTCACCAGGCTTACCGTAGCCGAACTCCATATACAAAAGCAGTTTCCCCGAAGAAAGATATTGCCAAAGAACGGAAGCCGCCTTCAAATTCATAGACTCCACCACCGTTAGCGAGGAAAAGCAGAAGGCAGCGACCTCGTTCCCGAAACTGGTAAACACCCAGTAAAGAAGATTCGGACGTAGACCCACTCACTCCCCCCCCCCCCCCTCAGCAAGAAGAGGAAACTGTAGTGTACTATCTCAATACCCAACGGCTCTTTTAAGGACCACTGGATATATCAGTAAGAGAGTTCCTCTCCTCTGCTAAACGTGCTGTTGTGTCTCTTGCCTCATTTTATTTTTCATATTTATCTTAAGTTATGGCTACACGACGTTTTACCAGACCCACCTCCGGTGTTACCCCGCCCAAACGTCTTACCCATTTCAACAATAAATCACGGCATGTCCGTTCCACCCCTAACTCCGACCCTAGCACAAAGTGAACTTAATATCTGTCTCAAATTTATCAAGAACCTTTCGACCAGTACCCTGTCGGACCCGGAGATACTTCTTCTGGGGGAAAGGCTTAGGATTTATACCCACGCCCCGAGGCCTAAACGAAATTCTCTACTACAAGCTATTAGCCAGCTGACCCGTACCATGAGAATTATATATTTTATGTATGATAAATCCTCCAAACCATACCATAAGTTCCGTCTATCCTAGCTCTATACCTGGAAGTGGAGAGTTATACCCCATGCACTGACCTAGAGGACTACCTCTATAACACCAAGAGCTCCCTTGCTAAATTCCAATTTACCCCGCCGAATCTAGTATCTCCAATCTCGAGCGCTCTGCCATACGCTCATTAGGCAATGACAAACAATTGTCATTAAAAACGATAAAGGCAGAGGCGTCGCAATTATTAATAAAAGTGACTACAAAAAGGAAGCACTCGGGCAATTATCAGGGCCACAGTACCAACAACTCACATCGGACATCACCATGGAAACCATCTCCATGGTCAAAACTCTCCTTTCTAACCTCTTCCAAAATAAGGAAATTTTCGAGGACATATTCGATTACCTCAATCCTGGTAACCATAGTATCCATACACCTCTCTTCTAGGCTATATGTACCCAAAGTCCATAAAAAGCCACCCGAGTGCTCCGCTTTTATCGGTAGATCCATGATCTACCCAACAAATATCGGAATTTTTAGATTTTTTTTCTCCTTCCTCTGGTTCACTAACACAACCAGCGTACATGAAGGATACTAATCACATCCTTGATTTAATTGAAAAACTAAAATTACCAAATAACATTTTACTGGCTACTTTAGATGTTTCAGTTTCAGTTTCAGTTTCAGTTTATTTTCTTCCTTCCTTTGTAGGTATTAATAACAAAACTGTTCAAACAAGTATTGCATTAGCATATGCCGTACGATACAATAATTAACATAAAAATACTTCATGAAAGGAAACGGAACCAGGAGGAAGTTTTCACTTTTCCAGTCTGGTCCCTATCAAAGTATAGTATGAGAGCAAGTGATCATATACAATCATATAGAAAAAAAACGAACAAAAGAGAGGGAAGAAAAATCATAAGTTTTGCAATGACGCATTTTAACCCGTACTACTATTATCCTTCATTATATTTATCAAGCAGGTGATATTTTAGTTTTTTCTTAAACATGCTTAAAGTGCAAGACTGTTTAATTGGATCAAATAAGGAGTTCCAAAAATTTACACCTGTAATTCTTACTTGGGACTGGGCTAAAGAAGTCCTAGTATGCGGAAAGAGGAGACTGTCCTTGAATCTAGTAGAGTAAGAATGGAAATCACTATTAGTCTAGAAGAATGAGATGAAATCGGAAGGGAGACTACTATGTTTGTGTTTATATAAAAAGATTCCATGCTGGTAATTGTAAATTTCATCCAATGTGAGAACTTTGTTTTGGAAAAAGCGAGTTCTCATTGAAGGGTTCATTACAGATAACCCTTAAGGTTCGCTTTTGCAAAACGCGAAGCTGATTGAGTAAATAATCTGAGGAGTTACCCCACAGTAATATACTGTAGTTAAGATGTGAAACAAAGACAGCATTATAAAGGGTTAGAAGCGTTTTGCTGGGCAAGAATTCTCTCAGTCTAGCGATGAGACCTACTATTTTAGATAATTTTTAGTGATTCCACAAATATGGTCTTTCCAAGATAACTGATGGTCTATTTGAACTCGTAGAAATTTGGTACTCGGTACGCTGTGAATAATCGTGTCATTAATATTAATCGTATGATCTAGAGGGGCTCTCTTTGCACTTGCAAATACCAAAAGCTTTAGTTTTTACGAAAGCCATACTGACCATTAAACATGAGATTATTCTTATCAATAAATTTCCACAGTCTATTGTACACACGTCTTTCGTAAATCTTTGATAAAGCTGAAAGAATAGAAAACTGGTCGATAATTTAAAGTGAACTCTTTCATTAGCAGACTTTTGTATAGGGATACCTTTTGCAATTTTTAATTCACTAGGGACAACTCCAAAAGAAAGGGACAGGTTAATAATATGAGAGAGAGGTAACACAATAAAATTACAGACCTCTTTTAAAATGTCATTTGTTATTATCATAATCCGGTGATTTTCCATTCTGCAGCTTACTGATTGCAATTAAAACTTCCTCTCTAGTTACAGGATGAAACACAAACGAGTTTGGAATATTTAAATCAATATAACGAGTAATATCAATGTTTACTGGATCAATCTTACTAGCTAACTTTGTAGCCACTGTAGAAAAATAATTAATAAAATAATCTGCAGTATCTACAGGATTTTCTACAGTACCATTGCCACAATTAAAAGAATTGCCCATAGGATTTACGTTTCCACAGCCCAATACATCACGAATTCCTTTTTAAGTTTTTTTTTTTTGCTGTTTGATTCATTTCTTTCAAAGTACTCCGCAAAATAAGATTTCTTTGCTATTCGGACTGGATAGTTGAGGTAAGCATATTCCTATAGCTACAATAATTCAGGAATTAGGTGGCGTAGAATTTGATTCTATATTTGCAGTACAAACGGTTTTTAGTTCGAATTGACTTTAAAATTCTTTTTGTAATCCAGGGAGACTTTTGTTTACTTTTCAGTTTTTTTTTTAGGTAAGGCTTCACAAAGAGGACAGTTTCTACAAAAGGCATACTTGCAATTAAATTTGGTGAAAGCTGACTGAGCATCGTTGTATCAGAAAGCACATCGGTCCAGTCAGTAGAAGCCAGGTCAGATTTCAGATTAAAAACGTTAGAAGGTTTAGTATTTGGTCTTAAATGCCCCTCATCGGACTCACATTGAGCCTTTGATTTGATACCCAAACATAAAGTACAAATATAAAAAGGATAATGATCGGAAATGTCCGTCTGAACTATAGCTGACTCTATTTCTACACTATACATGTTACTAAAGATATTGTCAATAAGTGCTGCGGAATTTTCAGTGACCCTTGTGGGTTTACTGATAGTTGGATAAAAAACAATTTTTAGTTAAAATATTTTCAAAGCTGGCTACAGAAGAATCGCTGTCTACGTCGATTAGGTTACACCTCAAAATGCAGCTATTCAAGCATGCCCCGATGTAACCTTCATAGCAGGTGTCTCCTCTTTGGCGTACATACTCTAACGTACATACTCTTGGTATTACGAGTGCAGCCAATATAGGTGCAAGAGTAATACACGGCCGCCGAGCGGGCAAGCCCCGATGCCTACGCATCATCTGACAGAGGCTTATACTCATTACCCAAAATATCTATTGAATCTTTCCGACAGATTCTAGAGCTTATTATAAAACGCAAATGTTTCAAATTTGATACAAACTACTGGTGTACAATGGGCTCTAAATCTTCACCTGAAACAGGCTACATCACTTTCCATCATTTTGAGAACGAGATCATACCACTCTCTACGCACATAATTCGCTGATTGAGGTATAGAGATGATATCCTCCTCTTTTTTGACGGTTCTGAACTTGAACTGAAAACTTTCGTGGATCATATTAACACCCTACATCTCACCTTGAAATTTACATGTGAATCTTCATAAATAGAAATTAACTACCTTGATATTAATATTTTCAAAGGAACTCGTTTCCCACGAACAAATCTCCTTGACACCCGTACATACTCGAAACCGAGAGAAACTTTCCAATATTTATCTTGTAACTCTTACCGCTTTATTAAAGGTGAAACTCTCCCACACTTCTGTATGTAACATTACCTCAATGGGAAAGTCAACTCGTTTAAAGAGAATCTTATTCGACGGAATTGCCCGGACGACTTTGTGTCTATAGCATCGTTTCCGAAATAAATTTCGAGGAACGCCCATCACATCCGTCACAGAAACATAAGGAATCCACACCACCCTTAGTTTTCAAGTTCCTTTACTCACCCACCATCAAAACTAAGGACTTAAAAATTGCCTTCTAAAACACTGGCATTTCATTCAGGGCCGTCTTAACGCATGGGCCCACTGGGCCCAGGCCCAGGGCCCCGCGATGTCAGGGGCCCCGCAAATTGACCTCTGCGCAAAAAATCATATCTCCCCTTGCGTAAAAGATTTTTGTGTGGAAATACTTTTATATACTCTTGAACAAGATTCATAACGGATTCTGAGTGTTCCAATTTCCATGCTTTATGCGCGACATGGGGGGGGGGGGGTAAATGTAGGCATGTCTATGCTTGAGCGATGGTCAAGGATGTCAATTTTTCACGCAACTTTTTTCGAACACACTTGATTGAGGGGCCCCGCTCCAATGCCGGGCCCAGGGCCCGGTGATCTCTTAAGACGGCCCTGATTTCATTACCGAACACCCGATACTCTAAACGGTTTCCGAAACCCGCATATTGCATACAAACGGGTTACTAATGTATAAAGCGACTCACTTATCCGGGCTAACTTTGTTTCAGAAACAGATGTCAACTACAACTTAAGTAAACTCGATATCTTCTTAGTTGAAATCATGAGTGATTTATTATCCGAATAACCCGACTTATTTTGTGACATTTGGCAATTATTGCCAATTTTATGTATTGCTACTGATGAGACCATAAAATTATCTTCGTGGTCAAAACGCGTCTAGCAATTGGACACCATGCTATAACGTGCTATTATGCAAGGTCACAATATTTTAATTAACCCTTTAATAAGCCCTTTTGGGGTTTTCTTGATAGCATAACTATCACAATACTTTTTCATCTTAAATTACCGAGACTATACCGTCCCCTATTTCATATCCAAAACAACGGCTCAAGGTCTCAATTTCTCGTCCTTACTACTCCCTCACCAATCATATTAGTTACGCGAACACGTCACTGAGTTTTTGGAGAGTCGGTCAAAACCCCTTTAAGTACTCCTTCTGACTACGGGTCTTCAAAGAAGGGGCTGCTTCATCTGGCCCCTTTGGTTTGTCCATATGATTACCTTCACTTCATAGAGGGTCTGGAATATGTTCGCCTGTTTTTTTCACGTGCATACTCCACCATACCAGTGCAGCCAATGCAGGTGCAGGAGTAACACACGTCTGCAGGGCGACCAAGTGGTGCCCATGCATTAATATGTGGCCAGTGCCTTTGTGGTCTCCCTAAAATGGACAGCTGCTCCTCAGTTTCTCATATGGGTGGTGTACACTTTAGACGAAGCAGTGATGAGCCCTAAGACGTAATTGATTGGTATAAATCTTGGACAGAAATGCATTTCAACTGCTACTACTTACGTAGTTTTGCATATGGGTGACGTACACTTCAGAGGAAGCAGTGCTGAGCTCAAAGGCGCGTTTGATTGGCACAAATCTTGGACAGAAATGCATTCCAGAGCTCCTTCCGTTTGTAACGGCCTTACAATTTAGGCGATGGGATTGGAAAAATGATAAACCCAACTACATAGTACAACCACGGGGCGTGGATGAAGTTAGCGCAGAGGCCCCGTCAGCGCCTTAAAGGGTAGAAATAGGTCATAGGCTACAATACATAGGCTTGGGAAGATTTGCAAAATCCGGGGCGGAGATTTAAGGACTAATATGTGACACTGTCTAAGCGGAGTACCAACATCAGGTGATGCGTAGTGTGCCAAGAAAAATATTGTCCAAAGTGTCCCTTCGACTGCAGGAAATGGCAATTTCCAGGCCTTTTAAATTGCACGTGAACATTCATTATTTGTAGAAATTGATGCGTCCAGAAAGTAAATAAGATAAATGTTAAAATTAGTTTATAGGGGACAGTAGTACCGTGATGTCACTTTAATACTAACATTAAAGGGCAAAAGCAGTCGACCCAAACTAATTTTAAAACAAAAGCTAAATCTCATAAATATCCTCTTATTTCCCTTATTTCCCTTCAAGTATCTTTCATGATATATCAGAACATAAATATTGCATATTCAAGGTAAAAAACAATTACTATGCCTGGATTTTACAGTTCAGTTACAAAAATGTTGTCACATGATTCGCGATAGTCATTCATGAAATAGGATACCCTGGTGCACTAATCCAAACTAAAGTGACTGCATTTCCCCTTTAACTTGGTAAAAGTGAATTAAATACAGGGCACGAATATTGCGAAGTACATCGTCCGCTGTGGCCTGTGGGAGGAGTATGAGGGGTATCCCTTTTCCCTAGTATTTTCAATGAGTTATTATTAAGATGTCCACACATGAAATATTGGCAATTACATAGGAATCTGACCCACGCAATTGGTCTGATTCCTTTTAGACTTTTTAATATTTCCAATGAATTTGCCTGTGAGATACGGTATAGTTTATTTATATGTCTAGCAAATAGACCATAGCAAAATAACCTTTTTAAGGAAACAAACCGTGTTGGAGGTATTGAGGCCAGGCCTCGCCTCGAGGTTGGCATAGGGACCATTTTAGGCCTGCATGGGCCTGAAACTCGGAGGAGCCTCTGCCTCGGCCCCGTACCCCTGACTTCGAATTGTGTAGCAGAGATCTTTAGAGGCCAATTGTTCATGATGTGTTCTAACTGCCCAAAGAGTAGCTTTCCCAAGTAAAATGTTTTCAATGTTTAATTAAGAGTTTTTCTCACATTTCGTGTTATTCAACAGATATATACATGCAGCAGCATGGGCGTGGAAAAAGGGGAGGCAAGGGGGCACTTACCCCCTGGAAAATCATAAACTGAAAAAACGAACAAAAAATAACATCAACATTTCTTAACAATTCAATCAGTGTGAATTTCTGCTCTCGAAACCTGAATAAAAACATCAAAAGTCCTTAACAGTTCACTCAGTTTGTGTGAAACAGGTATTTCTCACATCTACCACAGGATTCAGATAATTTAACGACAAATTCAGTCTATGGGATGAGCAGTACACGAAAACAGCCTTTGAGTAGGTGTTACTGATACGGGCCTGTACCCTATTGTCTTTTCCGGCCAAGGTTGAGCATCCGTCGGCGTAGCCTTGTCCATGGAGCTTGCTTAGGTTCAGACCAAATTGCTTTATGGTTGATGATAGTGTCTGGAATCGTTGCAGCGTCCATCCTCTCTAGCGGAATGAAACTATTGCAACCACGGTGTACGTAGTTCTATTGTCCAGTGAACGCTTACCCAAGGGGGGCAAGGGTGGGAAGAACTATGCAATATTCGGCTGGTGGCACCAACTAGGCTGATGGCGTCACATTGTTTATGCTGCCGTGGTTGAAATGAGCCTTTATGGCTGCTTTGACGGAAAATAACATTTCCCCCCAAATATGGGTTTCTTCAATATTTTCACCGGAGATAGTGCAATTGAACAACTCGATTAGATGAAAAAGGGGGACAACATTTAGCATTTCAGCTCTTTTCTTGGAGCAAAAAATTCCCCCTGATCTGATCAATTAAAAGTTTTGCCCCTCCCTCTGATTTTTTTCTGCGGACGCCCATGTGCAGCAGGGGTTGCATCAGAAGAGGACAGGGCTTTTAGGACGAAGACGGGCAGCTACACCCCCCGTCCATCGGGGGCGTCAAGTAGCACTAGGTTCGGAAAGATGAGAATTCATTGGGAAACCAAATATTGTTATCACTAAGATAACACTAGCTTCTCAAAACTGCATGGCCAATCTGCTGCCATAGCCTACTGGCAGAATGGCTTCCCACGATTCTTTTAAGCAGTTATAGTGACGATATATTTTGAACTCCTGGTATCTGCAGGCTGTATTTTGACGTTCCGGGTATGAAATTCTCCATGCAAGGGAGGTGGGGACCGGAGACCCACTCATGTTACATGCAGGAATGAAGGGACATGTTAGCTTCAGAGAGCGATTTAAGGAAACCTACTCACTCCCCGACAAAAGCCGACGAAACACCATCATTCCTCCAAATTTCATTTTAAAAACAAAAACAATTAAAACAAAGGGGTGTTAAGTAGGCCTACATGCAATGAATAAATTTTGCAACGTAAAATCAAGTAAAACAATAATTTTTTGAAAATTTTTAATTTTCCCTGTATTTCGCCCGTTATTACTTCCTGCAGTTTCATGTTGGACAGGTTGCGTGAAATTATTGCAAAAACCCCTTCATCCATCCCCACCATCAAGCCCGTTGCATCCTGAAATCGACCCACATTTAGTCTGAGTTCAGCTATATAGCACGAAACTGGTCAAACCGAGATTTTTATGGTTTGTTTTGTGCACATCCAATGCCTTTTGTATAACGTTATTTTTTTCTTCTAGCTCAACACAGCTTCGTAAATGCACCAGAGCTTCCGAGAAACCCAACCCAACGCTGCACGGAAGCACTTCGCGCCCCATGATGCCTTCGACGCCATTAGGCGATTCTAGAGAGGATTCCGCTCTCGGTTGAAATACAAAATTTTCTCTCACAGGCTAGCAGCCCCGCTCATATAAGACGCAGGCAAATATGCTTGCTTTCTAGTACGTCGGAATTCCCATTTGACCCTAATCTGGCTAACTGCCACGCTGTAGAGCAGGAACTGAACTGAACAAAAATTGTGTTTTGGGCACAATTTCCTGCAGTGTCGGTATATCGGGTGTGTGAAATGCCAGATTTACTAACCTCAGTCCCAGTTACACTCTGGAATTGGCAAAAATTCCACTGACAACTTTCTTCTGTACATTATTCCAGACAACAGCCCCAAAGGGCCCAAAGGGCCCTCATATGGTTTATTCACATGAAGAGAGATAAGGATGAAACCAACCTCAAATAACTATGCCATAGCAGGGCACTAAAACATTAATGAAAGCAACTTTCGTCTGTGCGTTATTCCAGACAGCGGCCCCAAACTGCCCAAAGGGCAGTCACATGGTTTATTCAAATTAAGAGAGAGAAGAATGAAACCAACCTATCGTGATTTCATTCAGTGGTCTTTTTCACTGTAGTAGTCATCGACGCTGGTTTCATCCTTGCCTCTTTTCATATGAGTACAACGTATGAGGGCCCTGGGCCCTTTGAGGCTGCTGTCTAGAATAACATACGGGAAAAAGTTGCTGTCAATGGAACATTTGTCAATCCCAGAGTGAAACTGTTCGATCAAAAGAAGAAAATTCCTTGTTTCTCTTAATACGAGTTTAACCATCTTGGGCTATGCAATTTTATGGAATGGTGGAGCGCCCCCTTAAAACGACAGGGAAAACACGGAGGGAGACTTGGCCAAGTTTAAAGGAACCGCTGTCTTCTTTTACAAATCATCGCACCATGAAACGTGGACAATGGTCACCTATTGTTGGCAGATGCTTAGCCCTACTCCTAACCGGAAACTTAATCCATAGTTACAATACAAGAAGAGCATTTTACAGTCGGTCATTTATGAATATTCAGTCCAGAGTGGCTTTCCTTTAGAAACAAGAGTTGCTTTAGGAACCTAGGCAAATTCGGTATCAATAAAGACAGGTCTCCCGGCTACTTACGTAGCCGGGAGCCCTGTCTTTATTGATACCTTTCGTATCAAATGCAATCTACATGAAATATGGAATCGATTTCATTCAAGAATGGGAAAAAATTCATAAAGCTATTAGCAATTTCAAGCGAAAAAAATGCAACGTGGAAAGGGGGGGGGGGGGGGTGTACGACTTGATAATGTAGGCTACATGCAATAGCGTGTAGTGACCTGATTTGGAAATTAACAGTAAGATATGATTAACAAAACGAAGCCTAATTAAGAAAAGAAAACGTGGGAAGGAAGAGAAGTCGATAAAAGCTACAAAAAGGAAAATATGAAAGAAAAAGCAACTGTAAAAAGTCGACAGTTCCTCAACAGTAAAACCACAAAACGAGAAAAAAACTCACTGCCCAGTCTCGGGGAGGACTTGAACTCACGTACTTGACAGACAGAGTCGAACGCCATACCGACTAAGCCACGACAATGCTGATAATGAAGCGCACTATAATTAATATTAGTAGTCAATAGTGTTAAGTTGTGTGATATACAGGTAGAAGTGCCAGATGTAAGAGGGGTCGGGAGCTCAGAGCGAGCACCCCTTTTTACTTGCATCCTTAAATATTGGTACCGTACTTTAAATTGCCTGAAACACGCCCCCAAAATTTGTTTCAGCATGCTTGAATGTTACGCCATTCATGTTTATAGCACGGCCTGTAATTAATGTTTCTTAGGAGCCTTCCCTATAAATGACATCAATAGGGGTGGGGAACGGGCGGGGTAAAGCTCAGGAAGCTGTAGCTGTTGTTACGCTGCCTCTCATTCCTTGGTCACTTTTCGACGCCAGCATGTGCCCCATCAATGCAAAGCTCACGAGTTGGTTGTTACTGGCACATAGGAATTTTCGCAGCATGACCATTGACTTTGTGAGCTACAGGGGCATGAATAAAAAGCTTGTGATCCGCCACCCCCGCCCCTTGTCACTCACCAATATATGAGATAGGTCCGCTGTCTTTCCAAAACTTCACAATTGGCTCAGGTGGTATCAATTTCAACCATTTTTTGACAGCATAATCTCCCAAACCAATCACTACCAAAATACATCTAACAAAGGATTCACTGCCCTCTCATAACAGGGTCAAAAATCAACCCAAACAAATTTTTAAGGGACTACATGTAGAGGGTTCACCTCCAGCCATAGTGCAATTTTATGGAATGGTGGAGCGCCCCCTTAAAACGACAGGGAAAACACGGAGGGAGACTTGGCCAAGTTTAAAGGAACCGCTGTCTTCTTTTACAAATCATCGCACCATGAAACGTGGACAATGGTCACCTATTGTTGGCAGATGCTTAGCCCTACCCCTAAGAAACTTAATCCATAGTTACAATACAAGAAGAGCATTTAACAGTCGGTCATTTATGAATATTCAGTCCAGAGTGGCTTTCCTTCAGAAACAAGAGTTGCTTTAGGAACCTAGGCAAATTCGGTATCAATAAAGACAGGTCTCCCGGCTACTTACGTAGCCGGGAGCCCTGTCTTTATTGATACCTTTCGTATCAAATGCAATCTACATGAAATATGGAATCGATTCCATTCAAGAACGGGAAAAAATTCATAAAGCTATTAGCAATTTCAAGCGAAAAAAATGCAACGTGGAAAGGGGGGGGGGGTGTACGACTTGATAATGTAGGCTTCATGCAATAGCGTGTAGTGACCTGATTTGGAAATTAACAGTAAGATATGATTAACAAAACGAAGCCTAATTAAGAAAAGAAAAAGTGGGAAGGAAGAGAAGTCGATAAAAGCTACAAAAAGGAAAATATGAAAGAAAAAGCAACTGTAAAAGTCGACAGTTCCTCAACAGTAAAACCACAAAACGAGAAAAAACTCACTGCCCAGTCTCGGGGAGGACTTGAACTCACGTACTTGACAGTCAGAGTCGAACGCCATACCGACTAAGCCACGACAATGCTGATAATCCAGCGCACTATAATTAATATTAGTAGTCTATAGTGTTAAGTTGTGTGATATACAGGTAGAAGTGCCAGATGTAAGAGGGGTCGGGAGCTCAGAGCGAGCACCCCCTTTTGCTTGCATCCTTAAATATTGGTACCGTACTTTAAATTGCCTGAAACACGCCCCCAAAATTTGTTTCAGCATGCTTGAATGTTACGCCATTCATGTTTATAGCACGGCCTGTAATTAATGTTTCTTAGGAGCCTTTCCTATAAATGACATCAATAGGGGTGGGGAAGGGGCGGGGTAAAGCTCAGGAAGCCGTGGTTTTTGCCGGTCGCAAAATTTTCCAACTTCTTCTGTAAACGTATAGTCGGGATACTCCTAGTAGGTACGATAAAATGTGTAATTCCGACGCTGGACGGGGATAGCGCCAGAATTTGCGAGACAGGGGTCCAAACTTCCCTACGTAGGACTGCAGCCTGAAGCCCCGACAAGGGAGACAGATTGCTGTAAGGTCGTGGAGAGTAAAATTCAAAATTTTCGGCGCGCAATCTGGGTTTTTAGGCGTGAAATTGAAAAATTTGGGGGATTTACCCTTATTTAAATCAAAATATCAAGTAACTGAACCACAAGGGGCGACTGGCTATTAGGGGACTACTTCATATTTTAACGTTTCCCGACTACACTGGGAAATTTAAACGACCTTGCGGGGATCCGTCCTCGACGAGGGACATACATGGCACGTACCCCCATCTGGTTCCATCACTGACGGTCCCGACAACGATCAGTCCCCTGACTTTCTGACTTCCTAGCTGGGTCTCAAGAGTACAATTCCTCCGACTCGTACACAACATTTTCAGCGCCCTTCGGGCGCTGTAGAGTTCGAGCTTTACTTGCTTGTCACTTTAACATGCTACAACTTTTCAAAGGCCTTCATACGGACCAAAGTCAAGTATACGCGAATCAATGGAAGAATGATTGCTGGTACACGTACGCGCTTTCTGAAGTTTAAATAAATGCTAAGACTTCTTTGCAAAATCCTGACCGTAATGATACGGTAATTTTAATATCTACTGACGGCCAGCTTGTCGGCTGTTCTGTGATTGGTATCTTAACCTGAAGAAGCATTTTGCATTCAAGTGCGTATCAATGGAGGGAGGTGGAGAGTGATGGGGGCGCCCCGGGTTGAAGACACTTTACTATACACTCTTCCATAGGCCGTCATACTCGGCATTTGTAAAACTTGGAAGTCACCCCCCTTCAATTAAATGTTCCTGCATAAGCAGATGTACAAAGCTGTCGACGAACCCGTAACCATTCCTTTATTATTAGCCTCATGCAGCACTTAAAATTTGGTTCGACTTACACACTAAAACGGGCCTTAATTGTTACGCTGCCTCTCATTCCTTGGTCACTTTTCAACGCCAGCATGTGCCCCATCAATGCAAAGCTCACGAGTTGGTTGTTACTGGCACATAGGAATTTTCGCAGCATGACCATTGACTTTGTGAGCTACAGGGGCATGAATAAAAAGCTTGTGATCCGCCACCCCCGCCCCTTGTCACTCACCAATATATGAGATAGGTCCGCTGTCTTTCCAAAACTTCACAATTGGCTCAGGTGGTATCAATTTCAACCATTTTTTGACAGCATAATCTCCCAAACCAATCACTACCAAAATACATCTAACAAAGGATTCACTGCCCTCTCATAACAGGGTCAAAAATCAACCCAAACAAATTTTTAAGGGACTACATGTAGAGGGTTCACCTCCAGCCATAGTGCAATTTTATGGAATGGTGGAGCGCCCCCTTAAAACGACAGGGAAAACACGGAGGGAGACTTGGCCAAGTTTAAAGGAACCGCTGTCTTCTTTTACAAATCATCGCACTATGAAACGTGGACAATGGTCACCTATTGTTGGCAGATGCTTAGCCCTACCCCTAAGAAACTTAATCCATAGTTACAATACAAGAAGAGCATTTTACAGTCGGTCATTTATGAATATTCAGTCCAGAGTGGCTTTCCTTTAGAAACAAGAGTTGCTTTAGGAACCTAGGCAAATTCGGTATCAATAAAGACAGGTCTCCCGGCTACTTACGTAGCCGGGAGCCCTGTCTTTATTGATACCTTTCGTATCAAATGCAATCTACATGAAATATGGAATCGATTTCATTCAAGAATGGGAAAAAATTCATAAAGCTATTAGCAATTTCAAGCGAAAAAAATGCAACGTGGAAAGGTGGGGGGGGTGTACGACTTGATAATGTAGGCTACATGCAATAGCGTGTAGTGACCTGATTTGGAAATTAACAGTAAGATATGATTAACAAAACGAAGCCTAATTAAGAAAAGAAAACGTGGGAAGGAAGAGAAGTCGATAAAAGCTACAAAAAGGAAAATATGAAAGAAAAAGCAACTGTAAAAAGTCGACAGTTCCTCAACAGTAAAACCACAAAACGAGAAAAAACTCACTGCCCAGTCTCGGGGAGGACTTGAACTCACGTACTTGACAGACAGAGTCGAACGCCATACCGACTAAGCCACGACAATGCTGATAATGAAGCGCACTATAATTAATATTAGTAGTCAATAGTGTTAAGTTGTGTGATATACAGGTAGAAGTGCCAGATGTAAGAGGGGTCGGGAGCTCAGAGCGAGCACCCCTTTTTACTTGCATCCTTACATATTGGTACCGTACTTTAAATTGCCTGAAACACGCCCCCAAAATTTGTTTCAGCATGCTTGAATGTTACGCCATTCATGTTTATAGCACGGCCTGTAATTAATGTTTCTTAGGAGCCTTCCCTATAAATGACATCAATAGGGGTGGGGAACGGGCGGGGTAAAGCTCAGGAAGCTGTAGCTGTTGTTACGCTGCCTCTCATTCCTTGGTCACTTTTCGACGCCAGCATGTGCCCCATCAATGCAAAGCTCACGAGTTGGTTGTTACTGGCACATAGGAATTTTCGCAGCATGACCATTGACTTTGTGAGCTACAGGGGCATGAATAAAAAGCTTGTGATCCGCCACCCCCGCCCTTTGTCACTCACCAATATATGAGATAGGTCCGCTGTCTTTCCAAAACTTCACAATTGGCTCAGGTGGTATCAATTTCAACCATTTTTTGACAGCATAATCTCCCAAACCAATCACTACCAAAATACATCTAACAAAGGATTCACTGCCCTCTCATAACAGGGTCAAAAATCAACCCAAACAAATTTTTAAGGGACTACATGTAGAGGGTTCACCTCCAGCCATAGTGCAATTTTATGGAATGGTGGAGCGCCCCCTTAAAACGACAGGGAAAACACGGAGGGAGACTTGGCCAAGTTTAAAGGAACCGCTGTCTTCTTTTACAAATCATCGCACCATGAAACGTGGACAATGGTCACCTATTGTTGGCAGATGCTTAGCCCTACCCCTAAGAAACTTAATCCATAGTTACAATACAAGAAGAGCATTTAACAGTCGG
Source organism: Holothuria leucospilota (assembly GCA_029531755.1). NCBI lineage: Eukaryota > Metazoa > Echinodermata > Holothuroidea > Aspidochirotida > Holothuriidae > Holothuria > Holothuria leucospilota. The sequence goes on along the minus strand of CM055974.1, from coordinate 35,859,895 downwards.
TCATTTATGAATATTCAGTCCAGAGTGGCTTTCCTTCAGAAACAAGAGTTGCTTTAGGAACCTAGGCAAATTCGGTATCAATAAAGACAGGTCTCCCGGCTACTTACGTAGCCGGGAGCCCTGTCTTTATTGATACCTTTCGTATCAAATGCAATCTACATGAAATATGGAATCGATTTCATTCAAGAACGGGAAAAAATTCATAAAGCTATTAGCAATTTCAAGCGAAAAAAATGCAACGTGGAAAGTGGGGGGGGGGAGGTGTACAACTTGATAATGTAGGCTACATGCAATAGCGTGTAGTGACCTGATTTGGAAATTAACAGTAAGATATGATTAACAAAACGAAGCCTAATTAAGAAAAGAAAAAGTGGGAAGGAAGAGAAGTCGATAAAAGCTACAAAAAGGAAGATATGAAAGAAAAAGCAACTGTAAAAGTCGACAGTTCCTCAACAGTAAAACCACAAAACGAGAAAAAACTCACTGCCCAGTCTCGGGGAGGACTTGAACTCACGTACTTGACAGTCAGAGTCGAACGCCATACCGACTAAGCCACGACAATGCTGATAATCCAGCGCACTATAATTAATATTAGTAGTCTATAGTGTTAAGTTGTGTGATATACAGGTAGAATTGCCAGATGTAAGAGGGGTCGGGAGCTCAGAGCGAGCACCCCTTTTTACTTGTATCCTTAAATATTGGTACCGTACTTTAAATTGCCTGAAACACGCCCCCAAAATTTGTTTCAGCATGCTTGAATGTTACGCCATTCATGTTTATAGCACGGCCTGTAATTAATGTTTCTTAGGAGCCTTCCCTATAAATGACATCAATAGGGGTGGGGAAGGGGAGGGGTAAAGCTCAGGAAGCCGTGGTCTTTGCCGGTCGCAAAATTTTCCAACTTCTTCTGTAAACGTGTAGTCGGGATACTCCTAGTAGGTACGATAAAATGTGTAATTCCGACGCTGGGCGGGGATAGCGCCAGAATTTGCGCGACAGGGGTCCAAACTTCCCTACGTAGGACTGCAGCCTGAAGCCCCGACAAGGGAGACAGATTGCTGTAAGGTCGTGGAGAGTAAAATTCAAAATTTTCTTTGCGCAATCTGGGTTTTTAGGCGTGAAATTGAAAAATTTGGGGGATTTGCCCTTATTGAAATCAAAATATCAAGTAAACCACAAGGGGCGACTGGCTATTAGGGGACTACTTCATATTTTAACGTTTCCCGACTACACTGGGAAATTTAAACGACCTTGCGGGGATCCGTCCTCGACGAGGGACATACATGGCACCTACCCCCATCTGGTTCCATCACTGACGGTCCCGACGACGATCAGTCCCCTGACTTTCTGACTTCCTAGCTGGGTCTCAAGAGCACAATTCCTCCGACTCGAACACAACATTTTCAGCGCCCTTCGGGCGCTGTAGAGTTCGAGCTTTACTTGCTTGTGACTTTAACATGCTGCAACTTTTCAAAGGCCTTCATACGGACCAAAATCAAGTATACGCGAATCAATGGAAGAATGATTGCTGGTACACGTACGCGCTTTCTGAAGTTTAAATAAATGCTAAGACTTCTTTGCAAAATCCTGACCGTAATGATACGGTAATTTTAATATCTACTGACGGCCAGCTTGTCGGCTGTTCTGTGATTGGTATCTTAACCTGAAGAAGCATTTTGCATTCAAGTGCGTATCAATGGAGGGAGGTGGAGAGTGATGGGGGCGCCCCGGGTTGAAGACACTTTACTATACACTCTTCCATAGGCCGTCATACTCGGCATTTGTAAAACTTGGAAGTCACCCCCCTTCAATTAAATGTTCCTGCATAAGCAGATGTACAAGGCTGTCGACGAACCCGTAACCATTCCTTTATTATTAGCCTCATGCAGCACTTAAAATTTGGTCCGACTTACACACTAAAACGGGCCTTAATTGTTACGCTGCCTCTCATTCCTTGGCCACTTTTCAACGCCAGTATGTGCCCCATCAATGCAAAGCTCACGAGTTGGTTGTTACTGGCACATAAGAATTTTCGCAGCATGACCATTGACTTTGTGAGCTACAGGCGCATGAATAAAAAGCTTGTGATCCGCCACCCCGCCCCTTGTCACTCACCAATATATGAGATAGGTCCGCTGTCTTTCCAAAACCTCACAATTGGCTCAGGTGGTATCAATTTCAACCATTTTTTGACAGCATAATCTCCCAAACCAATCACTACCAAAATACATCTAACAAAGGATTCACTGCCCTCTCATAACAGGGTCAAAAATCAACCCAAACAAATTTTTAAGGGACTACATGTAGAGGGTTCACCCCCAGCCATAGTGCAATTTTATGGAATGGTGGAGCGCCCCCTTAAAACGACAGGGAAAACACGGAGGGAGACTTGGCCAAGTTTAAAGGAACCGCTGTCTTCTTTTACAAATCATCGCACCATGAAACGTGGACAATGGTCACCTATTGTTGGCAGATGCTTAGCCCTACCCCTAAGAAACTTAATCCATAGTTACAATACAAGAAGAGCATTTTACAGTCGGTCATTTATGAATATTCAGTCCAGAGTGGCTTTCCTTCAGAAACAAGAGTTGCTAGCTTCAGAATGTGAGGCTGAATGTGAGGCTGGATCTGAATGTGAGGCTGAATCCTGTGCTAGCTTCAGAATGTGAGGCTGAATGTGAGGCTGAATGTGAGGCTGGATCTGAATGTGAGGCTGAATCCTGTGCTAGCTTCAGAATGTGAGGCTGAATGTGAGGCTGAATCCTGTGCTAGCTTCAGAATGTGAGGCTGAATGTGAGGCTGAATCCTGTGCTAGCTTCAGAATGTGAGGCTGAATGTGAGGCTGAATCCTGTGCTAGCTTCAGAATGTGAGGCTGAATGTGAGGCTGAATGTGAGGCCGAATCCTGTGCTAGCTTCAGACTGGTCGGCTTGTTCATGTGAAGAAAAGTAAGGATATGCTTTGTAGGAAGTCATTTATCAGTGCCATTAGTGACCAACTGTTCGGGAAGTCCGTTGAAGAACGAAAGTGACTTTAATGACCAGGCCATCACGTAATGTAGCTAAGCCTATGCTTTTATGGACCACAGACAATCGGAATCGTTACAAATCTGAAATACAATGCTGTAGGCTACATATAGCCTTTTATAGGCCTATATAGTACAGTAACGTTGAACAAATACTGACAATGTAAATGACATGATATAGCTTAGGACTAGGGCCTAGCTACAGAAGCTAGCCATGCTGTAGGCTTGTAAGTTGTAGGCCTAGCCTATACAGGTTTTTGAGAGGTACAGTACTGCTCTAAGACATTGACATTTATTACGATGTACACCAAAATTCGGACAGTGTCCACTCTGGATGACAACCAAACCAAGACTGACAAACAAGATGACAACAAATACTGAATACGAATACATCAAGCTAAGACTTCCAAAAAACCTTACGTAAGATTACACAACTCATTACCATAACAAAGACAATAGACCGTAGAAACTTGTTTTTAATAGATGATGGTTCAGTACAGGGACCACAAGGCACAGGCATTCAAAGCATGTATACATCATACAATTTCAGGGATGTAGCTACGGTGGGCGGCGCTGGGCGGTGACACCCAGCACTCGATATTCCTGCCCGGCACTCCAGCTGGCAAACACACGTCCCCCCGCCCACCACAAATCTGCCTACCGAGACCTAAAACTAGCCCTAAACTTACTCCCTAAATAAAATTAGGGAAAAATGAAAAAAATAATGGCTGAAAAATGGGGTAGATGCCATGGGGTGGGGTAGGTGAGGTGCTTTCCCTAGATCAGACAATTACCCGGCACTCAAACTGTGCTAGCTACATCCCTGTACACTTTATATGTATTAGCCTAAATGTATATCTTCATACTAACAAGGTAGGACACCTTGAATCCCAGGCTTAGTGGCACTCGGTGACAGGGACCAGCTAGGATAGTATCTAGGCTAGTCCTCAGTAAAGCCAAGGACAGTATATGTTTGGTCGGGGACCAAGTCAAGTTTCCCCCTAGCAAAGTAGTCACCCCTCACAAAGTCTCCCTCTGACAGTAATCCCCACGGCAAACAAAGTCGCCCCTAGCAGTTGCCCTTACACTCACGACCTGGGCAAAGTGGCCCCCCAGACAGTCTCCCCCTCAGTTTAACAAAGGCGCCACCTCATTTGACACATTCAAACAGCCAAAAACCTTCTTTCAGAGATAAATGAATAGTGGCAAATGAAAGCTTTTGCACATGCAATGGGTTGGTGCATTGAACTATGAAGCTAATATATCCATCAATGTAATTAGCAAGATAAAATAGCACAAACTGGCCAAATGAAGATCAGCAAATTTACACCTCTACTTGAACATTATGTTAAATGATTTTTTTTATGAAAGAAATGTTTTAAGTAATTAAAACGACAGGACTCAATTTTGTCTTCAAGAAAAAAATTGTTAGATGTTAACTTCAGAACTCCGTAAAAGAGATAATGTTAAATCACCAAGAGAACTAAATGCACTTGATAATCTGAGGTACTGTAATTAACACGATTTATCTGTTATTACTTTCTTCCCTAAATCATTTTTGATGAAGTACGTCCTTACTATGACCTATGGAAATATACGGGAGATCATTCGTCAGTGTGTTGGTCAATACTTACTTTCTTGCTACAGCAAATGTTGGACCTAAAATGTTAATTACCATGGCATTTCCTCTCTAAATCTTACAGTAGTGAAAAAGAGTTTTTGATCACTGAGATCTCCTGGAAGGTATAAAGATTTGTAATAAAATCAGAAACTTTTTTCACCGAAGAACTTACTAGTGTGTGGCTAAGGAACTTTGTTTACATCAGTAAGCTAATGAACTACATTGTTATGTCATTATAGAATGTTTGCAGAGGAAACTTGCCATTTGAATTTATAGGAAGTACAGTACTCAAATGTTCTGTGTATTAATCGTCACAGTGTTAAGCACACAGCATTCTGATATCAACAGATATTTCAAACTCAACAGTAAATTTAGGAAATGACAAAATTGATGAGTTTATTTCAAATTTTTGGACTTTTGGTCAATGGTGACTTTCCCATGAAAATTTGGGAAGTGAAACATTGACAAGTTTGTCTGTGACTGTTAGAATCTGATTATGCTGGCCACCGCTTGTGTTTGGTTTGGTTTTTTGTGTTGGTATTGGGTTTGGACTTCAGAACATTTTATGGGGCCATAGCCCTCCTTTGCCCAATTAACTTACATTACCGCACTGTTGTAACTTAGACAAAATCGCTTGCCAGAGATATTCAGCGTAACATCATGTTTTCCAGTCTGGGTCTAGTTTAAGATAATGTTAGAGATGACTAATTTTTTAGCCATTTGTTTTAATAAATGTGTGTCTTTCTCATAACATTGTTGGTTGTTTGTTAGAGAACCTTGGTTTGATCACTGTGGTAAAAAGAACAGTTCAAGGACTGTTACTTTCCAAAGTCAGTATAACTACAGCACTATTATTCCATTAAAATAGAATGTAGTCTCTCCTCTCGAAATGTTTAACTGAAGATTTACCGAGACATTCTTCCCTATATTTTTACTTTAAAATTTTTAAAATTTTTATAGTTAATTCTAAAAATGAAATTTGAAAATATGGCAGTGTGATATTTTTCTTTTGGAAGAGGAAATATGAAAGAACAAATGGGACCTACTTGTTTATGTTGTAGATTGAAGAATGTGCTATGAAGTTGGTGCTCCCACATGACATGATAGTGTTAAGAACTCACTGATCGACTCAGGGTAATTATATCTAGTAATAGATAGTTTATTTCTGATCTACCAAAGTTTTGTACCAGTTACCTAGCTATATCTGTGACACACCAGATTAGTGTACTGTAAACATATAGTGTGTATATAAAATGAAGGATGTAAATTAAGTCACAGTTGCACCCTGAACATATAGCTTAACTGCATGTACTGTATATAAATTTCCACTCATTTTTTGGCCTTTGCCGTCATCCTCAAAGATTGATCCAGGGAGTTTAACCCAAATGGACATAGCTCACTATAACTTATTTGGACTTACGCTTGCGTCATCTGTGTCAAACTGTAATCATTTGATTATCTTGCTCTTGAAATTCACATAAAAACTAATCTGGATTAGAAGTTAGTCACAGTTCTCCAGAATACCCTCAGACATTGCAGCTCTTGTTTTTCATGGGCTACCTGCACAGTCACTGCATATCCCTTACCCTTGTTTAAAACAAAATTTTAATTCTGACTGCATATCCTTGTAGCCTCTAATAGCATCAAAAGTTATCTTTTATATCAAATTTTCCCCTCACTTCTCTTGTATAAACCTGCACGTGGGGTATCCATCCCCCACTCTGTACCCATATAGCTACCGAGAGAGCGAAGCCCTGTAACATAAGAGGGCTGGCTATCACTGGGTGTAAGCTTATGTCATTGGTGAGGTCTGGAAACTTTCCCATGAAAGTTTGGGAAGTGAAACACTTATTTACCATTTAAAGGGATCATAAGGGCCTGACAGTCACGACTGGTACTATGACATTTTCATATCTGTAGAGTTCCCCACTTGTCCTCTCAGTCCACTCCTGAAGACTATGTACAGCAGTCACAAAAGACACAATTTGAGATATTGGCTTGTTTTTTTGTACGTTTGCAAATTCTGTTATGTGACTTTATTCATCCATTTGAAGATGATTTTATTAGTTCAGGGCTGCATCCAGAAGGCTGCATTTGAAAATCAAGGAATCCAGATTACTGTATTTCACTTTAACAGTTCTTTGGAGTTAAAAACCTTGTCATTATGTCTTGATGGCACAACCAACATATCAAAGTCTAGTTCTACTGAAGCATCTTGTGAAAGCATAACTAGAAGTGAAATATATTGGCAGGAGATGAAAATAAAATTGAAAACATCAAATAAGGTACCTTATGTCCCAGTAAGCCTTATCACCAGCCAATAAATGGTAATCTTTCCACACTTAAGATGGTCTTAAAGTAATAAAAATTAAATTTTTCTTAGTATCTTTGGGTTAACAGCATAGGGGAACTGACTGTTGTGGAGATAGGGGGACTGACTGTTGTGGAGATGTGGCAGTTGCCACCTGGGCTGCTTGGTTTAGGTCAGACTTAGGCCAGTTTGGATGGTCAGGTGTATGTTTCCCCTCCCCAGTGATGGTCACCTATAACTTTTGCCGTGGCTACCTCAAACTCCCAGTCTGCCTGTGAATAAGAGCTCCCTTGATGAATAACTGTCTGCTGGGCCACACTTCCCAGGACATGCACATGTCTCTTTTAGTTTCACCATCCTTTTCCAATAACTGGTACAACCTACACTTTCAAAGAAAATGCTGTAATAGGGTAGTAGTCTATGTAAAGAAATGCATGTGTCCCAGTCAAAACAGAGTACACTATAAAATTCATGTACACATATGTAACCAAGTTCCATTATGGTGGATTTGCTGCTTTTCATGAATTGTGGGGACCATATAATACTGGCTATTTTTTTATGCCATGTTCCATTCCAAGATAAGAGAATGTACCCTTATAGAAGCTAAAGGTCATATCCAACAATTAAACTCTTGAGAAGACCCTCCCCTCCACCCCTGAAAAAGAATAAACAAAAAGTAAAATGTGAACCCTTTAAACTTGTCACATCTCATACTTTACAGCTTACAGTTATACTTCACGGTGGAACACAACAAGGTACAATAGTATTGCTTATTGCATGTTACCCACCAAGCCACTGGGTTCCCAGGCATAAATTAAAGAGTTTTTTAACAAAAAAAAGGTCACAAAGTTGCAAAGAATAATACATGATTTGCAATACCCTGGTATTCATATTCAATTGAGGCGACTGCATTTACCTTTAACATGCCATGAAAAGGCCCTTTACAGAAACGCACCTTTCTAAATTCTGATATATGGGCCTTTCATTGGGTTTTTATCAGAACGTTTCTACTCCTGCACAATCGTTAGAAGATTATCATTATGGCAACTGCCGGAATGCTTTTCGGTGAAGAGCTGTCCTGGGGAAAGATAATCAGCTTCAGAGAGATAAGAACTGCAGACAGGAAATGAGAGTCCCTGGTCAGAGGACTCAAGAAATAAACATAATATGCAAGGCTGCACAATTTCTGTCAAAATCTGTAAGGGGCCTTGCTTGACATGAGCTGGGGCTGTTACATCACCCAAAACATATGTAAGAATATCCCCATATCTCAATTAAAAAGTTGAGGACTACACTTTGATTGACATAAATTCAAACAAATGCATGCACTGTCATTGGTCAGTGATGACTTGTGAAGTCATTTGTGTATTCATTGCCGAGCAGACAGGGCACACACACAATAACGTGTGGATTTGGCGTTGATCATTTTTAGCTCGGTACAGGCCATCGTAGCTTTAACAGAGAGTTGAATAGGAGGAGGGGTCAGATGAAAATGTGTTAGGGAAAACTTTTACTGTTTGGGACTAGATTTGATGCCCTTTGAAGGTTGTCTTGATGAAATCTTTACCTTTTACCAGCAAAGAGAGTAGAATACTGTGTGAGATAAATTGACTGTAAATGATGTATCATTTAACAATTGGTATGAAGCATTTGATATAAACAGCAATATTGCCCTTGTACAGGACCTAACATCTCTGTCATTTAGGGTTCACGAAGTTTTTCATCATTTTCTCAAGAGTGCAGAACATACTCTTTCTTCAACCTCCTCACGCTCTCCCAGAGCATACTTTTAAAAAGTGTGAAAAATATTGATTTTCGGCAAAAAATCATCATTATGGTATTTTGAAAATAGCGCACATGGATCTTTGACCCCAGTACCCTCGCCAAATCTCACTGTACATTTTGTACTGCTGTGAAAGTCATTAAAAATTAATTATCTCTTAAGTTAAGCAACAACGAGAGGATAAGAGTTTCTACAACTCATCAGTTTGGGAAGTTCTTTGACCACCCTCTTTTAATAGTTTTCCTTCATTTTCAGATGTTCCTCTGTACTGCAGAAAGTTGCCATTGAGAAGATCGATGGATACTTCTGTGACTGGAGAAAACTGGAGTAGAGAGAGCATCAAACCTGTTTCAGATATGACATCTATTGATCACCTTACTAATGGTACTGTATAATTCAGGCCCTGGGTTAATTTTGCAACCATAAGTGGGACAAATGTGGGAGGAACCTGTAAGGTCTTATGGATTAAAACTTCACCTTGGATGGCTTCCAGTTCATTTTAATCCCAAATTGGAATCTTTTTCACTCTGAAGGCAAGGTTGCTTTCACAATCTTTGAAGAAGTGCAACATGGATATATTAGTAACCAAAGTTATGATATTGATCATTCTTCTAATTTCATCACTTGTCATAGGCTCTCTCCCAGCAGTCTTAGTGAGACCTTTACAGCTGAGGTCACATAGGTCTGTGCTTTCTACATCTCAGATACTTAGTATACTGAGTTGTTTTGGGGGTGGGGTATTTCTGGCTACCTGTCTGTTAGATCTTCTCCCTGATGTTAGGCATAGCGTGGATGTAGCATTACACTTTGCTGGCATTGAGCAGCCATTCCCGGTTGCAGACTTTATTGTTGCTGTTGGACTTTTCCTTATACTTATTGTGGAACAGACTGCTCTTACATGCAAACACAGACATGACGTTGGTATCCACATGCATCACCATAGCAATGATGAAGAGAGACCTTTGATGGATTCAGCTAGTGATGCCCAACACGGTCATCATCATCATCACCATGACCATCATCATCATGGTTCCTCTCCACACCACCATGTCACTCATCAATCATATGGGTCCTCAAAGGAGCAGAGGGTAGGTCATAATGGAACGAGTACAGTGCCTAGGGTACAAAACCCGGAAGAAAATATTCACAATAGCTGTGACAAAAGTGTGGATAACACATGCTCAGCAGTCCAGTCTGAGGAGCACAATGCCCTGCAATCATCTCATGGCAGTGATACCCAACCAGGATACCAGCATTCCTCCAGTCCTGTCAATTCAGGGTCTTATAACCTTGAAAACAAAAATGGGGATGATTGCCATGACCTGCATTCTCCATCCAAACTTCGTTCACTGTTACTGTTAGGAGCGTTGTCCCTACATTCAGTATTTGAAGGTCTTGCATTAGGGATTCACAACAAAGCTGATGAAGTCTGGACCCTCTTTTTAGCTGTTGTCATTCATAAATCCATCCTGGCATTTAGTTTAGGTGTTAATTTTTTGAAAACTGGTATGGGTAAGGGAGCTATGTTTCAATCATTGATTCTTTTCTCATTGATGGCTCCAGTTGGTATTACTATTGGTATAGTTATAACTGAGGAATTTTCCTCAGGATTTTCTCATAGCATTGCTAATGGTATACTTCAGGGACTTGCAACAGGAACTTTCCTTTACATAACATTTTTTGAGGTTTTACCTCATGAAATAAACATGCCTCAAAACCGTTTGCTGAAAGTTCTGAGCATAATTGTAGGATTTGCCATCATAAGCATTTTGATTCTGGTGTTCCCTTCTTAATAAGATATTTACAATTTGTAGATATTACAAGTCATGATGTTAATTTCAGGGCTGGATTCAAGGGGGCGCGTAAGGGGCGTACAATACCCCCTATTTTTGGCAGAGCAATGATTTTTTTAATGGAGTTTTACATTTCCAACCCCATATCTTTCCACCATGAACTTTCTGCAGATGGTTGTGCCTCCCCCTTTCTCATATTCCTGGATCTGGCCCTGAATTTGACAGTAACCTTTGTACCGTACTAAGTTTTAGTTCGCTGATCCCACCTGATAGTGGTGACATTTTATCTGGCAGACAATCAATAAAAATTAATTATTAAAGCTCCTATGTAATTCATCTCTTACAATTGTGAAGAAAAACTTGAGTAAACCTAGAAACGATGGATACAATTTTAATTCACATTAATATTTTATATCCCTATTTTGTTTTTAAGTTCAATAGGTATACTGTAGGATGTCACAACTCACATTAAAAACAACTCAAAAAACAGTGTGCCAAAAATTGTCCCTACTAATTTTGTAAAGATGCAACTGCATTTCCTTTTTAATAGTAAGCTGTACATTTTGAAGAGCCATTGATTTCCAGCCAGTGACATTGGCTTTCATTGCAAGTGTTTGCAGTCTCTCTGTTGAAGTACTTTGCATAGTCGCTGCAATGTGTTATGATATTTGCTTGCTATTAAGCATTCAATATTGGTACATGTAATGTTATTTAGAAATATTAGACTGTCCCTGTATACTTGTCAAAACAGTTGTAACCAAAGCAACTGACACTAGATTTCTTTATGCTCAATGGAAAAAGAGGTTTGTAAAATATAAATTTGGAGAGAATTTAGTGGCATAGTCAATATATGCTTATGTAGAGGTTAAGTATTACAGGCTGAAGAAGTGTGCATCCTTTGTAGCCAATAACAGTACTTGGCAGATTTGGTATTTATATGGCTGAACTTCAAAAGGAAACATAGCATTTGCATTGATTAACATGGAACAGACAACAAACAGCCTTTACAGGGACCACGGAGCCAATTTTGAATGGGGGGGGGGGGGCTAATCATCTCAGCAGTCCAATATGTTAAAGAAAATAAAAGCCTATCATTCCAGTTTTAGGTGACCCAAAATGCTTATGGCAGAAAAAGTGTGAGGGCTAAATCTGTAGCCACCCGTCTCCACGGTCCCTGCTTTATGTTATGAAAACATTCAGTTTCACTATTAAGCTCTAGCAGTATCTTTACTTTCCTAAAATGTTATGCAATACAAGAGCTTTGAAAATGTTATTTTGGGGAAAAGATGAAAGTTGTTGTGAAGTTTTTGTGAGAATCTTATTTCTTAAAAGAAAAATTGACCAGCTTCCCACTTTTGAATTGCAGAGCACCTTATATTTGAAAGTCTTTTAAAACAATGTGGATTTTCTGCACCACAAACACAGTATTCCACTAGCAATATTTGTTGTGAAAGATTTAAGTGTAGTAGTGTGTGAATGAAGTGGCATTAACTATTAATTGAAATTTGCAGTTTTTACTGCAGAGGCAATATTGAGATTTTTAGTGCATTTTCAGTTCTTTTTGTGTCTTTTTTGCTAACTACAAATGATTTTGATTGGAATGGTTTAAATTTTTCTTTAAAGAAAGCAAATATCGTACCTCAATTATAACTCATAACAGGTACAGAACATTTTGTGAGGCATATGTCCATAAGTTGTTTTAAAATAGGACAGAAATTTTTAGAAAGGTCTTTCTTTCATTATGAGGCTGTGCTTGCAACAGATAAACCTGTATTGCAGTCAAGTTTGAATGTGCCTGTGCATTTGTATTCAGATGGAGTACCTAGACAAAGGATTAAATGTGTGTGTATGACACCCTAGCACAAGCGTGAGGAACTTCCAGCCCCACATACAGCCCTCAAGACCGTTTCATCCAGCCTGCGAGACAGTCGGAAATGAAATTATTTTTGAAGTCATGAAATAATTGTTTGGAATCCAGCATTGAATCAGCTTCCCATTGGCCGAAATTTCACTTACATAATGGATTAATTTACCCTGCGTAATACTACTGCAAGTATAGGGACCATGTACATGGCACACTGGGTGTGTTGTGGTATGCATCAGGAGCAGAGCAGCATGTGAAAACTTTTTCTTTTTGGCCTGCCATTGACTTTTCAAACAAAAAAATAGCCCTTGATAAAAATAAGGCCCATGAAGTAGCACGCAATCTTTAGGAAAAGTCATTAAGCTTTATACCATACTGTACACTTCAAATTGATTCAATAGATAAACTGTGAACAGCTCCTTGATAACTTTGATTTGGCTTGAGCTAAAAGAGGATTTTTGTCATGAGGAACCATTTTCCTACCAATAGCCACTTTTGTATTTGTAACAATTTTCAAGCTGTGCAGTGTTACAGTGGCATATCTAGAAGTTTTTTCTTGTTGGGGGGAGGGGGGCAAGGAATTAAACTGTATGACCAGCCTTGGAGGAGTCTAAGGTTGGGGAGAGAGTTATCCTCCCCTTTAAAAAATGTTTGCCTTTAGAAGTGGGTTAGGTGCAAGATGGTGCTATCATTAGCTCACACTCATTACTGTGTGAGCTTATAAAGCCAGGCAGATGTCTACAACTTTTAGAAAATGTTTCAGAGTTTTCATTATTCAAGTACTTTGGCTTAAATTTTGTTCATAAATTCTTTGCCAAAATGGATATTTTTTGCACTGTTTACAAATTCGATATTAGAGTATTGCATGCCAAAAATTCCCCATCTCTTGGCTATATTGTTATGTAAATGTTATTTGTCACATTCCAAACTTTCCCAGTAATATAGTGTGGTTCTTCAGAACCAAGGGTGAGGTTTTCACATACCTAGTGTGCAAAAGACTGCTATAGAATGTAATTGTATAGAAACATTAAAGTAGGGGAGAGCTATATTTGTCACTATCTTGAGTTTATTACAGTCATACTGTAACTTTTTCATTATTTTAGTGTTGTTAAGGTAATGTTTTAAAAAATTACATAAAATACAAAATATTATAGTAAATATCAGTATCTCCACAAGTGACTTCCTCTGCCTGTGCCACTGTAGGAAATGATGTTCTCAGCAAGGCCATAGTGGTGCTGAAGGTGTTAACTACTTGGTATTTATCAGTATTCTTGTAGTTCATTTTAGATTGTCTGTTCTATTATGATCAGGTTGTCCATGGGACAGTGGGTGGGACAGTTTCCTACCCACACCAAATTCTTGTGACTGAGGAATCACTCTCTTATGTGTTGGACTGGGTGGGTGGGGGGGGGGGTGGGGAGTTGTAGCACAGGGTAGGCATGACAACACTATTTTGAATAGACCACAACATTCTTTCCTTTTGTCATGTATCAACAATTTGACTAAGGCCTCTTTCAGTTTTTGACGCTGACCTATCTTAAGCTGAGACAAACACTTTCCCAAAATTCAAATAAATGAATTGCATCAACCAAAAGTTACGTTCAAAAGCAATTTCGCTTCTTGGGTGATTTGTCATACCTACCCTACTTCAAGCACATCCCATTATGAACTAAGGTGCTGCTGTAGTGTGTTTGTGTGTTTTGAAGTGTTTATAGTTTGATCTTGTGAAGTGTCAATGTTTTATGTTAGTAACTAGCAAAGTAAATTAAAAAAAATAGTAATAAGTCGGCTCACATCAACACCATTCAACAAATGGTTAAATTTTCAACAGAATGACAGTTGATAGAGTTGTTCACAAGGTTTTGGTGACAGGTAACAGTATCCTGTTTCTTTCAGCTATACGATCGACTTTACACGGATTGATTTTTGATTCCTTGCCGAAGGCAGGCAAGGAATCTATGCATTTATGATGGCGTGTGTATGTTAGTGTGTTGGTGTGTGTTTGTGACACTTTGCTTGTTAACTCGATATCTCAAGAAGGGAAACTCTGACAGTTCTCAAACTTGGTACATAAATGGCCAATATAAAGAGGAAGATTGCTATTGTTTTTGGTGGGGTCAAAGGTCATCTGGGGTCACCAGGGGTCAAACCCTGAAAACCTTGTTGACACGATATCTCAAGGTAGGAAGCTTGGATAAATTTCATACTTAGTGTATAGATGCATTATAGAACGAGGAACAACGCCATTGATTTTAGTGGAGGTCAAAGGTCATTTGGGGTCATCGGAGGTCAAACACTAAATACCTTATCAACACGATATCTCAAGGTAGGAAGCTCGGATAAATTTCATACTTAGTATGTAAATGCCTTTTTGTGAGAGGAAAAACCCCATTATTTTTGGTTTGGGTCAAAGGTCATCTGGTGTCACCAGGGGCAAACCCTGAAAACCTTGACACAATATCTCCAGATAGAAAGCTTGGATAAATGATGCTTTTCATACTTTGCATAAATTTGTCATGTTGAGAGGAGAAGCCCAGCTATTATTTTTGGTGGAGGTCACAAGTCATTTGAGTTTACCAGAGGTTAAAAACTGAAACTTTGTAAACATGACATTACATGGGAGAAAGCACAGACATATCCCTCATTTTTGGTTTCGATGATAAGAGAAACCAATGCATTCATGATGGCGTGTGTGTGTATGTATGTGCGTATGTTCGTGTGTGTGTATGTGTGTGTGTATGTGTATGGGTGTGTGTGCGTGCGTTTGTAAATGCCGTCAATCGGGGACGTTTTTATGAATACACACCTACCAATCGGGGACGCACATGAATTGGGGACGCGTCCTCGTTTGAAACAATGGTTTTAAATAGCCTCTTTGATCAAAATGATGCAGCAATGCAGATATCTATTGAATTTAACGAAATATATTAACAGTCCCCATTGAGATAGTGTTGTGGTACGTCCTCGTTTGCAGGTAAGCGTGTGTATCATGTTATGTCCACGGTTACCTGTGGAAAATCACATACACACTCACAATTAGATAAGCATGCTTCGAATGGAAACATTTCGAGCGCCCTCATTTTTGATGTTGCAAAGGACATCTTTTTCTTGCAGTATGCATGCTATGAGCTTTATCTGAGGACGTCCACGGTGGAATGGTAAAATACAGGCGTCCCCGTTTGGCAGCATTTACAAGTATGGGTGTGTTTGTGACACTTTGCTCGTTAACACGATATCTCAAGAAGGGAAACTCCGATGGTTCTCAAACTTAGTACATAGATGCCCCATATTAAGAGGAAGAACCCTATTGTTTTTGGTGGGGGTCAAAGGTCATCTGGGGTCACCAGAGGTCAAACCCTGAAAACCTTGTTAACACGATATCTCAAGTTAGAAAGGTTGGATAAATTTCATACTTAGTATGTAGATGCATTATGGTAAGAGGAAGAACCCTATTGTTTTTGATATAGGTCAAAGGTCATTTGGGGTCACCGGGGGTCAGATGCTGAAAACCTTGTTAACACGATATCTCAAGATTGGAAGGTTGGATAAATTTCATACTTAGTATGTAGATGCGTTATGGTAAGAGGAAGAACCCTATTGTTTTTGGTGGAGGTCAAAGGTCATTTGGGGTCACCACGGGTCAAATGCTGAAAACCGTGTTAACACGATATCTCAAGCTAGAAAGCTTGGATTGATTTCATACTTAGTATGTAGATGCTTAATGGTGAGACAATGAACCCTATCATTTTTGATGGAGGTCAAAGGTCATCTGGGGTCATCAGGGGTCAAACACTAAAAACCTTATTAACATGATATCTCCAGGTAGGAAGCTTGAATAGATTTCATACGTAGTATGTGGATGCATTATGGTGTGAAGGTGAACGCTTTCATTTTTGGTGGAGGTCAAAGGTCATCTGAGGTCACTGGAGGTCAAACACTAAAAGCCTTATTAACACGATATCTCCAGGTAGGAAGCTGGAGTAGATTTCATACGTAGTATGTGGATGCATTATGGTGCGAAGGTGAACGCTTTCATTTTTGGTGGAGGTCAAAGGTCATCTGAGGTCACTGGAGGTCAAACACTAAAAACCTTATTAACACAATATCTCCAGGTAGGAAGCTTGAGTAGATTTCATACGTCGTATGTGGATGCATTATGGTGCGAAGGTGAACGCTTTCATTTTTGGTGGAGGTCAAAGGTCATTTGGGGTCACCGGGGGTCAAACACTGAAAACCTTGTTAACATGATATCTCCAGGTTGGAAGCTTGGATAGATTTCATACTTGTTTTGTGGATGCATTATGATGAGAAGATGAATTCTTTCATTTTTGTTGGAGGTCAAAGGTCATCTGAGGCCACTGGGGGTCAAACACTGAAAACCTTGTTAATACGGTATCTCCAGTTAGGAAGCTTGGATAGAATTTAAACTTGGTATGTGGATGCATTATGGTAAGAAGGTGAACAATATCATTTTTGGTAGAGGTCAAAGGTCATCTGAGGTCATTGGGGTTTAAACACTAAAAACCTTGTTAACACGATATCTCCAGGTAGGAAGCTCGGATAGATTTCATACTCAGTATGTGGATGCGTTATGGTGAAAAGATGAATGCTTTCGTTTTTGGTGGAGGTTAAAGGTCTTCTGGGGTCACAGGGATCAAAAAGCAAAATTTCCCCAAAATTCCCAAGATCGTCTCATGGGTTCAACAGGAGTCAAAAAGCAACTTACCCCAAGAATTCCCAAGATCATCATCTTGAGTCATTAGCGGTCAAAATGCAAAATTTCCGAGGAATTCCCAAGATCAAATATGAACCTAAAATTATTTTCCAACATGTTAATATAGCACTTGACTTGTTAAGATAGCACAGTGACTGAAAGATATGGGACATCATGGCATTATTTGGAATAGAACATATATCATCGAAACCTCAATGCATTTTTGCATTCTAGTTATTGTAATCCAAGTTTTGGGGGGGATTCAAAGGTCATGTGAGGTCAGGGGTCCAATTGTGAACACATCGTAAAAAATGATGTAGTACAGAAGTATAAATTTGAAGGATGAACATCAGTGTAAGAAAGCACCCCCTTTCGGCAAGGAATCACTAAGCCTTTGGGCTTTCTGGTTCAAGTTTTTTCCCCTTGTGCGTCGCTTCTAGGCTATTGGGATGTCATCTTGGTTGAAAGTTTAATCGTTTGTTCAATCGCGTTGATGGAACCCGGGCTTTACGATCTATTACACGATTCGTTCTAGTTGCGTCAATCATCCATCCGTCTGTACGGTCTGTTGCATTAATTTGTGGACGTCAGTCGATTTATACGGTGCGTCCGG
Source organism: Holothuria leucospilota (assembly GCA_029531755.1). NCBI lineage: Eukaryota > Metazoa > Echinodermata > Holothuroidea > Aspidochirotida > Holothuriidae > Holothuria > Holothuria leucospilota. Next base: position 35,842,172 of record CM055974.1, on the reverse strand, counting down.
TTTGCTGGTTGAGGCCTTTCTCGCAATGCTGACCAAAGCAAGGCGAAATTTGCTCTCAGCAGATTACCTATTCTCACTTACCTCTTTGGGCAGGTTGTTGAATCATATTTGCGATGTCATGAAATTATAGCATTCAGAAATTACTTCATCTTGATCATGGGCGTCCGCAGAAAAAAATTCAAGGGGGGCAAAATTCTTTAGGGGCCCAACTTTTTCCATGGGAAATATTTTACTCCCAGAAAAGAGTTTAGATGCTACTTTTTCACACAGTGTTGACAAAGGCATAGCCAGGAATTTGTCATGGGGGGGGGGGGGCGAAGCGCATAGACAGACTCTCAGCGCTCCGCGCCACCATGAGTTGGCTCGGAGCGCAAGAAAATTTTGGCCCAAAATGCTTCCCAGATCGCTGGGAATGGCATGCACTTCCAAGGCCATTTTACCGCATATAAAAAGGGGGAAACATAAGCAATATCGTAAATATAAACTTTAAAAAATACCAAAATATGCTCGGGGGGCTGCTGGGGCCTCAGTGTTGATATTTTTATTTAATTCCTGTTTGAGAGTAGAAATTCACACTGATTGAACTGTTAAGAAATGTTAAAGTTATATTTTCTTCATTTTTTTCTTTATTTTTTCTTCGTTTTTTCAAGTTTTTGATTTTCCAGGGGGGGGGGGGCAAGTGCCCCCCTTGCCCCCCCTCCGGACGCCCATGATCTTGATACATGCGACAGCGACATTACAAGTGTCACAGTTTTGTAGCGTATACAGGTTACAAGGTACATTGTTTACTCATGCGTCCGATTCATGCAACAGATGCAAGGGAAATGGTATCTTGTGACCTTTATTTACTTGTCTTTCATGATGACATTCTTTATTTCTTGTGTCTGCTTTAAAAGTAAACATTAGTAATCATGATTCGAAACTTACTTTTGTACATGTGATACCGATATAATTTTTTATGTGGCATTGGTAACTTTTAATGCAGGACAAAGGTCGCTGCCCTTAGCTGGATGACGTAGCAGTGAATGATTCTTTTGTCAAACAAAACAATAAAAAATTGCACTTTGCTAACAATTTGCGAAATTTGGTCTTGGAGTAATTTCAAATTGTTGGTGTGGTATCTAGAGGATAATTACGTCGGTTCATTCTTAAGAAAACCTGTAAATGGAAAAGGAAAGGGTTTTATGTGGAAACAAAGGCAATGAAATGAATGCAATTCGTCATGGCATTTACGAAAGGTAGAAATGAATGTTATTGCCGTGCATGATACGGTACCTCATATCTGTTTTTGATAAACTAATGAATGACTCGCAGTTCTACATAAAGTTATGATCATTCCAAACGGCTTAAAATATCCCATCGCCATGGGCGTAGGAGCCCGAGTTGTTTGGGGGGGCGGGGCTGTTACGACTTGCCCGAAAAATATAACCAAAAATTTGCTAGTGCTCCACGTACGCGCGTTCAGTATCTTAATGGACATATCACATAGGCATGCATCAGTTATCACACCGCACGCCAATAACATGCAATAATTTACCTTGTCACTACCTCTCATATTGGTTATAATTTTTTTTTGGGGGGGGGGGGGGAGGAAGTCGTTACAGTATAATAATAGTAATAATAACAACAATCAGTGGTTTAGCCTGGAATTTTCTCATGGGGGTTTGGGCATGCATAATGTTGTGTGATCAACACAAGACACGAACGCTTATGCAACCTATGTGTGCTCTCCTCCCAAGTAAAATAACCAAGCACAGATTCAGACAATACAAACTATTGTCTTACTATTGTCTTACTTCTCAACACGCCCCCTGTGGGCTGGGGGTTGTAGAATATGTCCACGGTATTCCCCGCCTGTCGTAAGAGGCGACTAAAGGGGAGGACTTGAAACGAATTTATCTAGTTGACACTATATAACACATTCGTGTTGGTGTGTCGTTAAATATTATCTAACTAACTAACTAACTAACTACTTCTCAACACCAGCGTCTCTGCATGCAGTAACCTACTTTTAGTGTGAAATGCGTGCTACTTATACGCGAGTTACATCCAAAGAAATAGCCTTTACTTGTTACACCAAGTACTTTTGAGAAAGACCCCAACTAAACTATCAGATGAAAAGCACAACGGCCCCTTTAACTCCCAGGAAGGGTTGCTATCCGATCAAGGGCGTAGGAAGCGGGGGGGGGGGCTAGGGGGGCTTAGCCCCCGGTCAAAAATGTTGGGGCTGAAGTATCCTTCCGCCCCCCCCCCGATCCAAGGGCAAAAGCCCCTTATTTGTCTCTTCTGTAGGAAATGTCAAATATTTGCAGTAATTTTCCTTAAAATTTGTCCAAAATGTTGCACCAAATTGCATCTGAGGACCCGCAAATAGCTAAAAGTTTTCCAAAGGGGAGGGGGACACGCCCTCCCCTTAGACCCTCCCCCAGGACGGCGATCCGAAACAAGGTTCAGCTCCCCCAGTCTCGAAAAGCTTCCTACGCCTATGGACCATATTCTACATCGCAGTTTTGATCTTGGGTAATTCTTCGAAGCGATGGCGTCCTCTCAAAGAGCAAAACACCCTGGTGTACAGAACTGAATAGCAATGCCACCTTACGGTGCTATTTTAAATGACATGTTTACAGCTGAATTTATCTCACATCAATCCATTTAACCCCTGGGATGAGGAGAGGTATTTCAGATTAAGCGTCTTGGCGAAAGACAAACTATAAAGGAATATAGAATCGTCGAATTACCGACAACCGGATCACTATTAATACATGCACATTAGTCATTAGTCCTCCAACGTGACGCAGTTAGATAGATGAGGTTTTACGGCTCAGTTTCTAACCAATTGATTTAAGTCGGGCCGGCCACGGCCTTTTTTCCAGTTGTGGCTTACTGGCTTGTTTTCCCTACTCCATTGCTTATGCTGAGCACCAAGCACAATAGCAGTAGGTTCCATTTTTAAAGTCTTTGGTATGACTTGACGCAGTCACAAAATCATACTTTCATAGTTAAGTACTAAAGAGAATATAGAGAAAATACAGCCACCTCAGTTTGGATTATAGTGTACCCGGATATCTTATTTTTTGAATAGCTCTTGCAAATTATTTGCCTGAATATGCAACCTGAATATGCAATATTTATGTTCTGAAATAGCATGAGAGATACTTGAAAGTAGCCTAAATAAGAGGATATTTGCCAGATTTAGCTGTTGCTTCAAAATAATTTTGGGCCGACTACTCTTGCTCTTTAAGTAAAATATTTTACTGGAGCAGCTTAAAGCACGCTAGTCCTTTCTGTGAAAGATTGAGAGACCCGCTCAGCATGGCTGAAGGAATATATTATTACCAACAGTAACCCTGACATTGAATGTTGATTCCATTATAGCTGAAACGGGGTTAATACAAAAGTTCGTTGGTACATTCAATTAAAAAAAATTAGTTGTTATAAAATCTTGTAAACACATTAACACAAAATATAATTTTTGAATTACCAGTGTTTATAATCTGTTATTAAAATTTATGTTTTATTAGCTCAAGGCGAAGCTCAGAACTTAGGTTATTTGTCGCACCGTCCTTGAGACAAAGTCTGTCCCGCTGTTTAGACGCCTATTCTTTTGCAGCCGCTGACTGATTCTTAAGAAATTTGCAGTGAATGCACCATATTAGAACGGCAACAAGTTTGATTGTCTTGATGATCGGGCCAGGTCACTGATTGATATAGGTCAAGGGGAGTGGTAGGCCCACTTGGGCGATTTGTATCTTTTTCCTTGTCTTGGAATCCTTTTCCAGAGATCTTACTCTTCTTACAGTGTGAACATATCCTAAATCAGCGCTTCTCAACCTTTTTTAACTCGCGGACCACTTTGACTCTCAGAACTTTTCTGAGGCCCACCTTACAAAAAGATCATTCTTTTTTCTTTATTTTTTTATATTTTATGGCAGATCTCCCGGCCCTCCTGGGAGGGCTTCGCGGCCCACCGGTTGAGAAGCGCTGTCCTACATGATATGATATAGTGAGCTTTATTTGGAGGTAGGGGAGCTCGCAAATTATGTTGCAAAAACAGCCGAAAGTCAAGAAGTCTGTCCCGAATTGGGACAGGGAGATAAAGAGTTTTTCTCTAGGCCAGATCTGTAATAATAAGCTGCTTCATGTACGCAGCCGTCGTTTCAGGTCCGTTAAGTCCAACTCCTGACCACCTTCTGCTTTCGGCAGAAAATAAATATAAAACAAAGGAATAGAGTAAATGAGTAGAAAGAATACGAGAAAAACTGAGAATGGATTACAGGAAATTGAAGAGGAACATTACTTAAGTAGGCCAACTATCTTCAAAAGTGCTTACTTGTAGGTACACTTTGTGCACACCCTTCCAAGATGCAGTGTCGACGGTAAGGGGGATCTTTGAAGTCGATTATCAACTTGTCATATGCCCTGCCCCTTTCCCACCGGCTGCTTATTTAAAGCGACGTTTATTCTTTGTTTCCTTCGTAATTTAATGAAAAAAAAAAAACTGGAAAAACAAAATTTAAATTGGACAAACAAATTTAATGAACCGAAACTGCGTTTGTTTTCAGGTGAAAGCACAATAAGGTGGGCTTAAATGTAAATTACTAACATGTTAAGAGCGTACTGAAGAAACTCAAAGGAGGTCCAACAACAATTTTCATATCAACTCGCAATACGTCACAAAAAATTAGATCACATGGTAAAGAGAGGGTAAAAATATGATAAGTACTGGAATAATGACGAATTAGACAAAAGAGACAAGCCATCAATTCACAAGAGATATACTGTACATTAAATGGAGGTAAATCACGAATATATTTAAGTTACTTTTAAGAGCCGGGTTCTTCCGCCCCGACATTGCCAAGTACATCTTTCAGATTTCAGCCTTTCCACACTGTCTATGTTTTCTGTATCTTTTCATTGCTTTCATTCATGTAGTCAAAATTGCCCGTTGGTCACATACTGTATTGACTGCTCTAAAAGATGTTTTCACACTTCACCATTCTATTGGGTAAGTGACGTATATCATGTTTCAAACTCGGCGGCCTTAAGCCCCGTCTACACGATCATACATTGTTCAAAACTTCATCATGCATCTGTATGACGATGTTCATGAACAAATGTATGATCGTGTTGACGGACTTCCCAACAGAGTTGAGCAACGTCCAGCATATATAACGGTGTTCATATTTTTATCTGCATGTTTCATCTTTCCAACAAATGTTCAAAACACTTGAGAACTTCTCGGTCTATTCTCATCATTTGCTTATTACGTAAGGCCGAGTAAGAGAAATCATCGCCTAAACATACGTAGTACTCGATTACAGAGATACTCCGGCAAAAATCAAGAATTTAGAACGTTTCAAGTTCGAGGAGTTCGGGCTACGTTATGCGGCACATGAACATTGCGCATATGGTGAACGTTGCTGGATAATTCAAGAGGGAATCTGTGAAACAATGTCATACATCTGCATGACGATGTTCATGGACAAATGTTTGATCGTGTAGACGAGGCTTTACACCGTTGCAAATGCAAGAAGCTCTGATATGCGAATCTGGTACAGAAGATGATGTTGTATATCAACTGCGTATTCGAGATAACTGTTTCAAGTGGACTGTACACTCATGAGTAAAAGTAAGAACCTAACAATAGACCATTTAGGGATTTCAGTTCATCATGAACAAGAACACCTAAAGATAATGGTATAACATTCTATCATAATATTAAAGTATTTCCTTCAATGAAAATTTTATTGATGTACTGTACTATCAGTCCCGCAGCCAGGAATTCTGATATGGGGGGGGGGGGGGGGGGTACGAGGGACACCGAAGATTATGTTTGTCGTCAATAGTGCCAACATATGGAAACAGTTTGCGGGAACCACAAGGGAGGATATCTCAAGTCTACCACAGATAGCTTAAAGGTATCGGCTTTACTATGGGCGTGGATCATGGGGGAGGGGGGACGCGTCCCCCTCACTTTTTTGGAAGGGGAGTATCTCCATAAGTCCCCCCACTTTTTCAAAAATGATGAAAATTAAAACTGTGATGAATTATAATATAACATAGATTACGAATTGCAGGCCCGTAGTTAAGGGGGAGGGGGGGGGCGAAGCCTCCTTGGAAATTTTTCGCCCCCCCCCCCCAGAAGATAAATTAGCATTTCCATAATGCATTTTAGTATGTTTCTCCCCCTCTGGAAAATTTTTCGCCCCTCTAGAAGCTTTTTCGCCCCCCCCCCCCTTCAGCACCTTGTCTGGCTACGGGCCTGACGAATTGACATTACATTTTAAAAGCTAAATTGCGCCCAAATATGGCACCATTAGCCATAAAGACACCTTATTTTTTTCAAAGGGGGAGGGGAACATCTCTACCCAGGACGCCGATTCACACCCTTGGGATATACGTGTGCACATACGTGCAAAGCACGAGAAAATTACACTCTTTTGGTGGACAATTTCCCCTCCTCTTACAATACAGAGGCGTGGAAAGTCTCCACAAGTGAAGGGAACAAGACTATGATCACTATTATGCTTCTTCAGCTCCGCAAGCGCAGGTGAAGAGTTGAGTACTTTGCGAGCGGCGAGGGGACCAGGGACTGTTGAATGTTGCTAAAGTTACGAGATTGCTACATGAAAGTCCCTTGATGTCCGGCATCTAACTTTGAGCCTTCACCTTGCTTGGCTAGAATAGTTCATTGGAATTTTTGTGCTAATAATGTTTGTAGGTAATACAACTTCGATGGTGAGAATTTCGCGCGGAGAGCGCCGAAATTTTGCAGGAAAATTATTTACCATGGTAAAACATGCAGACTCAGCAATAGGTAGTGAAAGGATAAGCCCGACCAGGGGACCAAGCTCCCGTAAGGGATCCAGCTCCCGTAAGGGATCCAGCAACCCGAAGCCTTGCCAGAAGCGACGAGTTGCCGTAAGTTGACGAAGCGAAATTTTGTGAGCGAGAAGCGCGCCGAAAAATTTGGGGTTCTGTTGAAGAAACTTGGAAAGATTTGATTCTTATTAAGGAAAGTTAGAAAATTTGGGCTCTATGTAAAAATCTGCCTCCTCCTCCCTCCTTATCCTAGAGAGTTCTAATTCTCCCGACTAAGTTACTCTCGACCCTTTCAAAACTGTCTTGAAACCCCTCCCTGTGTAGACACAAACCTAGTTTATTGCTTAAGGTCATATCCTGCTAGCGTACAAGGTCATAATATGTAATCAGAACATTCTCTGTGCATGCTCTGTAACGAGTGTTACTCTGCATCTTTGCCGTTGAAGTCAAAGAGCATTCACCAATGACCGATTGAGAGTTTTGCTTTCTCCCAACCAAAAATGTATTTGGGAGTCGTGATGAGTGTCTGTCTTTAAGAGCAAAACCAAGACGCTGGGCGACTGGTCGCGGGTGGGATGACCCCTTCCACCACCCTTGGACTAAGCATTGAGACACTTTACGTTTCTTACAAGATATGTTTACCTTGATGTTAAGTCTGACTTAAGAATCTTCCAATATCAATTTGCGTTTTTCTAGAATCACGCCTACACGAAAAAACAATAGCCGAATTGTGGAACCATACCTTATAATGCCGACATATCTGAGACGGGTGAAAGCTTCATGTCAGTGAAGATGAAAACAAGCGAAAATTTTTGTAATTTTAGAAAAAATATTTACAGAAAACTAAACACGTTCATTATTAAACGCCTTTTGGAATCATGTATGGTCAAAAATCGCCTGGTGTCATACCGGGCCACCGTTTACAGGGACTAAAATTTTATTTTCCATCGATTTTCCATATGGAGGCATAGTGGTCCGCACGCCCCCGGACCCCAAGCCCCCACCTGGCCACGGGCCTGTGTATTATATACTGATAACATCCTTCAGTCTTGTATTGTCGAAGGTTGTCTCTTCCAGAGATCTCATGCATCACCCTCTTTGTACATATTTTGACGATGTGTTGAGTGATATTTACGTAACGTTTTACGTTTCTCTTCAGGAAAAGCAGTGGCGTAGCTAGAGGAGGGGCAGGGGGCGGTCGCTCCCCCACAAAGCCCTCGTAAGGCCTCTGTTGGAAATTTCTAGTCTCTGTCGGAAATAAAGAAAACCAATTCATTTGAAACACCTACAACACTTCTTTTATTTTTAAGCAGAATTACACATCGAAATGGTTACTAACAAGGCCTGGAAGTGTCATTTAAGGCAATCTAGGAGATATTTTAATCTAATTTCTTCGCGCGCTACACGCCAAATGATGGTGGCAGTACATCATTACTTCAAGATAATAATCTGTCGGAAATTTTTTGCTTGCCCCCCCCCCCCACCCAAAAAAAATATCTAGCTTCGCCACTGTGGAAAACAAACTGTTAGTAAAAACCTGAACATTGTTCTACCAAACAAAAATTGCGCATAAAAATTAAAAAATAAATAAACCCGTTTTTTTTCCGGGAAAAATGAGCATGTGGTTATAATGGCTATGGCTCTTCCGTACATATGAACCGCGTAGGCCTATATTTATCCAGTATGTGGACGTTGTGTACACTAAAAACTGCTGGACACTCCTGTCGGGTAAAGAAATTACCCAGGTTGGTCAAAATGTGCCCAAGTTGGCAAGGTTTGCTAACTCTCTTTTGAACGACCTGGGCAGTTTGTCAGGTGGCCTATAAAGTGACTCCCGTTTTTAAAATGTGTTTGAATTTGCATCGGGGTGTACAAAGAAAAGTGATAGGATCTTAAAATTTACTACAATTGTTCAAGTGCAATGATGTGTTTAATGAATACGACGTTGAGTGACCATGGAATTAGTTGGTATTAATGTGGGGCTACTTGGTACTTCAAACTCTTAATTAACTATTACCTATAGGGCTATATATAAAGGTACTATACTTTGAGTGAGATCCTCTGACGTGAACCCCCAACAAAGGTCATGCAGGCTTCCAAATTCAGCAAGAAAGGGTGTACAAAAAGTGATGAGTTTAGTCAATTATCAGACGAAGGAGTTACTGAAACGTGGACACGTCTTAAGTTCCGATAAAAGACTCTGCCTCAGGTATTAGCATGTACTGTAATGAACCCGTTTTGCTTTCGAATACAAATGATAAGAAGAAGACAAAACACTTTAATCCATATGGCCTCGTTCTCTGTTTCCGAGTGCCTCACACTCTACTTCAATGCTACTTTAATGCGGGAGCTCTTCCATAATAAGTACGGTACCTGCTTCAATTGCCTTGTTTTTCAAGAGGGGACGAAAGGTATGCAACTTTAAAAATTATTGTATAGTTACACAAGGGGGTTCTTTGCTAGTTATCCATGCGGATAACGGCACAAGTAGACTCAATACAGCATAACCTAAGTTTCTTTTAGAAGCAACCTCGTCATTTCAGGAGCTTTACGATTTTAGGGTAAACGTAACCATTCGGGGCATTCCCTCAAAAGTCTCATTTGTGTATTTACGGTTTAAAATGAACAAATGAATCGCCTATCGTCGCTTGGAATACGGAATTACCCTTTTGGAATAACAAAGTAGCAGGGATGTTTCCAGGGCATTCTGAATGGGGGTTGGTCATGTTTTGCCCGAACTAAATGGAAGAAAATGCCGACAGAAAAAAATGACACGCTTAGTAAGCGAAAGCAAGTGTATGCGGGGGCCCGTCTCAGATATATTTTATTTGCCCGATTAAAAAGCTAGTTTTCTCGTCATATGTGAATACCACGGGTACTGTAGTTTACATGTTTACTGCTCCCAGCACGCTACACTTCTTAGCAGAAGTGCTATTTCGCTTGCATTAACCTCATTAGTTACACAAGGAGGGTCCCATTGTGTAGGGGTCGTTGGGGTGCAAAACTGAAAGATGCATTGACATAGGCGTAATGAATTGTTTCCGCCAATGGAGAAGAGGGAACTCTACACATTAACCCTTTTGTACCTCATCGACAGGGTCATTCAGTACACAACTGAGACACATTTTGAATTTATTGGTAACATCGAATGGACCGCCCATAGTCCTTACATGGTAGCCGGTTCAGGAATTGTCATAAGGGTGATTCCTAAAGAGGGTGGGGAAGAGGGGGTGTACAGAACCAAAACCAATTTCAGATTGTACGAAATTTCATTCTGAGCCAGCTAAAACGAGTTTGTAACTATAATTATTTTAGTGACATTCTTTAACCTGTGTAGCCTACAAGGGCAGTCATCACCAACACCCAGAAGAAAATCTGGCATCTCCAAGTTCCAAGATTACAGGAAATCGCATTCTAACCTTTTTAAAACAAAAACTTGTCACTGCAACTGGGTGTCTACGTATAGACTCTGCAAAGTGCGTTCAGAAAGTTTTATTCTACTACTTCTGTAATAAGATCTCTTCTTGTTGCTGTTCCATGAAATTTTTCACTCCGAGGACGTACTTGAAATTAGGGCGGTGCAGACTTAGAGGAAAATAAGAGGCCGCTATAGCCAGGGATAAAAAGGAGGAAAACATTTGCCGAGAAGACTACGGTATCATACATAGAAAGCATGTATGGAAGATACTTGGTTTGGGATCCTAAACACGCCATAATATTAATACAGGAAGTCGCACTCTCCGCCATCCTTACTGCCTTACAATTTTTTTCAACGCAATTGTGTTTTGTTTCATCCTATATTCCACCAAAAGAATCCTATTACCGGCTAACGAAACCCATGGGAAGCCCGAAAGATAATTAATACTACTTGGAAAGTTTGGTCAGGGGCTGGATATGATACTGGCTGTTGATTTACGGGCGGGGACGAGGATATTAACTTGCTAAGTGCTGTACGGAAAGATAAGAGTTAACGACAAAATCCCTCTCTCTCTTCCCTACCTTAAATTCCCCAGCGAGTGACTTCCCCCAACTGGCCACGCAGGTGGGGTGGGGGCTGTGTCCCACGTCCCCTTTAAACATGCCACTGGCCGGAACTCTGTGATGGAAATTGCGCACATGGGACAAATACTGTAACCGATTTGGATAAGAGCAAAGGTGTAGTAGGAAGCAGGTGACGGGGCTTGTGAAGGCTAATTAAAGTACTTACAACCAAGGACGGCGGTCTATATCTTTCTTTCCTACGCTAGACTTCTCTCTATACACCTATTGGCGATAGTCTTGAAATTTCGTAACAGTCGGCAATCAAAAACTTACAAGATTTGCACTATCTGATCGATGTGTTCGCGCTTGACTTCAGCCTGTATGACAGCTCTCTTTAGCGTTCGACGCACGACCATCCCACTAAGACCTGTCGGCATTAGTCAAAGATTCCCTTGACAGAAGCCCTAAGATGATACCTAATATTACTAAACTTTACTTTAACTACTGTCCATCATGGTTTAACTCTGCTTGTAGGTGTACTGCAGATGTGTACAGAAATAAACGCGGTTGTGCACACCAGAGACTCAAGGAATACCAGGGCTGGTGCTCCGGTACTGACCGTCCCTGACTGTGTGCAGCGCTGCACGATGGAAATAAATACTTTGATGCATTATTTTTGTCTCTAAGCGAGCCAAGCGAGCCTTTGTGGTACCATAGGCTATAAAAATGAAATTTCTCTCATGGCAGTTTTTTGAAGCAAATTGTTTTTGGCTCAAACGTCGGCGGCAGGCCCGTATCCAGACAAGGTACTAAAGGGGGTGGCAAATAGCTTTTAGGGGGCAAAATATTTTTTCGAGGGTGGCCAGATGCGCTTAAATGCATTAAGGCAGTGGCACTTGAAAATTTCTAGGTGGGTGAAATTTTCAGGTGGGGGAGGGGGAGCTGCGGACTTTTTCCACAAACGTTAGTTTTTCGTAGAGATGAGCTGAACAAACAATTTCGGGCGCTCATAGGACTAGCTGGTAGGTTTATTGCCCTCCAATCAAGAAGTGGCAATCATCTGGATAGCAACCCCCACCTTCAATCGACACGAGCACTTTATCAGTCTTCGGTACATACAGTTGTTACTGATTCAAACATACCATGTTTTTTATAAGCATGCAGTAATTTCCTGTTCTTTATATCACGGTGGATATGAAGGTTACAGAATCATCAACAAAAAATAAAAGAATCAGGGTTAGCAGATTTACAATAAAACTTATTGGAGTCTGTTTAAAGGTCGTATTTACAAAACACTGCCCAAACTGAATGATTGCTAACATAAAAGCTTACGTAGTGAAGTGAACTGAAGTGCAGCACGCAGGACGATGGTTGCAGTTAGCACGGTAGCTTCAGGTTGCTTTTCCATATACTGATATACCGGTACTAGTAGACCTACACGCTTTTGACAACACAATGATGTCATGCATCCGTTGTTATACAAATCAGTGTAGATTCTTAAAACAAATATAATGGATTTTATTCTTTACTTTCGTCTTCAACCAACAGCAGATTTTCTTTTGACACTAAAACACTAACAGAAGCAGTTTTCATCCTCCGCATTTGTGAACCAAGCCACACAAACGCATGCTACAAAGTACTAATAGCTCCAGTATGGCTTCTAGGACTGTTGGAACGGACCATGGCAGACCAGACAGAAGTCCTTATTCTGGTGAGTTTGACTGTTGAGGCGTAAAATCTAGCTATTTGTATTGTACTCTCCTCATTGATCTTCAGGCACTCCTTTATGCTGACAAAGTGAGATTTTTGTTTATCTTTTATTTTTTATTTTCATTTATTTTTTGGCTGTTTGAAAGCTCAGCTTGCAGTACATATGTATGGAAGTGTAGATCATGGATACAAGATACAACAGTCAAAAGGGGAAACACTTTCAACGTGGAGATCATATCCTTTTAATTGCGCCCGATTCTAGGTTTCCTCTCCGATGCTTTTGTTCCAATAAGACCGCATTTGCAGCAGTATACTCTGGACCATTTCCAGATAAGATTCTGCGTCATTCAGGTGTACTTTGAACTGCTTATGAAATATTTTGGCTTACGATGAGTGCAACCAGGTCTAAAACGAAATCTTCATTTCTAGGAGCTCCCCTGCCAGCATGCGCTCCAGGGTCCACCTTACTGGTAGGGTTTAGGGTAAAAGGCCTGGAGGTCCAGTTGCAAACCCCCGGAAAATGAGCGGTATTTACAAACTTGTGGGAATCAACAGGCGCGGATCCAGACATTTCGAAAAGGGGGGGGGGGCTGAAAGCCCCCTTGAATATTCTCCTAGATTAACATTATGCTAATTTTCGCGTATTTGTTATTGTTGATGTGGCGAAAAAGGGGGGGGGCTGAGCCCGAGGAAGCCCCCCCCCCCTTGAATCCGCGCCTGATCAAAGTGAAGCCTTCAAGGGTACACAAATGTGGATGCGCAATAGACCCTTTTCCAAATAACAATTACAAAGGATTGTGAGATAAAGCTTTTGTATGCATCATTTTTGTCAATGGGATTTACTGTAGTCAAGAACGGCGCACACCAAAACTGTATCCCACAATCCTTTGGGATTGATATTTGGAAAAGGGTCTATGAGAAGGCCACAAAGGTCTTATATCACTTTAAAAATAATGACACAGACTATAATGATGGGGTTGAGTTGATTAGACCGGTGGTTAGATTTTTTTTTTCATTTTTTTTTTTTTGATTAGATTAGTTGGTTGGGAAAGTGGATGGCGGGAGTGATTGCAGTGATCGTCGAAACAATAATCCCACTCAAACCGTAGTACAGAAAGTAATAACGAGACTACAGCTGTATAGAAAGTTATATACGCCTAATACGATAGCTTACTGTATTTACCATAGAGTGGGGAGGGGAAGTGAACTTGAATGTACAACCTCTTGAAGGGTTTGCGATACTTTCTAAGTGGAGCGCTACCTTGAGTTGGTGCGTAGCGAACCAAGAAAATTTTCGCCCAAAATGGCTCCCAGATTGCAGGTAATGGCACTTACTAGACCTTGTAAGTGCATTGTAACATTCTCCATTTTGAAATTTCATGCTCTGGAAATTGAGTAGCCTACTGGTACATCTTCAAAGGAAAGATAAACTAACGCTACGTTACAAACATAATCCTGGGTGGAGAACTTTTGCTATGAAAACCTATACCGTCCTTGGGATCTGTTAGGAGGGGTGTGCCCCTCGACTTTGAAAATTTGTGCACTGAGAAGGAGCTTACATGCAAAATGAAGTTCATCTTATAATATTTTTTCAGTTCACGTGTGCTTATGCACTAGAAATTAGCATGTAGTGTCATTTTTAGATTCCAGAGAAAAAAAAACCAACAGGAGAGGATAAGGACACATTCCAACCCGGTAACTGTAAAGCCATTTTCTTTCAAAAAGAAACCATTAACAATATTAAATTCCACATAAATATACAAAACCACTAAAGAGTTATGATATATATGTGTATATATATATATATTCATTATATATATATATTATATTCATTAACATTATATATATATATATATATATATATATATATATATATATATATATATATATATATATATAAATCGTAAAACAGGAAACAAATAAATGCATCACTAGTTGACTTAAAGAGTACAAAATAATCCAAGATTTAATTCGAAATTTTCGGTTCCCCTGGAACCTTCGTCAGCGAGATCAGACAGTGAAGTGAGTACAATAATTAACTTAGCCAACAGCGGTGATACAGCTTAAAAACACAAGATGATAGGTGATGAAAAGGTGTAAATAAGTGGAATAAACAATTACGTTGTCTGATGGAAAGTGTACTGATTCAAAACACCGAGGTCTTTGACTTTAAGTCACCCTCATTGCAAGCAATTTTGTTTGTACTGAACACCGCAAGTCCGCCGAACTTAATTGGATTTTGAAACTAAATTCACACATCACGGGGCTAAACAAAGACCTCGGTGTTTTGAATCAGTACACTTTCCATCAGACAACGTAATTGTTTATTCCACTTATTTACACCTTTTCATCACCTATCATCTTGTGTTTTTAAGCTGTATCACCGCTGTTGGCTAAGTTAATTATTGTACTCACTTCACTGTCTGATCTCGCTGACGAAGGTTCCAGGGGAACCGAAAATTTCGAATTAAATCTTGGATTATTTTGTACTCTTTAAGTCAACTAGTGATGCATTTATTTGTTTCCTGTTTTACGATTTACTTTCTCGGAGTACACGTGGAACTCTCCTCTTTAATTATATATATATATATATATATATATATATATATATATATATATATATATATATATATATATATATATATATATATATAATGTTAATGAATAAGCATACACCACATGCCCTCATATCATGGGTGAAAGTGCCTTCGTTTGTACCAGGGAGTTGCTATTTGACAAATAGCAACTCCCTGTTTGTAGTATGCTGGTATTGAAGGCACTCTCTCACCCATGATATGTGGGCGTGTGATATATGCTCATTCACTTAGCCTATATTTTTATACCACCCCACGGAATCTATTGTCTCATATATATATATATATATATATATATATATATATATATATATATATATATATATATATATATATATATATATATATTAGGCCTATATTATGTATCAAATATTTACTTAGTTATACTAAATGTACACTATCAATTGGTTTGCCAGGCAACAGAAATGATGTAATAGAACAATTCACTAGATTTAAGATACGAACATTTCAAGGTAAGCTACACTAAAAATTACGGTAGGAAACTAAACTTAAAGGCAATAGGCAGTCTACCAAAAATTTGCTTTGAAAAATCAGCAAACTCTTGCAAATCTCCTCTTATTGCATTACAAGCACCTTTGAAGATGTTTTGAACATAACTGTTACAAACAATAGATAAAGCAAGGCGAAATTCTCCTTGAATTCCACAATTCACTAACAAAAATTCTGTCACATGATCAAAATAGACCATTCATGAACTAGGGTGACAGGATACACTCACTCTGTTTGGGGTGACTGCCTACTGCCTTTAAGAACTAGGTGAATAAAGTCAACAGATTAATTTTCATAGTATGAAGAGGTTGGCCTATACAAGTAATACAATCCAGCCCGCAGCCAAGGGCCGGGGGAGGGCGAAGCCCTTCTAGGAAAATACCCCAGTAGAAAGTATCAAGTTGCCATTGCTTTAATAAATTTTTACACGTCTCGCCCACTGCAAAATATTTCGCCCCGAAAGCCATTCTCCCACCCCTTCAGTATCTTGTCTAGCTACGGACTTGAATACAGCAAAGTTCTAAGAGGGTCCAACTTCGTCACCTTTAAAACATCTTAAGCTGTGCACTGAAAACGTGACCGTGGAAGGCGAAATGACAAAACCAGGCTAAGCAGAAAATTAGGTGTAATCTTGACTTAAAAACCTCGACCATGAAAAAATGAATCGTATGGGCATACTGACCTACATCACAACAAGTATCTTTATAGAATCATATGAGGTTTTCGAACCTTCAAAGCAACGGGATTTGTACGATCAGCTTTTCCCTGGATGGCACTCAGTGAACTACGTCTACCATTGGCAAATGAGGTGGGGGATAAATAGTGTTAGCCCCCGAGCCTTCCCCCAAATAAAGAATGTGTCCATTGCAGGGCAAAACTTTTGTCAGGCTAATTGATGTTACGGTTGTGAACAAACTATAGGAATTTCAGGGCAAACACATTTCGACGCCCTGTGCAACGTTTAAACACGCTACTGTGTCTGTTTTTGTGTCGTCATGCTAAAAGACAATCACAGTATTTCATTCTCGAAAACTGATTAAATCTTCACTTTTTTCGTTTTACATTTGCAGTATCCGTGGTGAAAAGATTCATTTTGAGCGGTGCATTTTTTCTTATTCTTAACATCTGGTTCCTCTGGCAAGCACTGAAGAATGGATTTTTTAGGGCCAGCTATAATAAGGTCGATTACTCGCCGGTTTCAAGAGATGATAGTTTCAGGCGTGGCAGTGCTAGAGAAAGTTACCAAAGAGCAATACACACTGGTTATAGTAGAAATATGAGAAGACACAGACATCAGTCTTGCAGTTCATCAAAAGCGAGCACTTTAGAAACATGCGATAGTGGATACAGTGCTCACATGAAATTTGACTCTTGGACAGGTGAGTAGGCTAATCTAAGTTTTTGGTAAAACGGACAACATATGACCAACACCGTTTTAAAAAAAAAACGTTTATCCTAGGTATAATATAGAATACCTAAAAAAGGGAATCACTTCCAATTTGCCATCCGAGGATGGCTAAAAGTAAGTACGTTGGGAAAACGTGAACCCTTTGGTATGAAGAAACTCACTTTTGAGCTCTGCATTTGCTTTAAGTGTACCTTAAGTCTAAATTTCAAAAATATCAATTTCAAAGCTTAAAAATGAATTAAACTGGTCAAACTCCCATGTTCACAGGACCGTCATGAGTTGAGACATAAAATATTGAAGCTTATTCACTTAATTTAAGATAGTAGATATCGCAATAATTTGTGGTGTCATTCTTGTACTGCTCAAAGTACCGTATTTTTTCCAGGGAGCTGTTATTCAGATGGAGATATATCGAAAATTTTAATTTATGCTAATACTTTAAGACCCACTAAACCGAGGGGAGATTATCAACGATAAGCCGTGTATTTGGCGAAAAGGCATTTCTTTCTCTTTTTTTGGTGGCTCCATTTTAATGGCATTCACCTACCGATATCATTCAAGTGACGTAATCCTTTAACAATTGGCCTGTGCAGAACAATACTTTGATGTGTAGGTTTGCGCCGCCAACATTTTTTGAGCAGGTGGTAATAAACTCGAAACGGCTGTTCAGTTGAACTTAAAGAATACAGTCAGCCCCTTCCTATACAAAATACCGTATGCAAACTAGTTGACGAGGTATAAGTCTAACCTTTATTACAATAATATGAAAGTTTCCGGAAGTTTCCTGAAATAACCATATATAGATTCTTGTTCATATTTCTACATAAAACCTAACTGATATACTGTCATACGCGTCACCGAGCGTCGAAAGATGCAATAATTTTTTATTTCCCCGACGACTGGCAATGCTGTGGCAGTGGAGGAAAACCCTCAGTCTGACTGCAGATGTAGCAGACGACAAATCCCTTTTGTGTTAACTTTTTAATCCAGTGTAAGCCCTATTGAAATGGCAAGAAATATACAAGCGATGGATTACTGAGTGACCTTGGCGGTACAAACCTCACTTCAAAGCGATCTATCTCCATCCGAATAACAGCTCCCTGTTTTTTCAGGCTTTGGTTTTTCCGAAGACGAAAACCACCGCACCTTGTGCCAAAATGTGATCACTGACTCACTGTCATGGGGTGACTCGACTATAGACCCTTTTCCAAATAGGAGTTTCAAAGGATTGTGGGATATAGTTTTGGTGTACGTCGTTTTTGTCCACAGTAAAATGGCATTGACAAAAACGACCCATACCAAAACGTATCCCATAACCCTTTGTAATTCCTATTTGGAAAAGGGTCTATACAAGCCCTGTCCCTCTACAATATGCTATGCAAGAAAACATTCAATCTTTGAAGGTCATATAAATATTTTCATTTCACAAGCAAACAAAAGCCGCAACAATGCTTTGGAGCTAATATATGGAGCCGTTATGTCGCATAGTTACGTATAGGCTACATACAGTTCAATGTTCGCTTTCATGCATTCCAGCGGCATTGCGCAATAGGTGGATCACCCAAAGTCACAGTTGCCGACCTTGAGGATACGTACCTGTGTACAAGTTTTATCAGTGGCCAAGCGATAGTTTTCTACCCAGGGCGCTGCTCTAGTTTGTCAGTTTCAGGCTGTAGGCCACAGGGAATAGCAAATTGAAAAAGTTTGGGCATCACATTCATTCTTTTTTATCGGCAGCAGACCGAAATTGGTCCCAAAAAGTGCCACCCGGGCGGACCACCACACCACTCCTCTAGCTACGTTATGTAAGCATTTTATTGCCCGATACGGATACGTTCCCGTTTCTCCGGTCACTGGAATTTTCACACTCCAGTAGTTAAGTGTCACCCTTTCCTTTTTTTCAGAAGCTGCTCAAGAGTTAATACAAGGTTTTAGAGTAGAATTGCTATAGCTGTCTTGTTCAATCAGGATTCAAGAATTATACGGTACATATCTTTAAAAATTTGTTGTGAAATTCGGGTTGGAAACTTGGTAAAGTTTACGATGGAACTGATTCTGGAGCCCCTTTTTTTTTTTTTTTTTTTTTTTGCTTTTTGCTTTTCGGGCGATTTGGAGACCATTGTTTTTTAGTGTTGACCATAGTAAAAAGTGTTTCAAGTGAATTGCTTTTGTTTATTTCCGACAGAGACTAGAAATTTCCGACAGAGGCCCTCGGAGGCTTTGTGGGGGGGGGGGGGCGACCGCCCCCCTCTAGCTACGCCACTGACTGCCACCCCTGCCTCAAGGTCCTCCCTTTACTTGGGATTAAGCGTCGGAGGAGAAACCGTATAAGCACCAGTTATCAGAGAACAAAGTCAAAAACATGCAACATGCCTCCAGAACAAAGACTAGCATTTCCACTCAGATATCTGGCAACAGATACAGCTCCAATCATTCGTTCTACGGTAGGGGGTGGGAACAGGAGAGGACCAACTGCCCTTTTTCGGACCATCATGCCTCATTAGAAAAATCAATTGCCAAGGGTGATAGACTTATAGTAAACAATCGAACTAAATTCCCCTCTTAAAGTGCTGCCGCTCTTCCCATGTCAGAATTCCAGGCTACGGGGGGGGGGGGGGTCAAAGTGAGTGCACGAAACTACTTGATTTTAGCAGCAGACTTTTACTGTGGTAGGCAGTTCCTTTATGAACTTACTGTACGAGAGTTGCCATCTGTGGAAAATACATGTTCTTGAGGAGCGCTCGCAATTACTTTCACTGTCTTCCCGTTCATTCCCCTGTTCGAATACTCTGCATGGAAAAGAAACAACCTACAGGTATGGCGTTTTTGACCACTGAGACCACGGTATCAACTAACAAATTTTCTGCATCAGGGGCCAAGACTGTTCCATGTGGATCGCCTTTGTAACCATGTCAACCAATCTTAGTATGTTGATTGGTAGTGGCTCACGCAAAACAGGCACTGACGCACACGATAGGCCGAAACAGTCATTTCGTAAAATAGCATTTAGCGAAACGGTGTTTTTGTTTTTGTCCAACGGAAACTTACGTCAGTTAAGCGAAACGTGCTTTCTGTTTCGTGTTTCGCGTTTTTGACGTCCGTGTGCGTTGGGCTTGAATAAGCTTTATGTTAGGCTCAGACTATGAGATAGGGTTATAAGGCTATGACCTCGGACGCCTCCGCCATCTGCAATACAATAATCTTATCTCGTCATCTGAAAGAGGGCAATATAATCACTTTTCAGTGTGGTCCAAAACCAAAGATCGGCCAAGGCTTAGACGCAACTTCGGGGGTCCAATAACCCTCTAACATATGGGTGTTTAACCATTGTCGACACCACAATAAAAGTTTTAACTTCAAATACTATATGACCTCACTCTCAGGAGCCTACAAAATCGCAGTCACAGCTTTTGTGCTAAATTAGTCGGTTTGTTGGTTTAGGTGGTGGACACGGATCGCTAACTGTGGATTGCAATAGGTTTTAGAACAATTGCAGGTAAATGATTCCTAGTGAACGTTCACAGTGCACGAGTGCAGAGTTAAAGCCATTCTTTGTGCGTATGTGTATAATACTGCAAATTACAGAATTAAAACTGCAAGGGACCCAAGATGCCGAGGCCACTTTCACAAGTGGTCCATTGTGTCCAGGGGCGGCGATCCTGGATGATGGGGGAAGGGTGAGGGAGTGAGGGGAATGTTTGATGTATCCCCACCAAAATGTGTGGGATATGTGAAGTAATTATAAATTTGGACTAGGGCATCATTCTTTGTCTTACACATTTTATGGGGCTTGATGTGTCCCTAGTCAACTACTGTGTTGTTTCCATCTCTGGCTTTGCAAAACTGAATTGTCGTTTAATACTTGTTATAGTGATCATGCTCGCCCATTTATCGGTGTATGTTACTTACATGCGCAGTCCCTCCAGCATTGCAACTGGATATATACTATGTGCAACGTATAAGTTCACCCAGATATTAAAATGGACGTGTTTCCATTGGTATTTTTATATCGAGGCGGTAAGTGAAAGGTCAAATAAGTATAGATACAACGCATTTGCTCGCAAACACAGTGGGATCTGCCTAGAGCAGGAACGTAGCTATGGAGGTGTGGGGGTGTGACACCCCTAGCCGGACGGTCAGTCTGCACATCGACGATCAGTCGGCACATCAACCCTTGAGAAAGAGAAAGACGGAAGAAAGGAGTGGAAAATCTTTTCATCCTGGTCATTTAATAAACAACCATACTTTCACGCCTACTGTATGTGGCTGGCTGTTTTGAGAATTACTTCTAGGGAACTTCATGCGAAAATTTTCGCGCCTGCGCAAAACATTCTACCTCCTTATTGGCTTTCTGAGTCCAACGTTCTTCAATTCGTGTACCCAAACATATTGCTTACGCAGTATCACATTAACGTTCCCGTATCTGAAAATGCTTTATTCCACTTAGAAATGGCAGTTTTCAATGCCCTCACTAAACTGTAGGAGCGCTACTGTTGCTCTAGTCACGATGGTTTTCATAGACACTATGCTTCTGAATATGATGTAACAAGTCAGAATGTTGAATGAATTTCATAGCAATGCGAGTTTTCAGAAGGACTGTGCCTTTCATAGCCAGCATCGTAAAATTTATTTTATTCCGAGATTTTGCAGGGTTTTGCTGAAGCTTATCTGTGCTCTTCGCGCCCTGTAGGGATAGAATGGTCGTCTGTCATAGTTCGGATTCATACAGCACAATAAAGGATCTCTATCAAAACCACGATAACATACGTAGCTGACACAGTTTCTGTAAAAGTTGGGTAGTGTGAAATCCATCCTCGATAAGCCCTAGCAAAAACTTAGGATTTCTTTAGTAAAAATGGCATATAAGAGAAAAAAACTATTCGCGCCTCGCGCTCAGAGATTTATTTTGTTTTGCCATTTTGTGGCATTAGTCAGTTGGCCGAAAGTATACCAAAAGATCAGACATGATGTTTTGAGGTTTAGTCCGTCATTCTTTTGTCTTATTTGTGCAAAATGTGTTGCTTGTAACTCAAACATAGGGCACATGAAACTTTCGCTATCATATCCTTTTCCTTGACATAGGCCTATAGTCAGTGGTGTCGCTACTTGGGAGGCATCCCTCCCCTAATTTTCCTCTTTTCCCACTTGTCTCCCCCCTCCCACTTAACCTGGTACTTATCAAAATATGCAGCGGTAGGCTAATCGTTTCTATTAGAAAAACCGCGAATGCAATACATTAGACTGTGGCTTGCAGAAATGTCTTAAAACAAGCACCTTTTTCGGCACCCTTCGCGCACACCAGTTACTGGTTCTTTCTACATCGTCAGTTCATTTCAGCTGGCCAGACATACCCCCACTTTCGAATACGGATCGCCACCCACGACTGTGCCAAGAACAGGTAGCTCCTTCGAGTAAAGTTTGTTCTTTGTCGGCAAACAATATTAGTAATAAAAATGGTAATAAGAAGTTTATGAGATCTAACAGACAAGAACCATTATCATTACTTTCCAATCCCATGTCACAAAGAAATTTCAAGAGCTAGACAATTGGAAGTCAACCGTCGGCAAACAAACATAGGTTAAAAAAAGGAGGGAGGAAAGTATATGATCTGATTCAGTAACATCTATCTGCTCATACCGGTATCGCTCAACATTTGTAAGTTCTTTTAGTGTACATGAAGGCCGTATCGTATTTATCGGAAAAGCTACTTCAGCCAGTAGGAGGAGAAAAGTCGTTCGGGTATAACAAACTTTTCTGAGGTGTATACTTGCAACATCATTCCTCACGTATTTTAACAAGTTGCTAGAAGAGAAGAATATTTACCCAGCTGAAAATTCTTCTTTGATGCCCTTTAATTAAACCCTTTGAGAACTTATTGTCGTTGTGCGTGATGCTCCGCATAAGCAATGGAGTAAGGGAAAACAAGCCAGTGAGCCACAACTGGAAAAAAGGCCGTGGTCGTCTCGACTTGAACCAATTGGTTGGAAACTGGGACGTTAAACCTCATCTAACCTAACCTTAACCCTTTGAGGTCGAAGGGAGCCCATTGGAAAAACCCTGCGGATTCAAGGGTTCTCTTTGCATAATGGAAATTGGACACAGTGAATTAAAATTACTCTTTAAGAAAACAAGACCATTTTGAAAACCCTTCAGTTTGTCGAAAACCATTTAACACTCATGGGGTCCCTCTTATTAATGGGATTTGAAACAAAGGATTTCAAAGGGAATCTTCCGCTGCGACTTGCAATTTTGGCAGTTAAAGAATTCTTAACTAAAAGACATTCATGACACATGCCTTCTCTCTTTAGTACTCATGCTGTCTCCCACAAGCACAGGAAGCTGTTCTCAGCTTGGGGTAAGGGAGGCTGAACGTTGTCTCAGACAGATGTCCTGGGAATTGAACAAAGAGGAGAGGTTATTCCTCCCGGTTTGTAAAGTTTTGAATTTGTGCAAGTCAGATGCAATTCGGTGCGACATGTTGTGAACACTTTTTATGGAAAATTAGTGCGAAGTCTTGACAATTTTTCTTCTATGGAGGGAGCAAATAAGGGGTTTTTCATCCCAGAATTGAGGGAGGAAGCATGCTTCCGCTCACCGCATTTTTGACTAGGGGAGCTTCAGCACCCGCTTCCTATGTCTACGTCGCCACCTCACGAACTACATTCCTGTCAGCTTTTGTGCACAAACATCTGACCACAACTGTGGGGTAGTTGCAGGGGTCATCGTGGTGCCAGGATATTCGTGAAAGAGGGAACTGAATCACCGACGGGGCGACAGGTTGTGGGACCGATTTCGACCGGGGAGTGAGGAGGGGATCGTAAGAAGATCTTTGCAAAATACCATTCCATTGTCCGTGCACGTCTTACATAATATTTGTATATACCTGAAGTGTTGACCTGTGCTGATTTAGTGTTTACTGGGAAATCTGAAGTGTAACAATTTTTAGGGTATAACTTAACACCAAAAATAGTGTAGTCTGTGTATCAAGTGCTTGGTAAGGTGGAATGGGCTGGTACTGTATTTAGCTAAAGGAACGTTACTATGGAAGATATTGGATCAACAAAATGCTACAATGTACCGAAAAATGCCCGTTCCTATCAGGCCCGTAACCAAGTCTGGTTACGGACCTGGTTCCTATTGAAGAAAATGCTGAGAACACAGGAAAACCGTCGGGGCGAATGGTCACTGTAGGGGACTACATGTTCTTGGAACCACTACGGTTCCCCGCGAAATTGGAAAACTTTCCCTAGAGAGGAGGCATGGCACCCCGTCCCCACCTGGTGCCACCCAGGAGACGATGTTCTGTAAAACAGAACAATTTGTCATATTGATTTGTTCAGACACCATTCTCATACAACCTTGTTTTATGAGTAAGAAAATATCTTCAAATGTTTAGTCCTGTAATTCACCCACCGGTCATACACGGTTTTTCCTCGCACACAGTTTTACAAGGAACAGTCGATTATGGCACGTAGCCTACTGCCGTGGAACGCATGACTACATACGACTAAAACGTTAATTCTTTTAGAAGAGCTCAAGCGTCAAGTAGTAAGAAAAGTGTATTCATAACTGGATTGTGCCATGCACGTAACTTCGGCGAAAAGATAATTGTCTAGATTAGAATTACCAAAAAAAAAAAAAAAAGATGCATACAATCTATTATTTATTCTGCCAAGCACATACATGGTATAAATTCGGATGGCTAAGTTTGGTTTGTTACAACCGATAATGTAGTAAATTTACCGATGATGTAACAGCAACCGATAATATAATTAACATTTACCGACCATGTAATAATAACCAATAATGTAATAGAAAATTAAACGACAAGAGCATCAATGATGCTGTAGCTCAACTACAAATTTCCCTCACACAGTTACTCTTTATGTAGTTTCATTAGGGGTCCCAGCCAGGGGTTCATGGACATGTGTCTTGGGTGCTTTACATGTAAACGGTCACAGTAGTGGCATATGAGAGTTGTCCAGCTTACGACAACTTTTTTAATGTTTGTGGGCACAATACTGTAACTGTGATTAATTCTGCTGAAAAAAAAATGAATTGCTATTTATGAACCCAAATGACCTTTGACCTACTTCAAAAGAACAATCATGATGACCCATCACCTATTGTGCACTCCTGCCAAATTTGATAAAATACAAACATAACCCCTCGGAGTTGAAGGCTTTTGTGTGATTACACTGTTTGACCTCCTTTTGTTTCACCTCTGTGACCTCCAAATGACATTAAACCCACATCAAAAGTACAACTTTGACGATCAATCATTTACTGAATACTTCTATTAAATTTGAAAAGATTCCAACACACCCATTAGGAGTTGAAGGATTTTGCGTGATTTCACTCTTTGACCTCTCACGACCCCAAACGACCTTTGAACTACTTTCTGTTACCATAATTATCAAGCCTTTAATATGTGTTATAACATTACCAACTTTGACAAGGAACTAGCGCACATAAGCGAGACAGCTTTAATTGTGCTTATAACTCCCCTACAACCAGTTCAAATGTAGACTCTAAAGGCGTAGGAAGCGTCGAAAATGTGGGCGGAACTATGTTTCCGCCTCCTCAGTGCAAGGACAAAAACTCCTTATTTGTTTTCTTTGTGAGAAATATCAAAAATTTGTAGTAATTTACCTTAAAATTTGTCCAATATGTTGCACAGAATTGCATCTAGGGACCCTCAAATATTCAAACATTTTCGGGATACCCCTCTCTTTAGACATCTCCCCCAGGGAGTGCAACTTCCTAACTTTTTCTTAGTATTCACTCTTTTCTTATACTTGTATACATAGTTTTTTCTTCTTTATAAAGTATTGCTCCAAAGTGTTGCAGAAAATTCAATACACAAGACGACTTTTCCAATGGTACCGTAAACATCGCGCCGAGACCGTAGCTGACGTTTCAGGTTCGGAATGGCTGGGATTTTTCACCTGCTTCGTTTCAATTTGACATGCTGGCCGTCACAGCTCATGCGTAGGTGTGTTGTCGATACGCGCGCATAATAAGATCATAGACACAATTGTGATACAACGAACGCATGGCCGTCAGAATGTTAAAAAAAAAAAAAAAAAAAAACGGAGAGAAGCGCAACGCAGTGACGTCAGTAAAAAAAACCTATGTTTCGAGGGAAACGTTTGTGGTTCTGTCATCATTCGAGTCTCTACCTGAATCTGAAATAGCGTGGAAAAATTTTGGAGCATAATAAAATATTTGCGGATATTGCTTTTGAATGCCCTAATACGAGCCTTCTTAATACACCATGATCCATGTGTTGTCATGGGTTTTATTAACCGTGAGGCTAAATTAGCACACTTACAAACGATTCTGCAGAAGTCACTCAAAATAGTCAGTTTTGGATATTTCCTTGTGTTAGTTAAGTCTAACCAGAATCTGAAGTGTATAAAGAGTTTGAAAACAGAACTTTATTCCTTTGGCACAAGCATCAGGTTTGTGAACAAACATTCAATAAATCACATTCAAACTCTTTCATAGGTACTCGCATATCAACCATACCACAATACAATTTCCAGAAATAGGCTTAATCAAAGAAATGAAAATAAAGCAGATGAAATGTTTGTAATTTTTGTTGCGAAATTCTTGGAAACTGAATCGGTTATAGGCATCCGCCTACATATGTGCCTTTCCATTCTTTTTCAGACACGTCAGCATCTGAGAAATGTTCTGATAGCAGTGTTCAGACTAGTTTCTGGTGGAAGAATGAATCAGATAAACCTCAGCCATTAAGATCAAGTACAACTGCACACATAAAGCTGCCCTACTCTGATGGGACTACATCTGATACCGATGATGACGTATTTTTTGTTCCACGAACTCCACGATTACCTACCAAGGAGACCATCCCTGCATCTGTTGGTAATTGTAGGACGCATGCTGCAAGAGGCCCAGTGTTGTCCTCGGAAATAATACAACCACTTATGAGCACCCCTCGTGCACATCGTAGAAATTCACGTGATAGACCCCATGAAGTTTTTGTAGCTGCATTGCATATACATGCCACTTCAGTAAACATGGGGGTTGAGAGAGTTGAGAGCCTGTTTGCTAATCCTGGACCAAGTCCTTATTGTAAGTGTCAGTTCTTATGTTCATTTTGTAATGTATCGTTCCCCATTATTGTAACTATGATATTTAATATCTTCAAAAACGGCCATTCGTTTCTAAAACTACGTATTTCAACCAAGGGATTGAAGCGTTCATTCAGATTGCAGCTTATGTTGGTTTATGTAATAAAATTTGAGATAATTACAAAGTAGCATGATCAGATAATTGGGAGGAAATTGGGCAGGCTAAATTTAGGAAAAGTAGGACAGTGTAATATGTTTAGGGAGAAGGAAAACATTGGTATGTTGTTCCCTCTCCTATTCGGTTCCAACTTTCTGAACCATCACTGTGAACGAATTAGAAGAGATGTCGCCATTGCTCATCAAGTACACCAAAATTGGCTTAAACTCCACCAACGCCACATATTTAAAAGTTGAAGTATTTTCCTCCTCACAATGTGGGACCCATGAGATTCCTGACAGACTATACGAACTAATAATGACAGAATGTGTACCTTTTAACCCCTCACTATTATCTGCCAGCAGCATCATTTTTGAAGATTGAAATCAAACTAATAGACCTTATTCATTGAAGTCACACGATGTCATTTTGGAGGGTAAACAATGTAGCACACTGCACGCACGGCGTAGACTTCCCACACGCGCGTAGTGGAGTGACGCCCGTTATCCGACCGGTACACAAATCAGCTGTCTGCATTTTTGGTGCAAGTTGCAATGATACGTGCTGGCCTTCCCGACGGGGCGCACTTTCTGTTCTGTGACGCCATATATGCATAAGGTCTATACATAATCTCTTGCTTAATGTCACTCCATTCATATAAAAAACATTCAGGGGCGTAGCCAGGAATTTGTCAAGGGGGGGGGGGGGCCGAAGTCCAAAGACAGACTCTCAGCGCCACGCGGCATCATGAGTTGGCGCGAAGCGCAAGAAAATTTTGGCCCAAAATGCGTCCCAGATCGCTGGAAATAGCACTTCCCAGGCCTATCTCCCTCATATAAATAGGGAATAGGGGAAACACTAGCAATATTGTAAAAATAAACTTTAAAAAATACCAAAAATATGCTCAAGGGGGCAGCTGTCCACTTCGCCCCCCCCCCTTGGCTACGTGCCTGAAAATATTTAACAAATCAAACAGTATATTTGAATTTCTTGAATGAGATTGAATGAAGGGAAGGTGGAAGCATTATATGCAAGGTATGAGAATTAAGTAAGTTCACTTGCAAAGTAAAAAGAGAAAGAAGTGAAAACTACGGTACTGCACATGTTGTTACATATGCCCACCTCATACTTTTGGTGTTTTTTTTTATAGGCTGCGTGACTGTGCAACAAAAGGACATCATCTGTCGATCAGATGGGGAAATCTACGATGCAGATATGGACTGGGTTTAAATTATGCAATATGTGCATTGATAAAAGAAGATACACTGTGTATAGTGAACGTATGCAGTATGGCAGCTACAGGCATTGGAGCCCATTTGCTCTCGAAAGTAATACCTTCATCGCCCAACTCTAATTTCATGGTAAATGTGGACACTGTTTACAGGGAATGTGGTTCAGTGCCGCCATCGATAGTCACTTTTCTGAAGTCACCATTGAACCACAGAGGGAAAGCGCAGTACTCAATTTTGGCAGAAGTAGGCGTGGAGTACCTTATATCGCCTGATTCAAATGATGTCATCTTACTCTAACACCCATTATAGGCCTACTTAAAGAGATGATGATTTTGGCCTTCATGCAGTTTCATTTATATAGTTTCTATTGCGACCACGAAACTGAGCAAAACTGGGACAGCTGAGGAAGCTCTGTTCTTTATCAATCGGCCCCTTGTGAACAAGTTATGTTTTACATGAGTCATACTGCTTATTCAGGTTTTTATGCAAAGTTTAAAAAAAAGTTGAGCAAAATGTCCTTGTCTACCCTGCATCCTTAAAAAAATATTTAAAACCACACCATAATCAAAAATGAGAAACTGGGAGATAATGTTTCATAATTTCAAAGACAGCTTTAATTTGGAAAGATGTACATATTTTCATCATTTAAGAAAGTTGATCTATATACTCAGAGCTATTTCTTATTTTTTACTTAATTTATCTAATACTCTATTCTGTTCTGAGGGAGCTGCAGCAGCAAAGCACTACTGTACTGGATTTGATTTTTTTTTAAAAAACAAAATACAAAGAAGACGAACTTTATGTGTTTGTTTCACTTAGCTTCCTTCATTTCTTACATCCCTAAAATGCTTTTTCCTACCATCCCAAGCCCTAGGTGCCCTACACAACACTTTATTCATTAACTTTCTTCAATGGGGATTTAGGGGACACTGTTGGCATTGCTTTTGATGGGAGAAAAGTGGACCATATTGAAGTATTGAACCATCTAACAGGGACAACAGCTGACACCACACTGCATTCAGCAAATTGCTAAATACACAAAATCCAAGTTACGACAATGTTTGAGCAGCAATACACCAAAGGCTAAAAGAACGAAAAAAGAGAGAATATTCCGGTTGAATTTTATTTTGTACATGTGAGGCCTTATTGTTTGAGTATATACATATATACAATGGGCAGAAGATGGCTGCCTTGCTTATAATCATTATGTCAAATAAATCCTGGAGGATCCAATTATGACCAGAACCATTCAGAGAAGTTGAAGGATTGCATCTCTCTTGTAATAGTCATAACATTTGTCAGAAAAGGAACCTGTAAAAGAAAGAAATTAATATTTTTCATGCATTCCCTCTATTTTATCTCAACTTTCACATTTCATATAGTAGTTAGCATAGGTACCACCACTAAAGCAGATGAAACTGCCTGGTCATTTAAACACAGCAGAGCTCTTCACTGGTCACAGATGAGCTATCATCATATGTGTTTAAGTGATACGATATTAAGAAGTGAGGCAAAAATACAAAGAAATATCAAATATCAATTTTACAGCTGGCACATCCTTAAACTGGCAATTTATCCTACTTTTAGACTTATTCAGAGGAATTCATTTCAAACACTCTGGTCATTTGTTGAGAAGCAGGTTTGGCAAAAAGGGAGTATTGAGTTCAAAATGATACTTGATATCACTGTGACTGTACAACTAATGGGACAACTCCTTCCACCCAAACAATTCCTTCCTATGACAATTACCACTCGAACAACTTCCCCTATAGAAAATCTGGAATTTTGCAAGGTGAAAATTGCTTGGCGAGGTTTTCTAGGGGAAATTGTGCCTGTGAAAATTGTTGGGGGGGGGGGGGAGTGTGGGTGTGTCTAGAAACCAGGTGTTCTGGAATCCTGGTAGTGTCCTGTGAAAAAGTCATGATGGGGATAGGGTACAGGTCCAGGTTCTGGATCCTTTAATATAGTATATTCCAAGGACTGAATGAAACGTTACTTCAAAACTTCAGCATTTTGTGGTCAGAAAAGGGAACAATAATTATATCCTGTGACAAAACCTTTTTGACATGAAAAGTAAGGGGTTTCCTGGAAAAGAGGTAGTTTTTCAACCATGAAAATCCCTGCCTGTGTGCCTAAATGTATGACTACATTTCCGTCCATTTTTTTTTTTTTTTGTGGTGTTAAAGATTGAAAGACATTCTTTTCTTCTTTTCTGTTTTTCAAAGTGTAGAACAGGTTGCACAAGGTAGTAATACTTCTTTTAGCATTACGTCAACCCCTAATGAAAATACACATGACTGCATCTAAAGAGCCTGTAACAAACCAAATGGCACAGATAACTTCTTTCACTGTGTTTTAAACTAAAGACTTTTCCTTAGAAATCTGCTAGTATATCTATATTTTGAGACTTCCCAAGAAACTTGAAAAATTGCTACAATGACAATGACAAGGATCACAATGAAAGTATAGTTTGGCATATATATGTTTAATACAAGTGTATGAAACTGGTTACCTTTTCTATACTAATGATGGTTGACCTTTATTTTCCCTTCTTCCATAATACCATAACAAAGCAAATCTTGCCAGACTGCTTAAGATGCCAGGAATGTTGGGAAACTGTCACAAAGAGTAAAATAGCAAAAAATACCAGCAAACTTGAATTATTTCTGTGTGGATTCTTTAGTGTAAATTGCATTTTACTGACAGCAAGATGACATCTACATTTCCAAACACATAACACAAAGTTCATGCAGGCAAACAGGCTATATGCTAGAGCTGGGTGCTTATTTCAATTATGAAGGCAAAATATGACTGGCTTGAAGAATCCTGACCAAGAAATGAGTTGCACTTGCTGACAATATGTGGTACATATTAGGTATATACTCAAACCACTAACTTAGCACAAAACTAGTACTGTATTCCTTGAGCATGAATGCAGTAAGGGAAACTAACACACTGGCTCCTCCCTGTGTACTCTGAGATATAACTCAGAATGGTTGTATGCTGTATGCTAGTAGTACATCCCATGAACAAGGTATGACTACACTGTGTAATTTTTGTTTTCATTTAAAGGGCCTATATATTCATTCCACACAGTTAAAATTATCCCTCAAAGTTTACTTCTCGCCCCTCCCCCAATTTCAAACAAATAAACGCAGAAAACACCCCTGTATACTGCACACTTCCCAAACAAAACTACAGCAGCCAGTACTAACTTTAAAATTGCCCAAAGCCATATCCTGTTGCATGAGTACACTAGCCTACAGTTTGTAATTTTAAGATCACTGACATCTGACTTGCCAATGCAATGGGCTACACTACATTAGATTTCACTGATCTGCACGGTCATCACTGAGAGTGAGGCTGTACTAAAGGAAACAAGCAGTCCCCTTAAACTGGTCACATGAACTAATTGTAGCAATCTCATCTTGCTCTATTGCAAGTATCTTTCAAAATGTTTTTGGATATAACTGTGGCATTCTCAAGGTAAACACAGAAGGGGTTTATATTTTGCATAAATTCAAACATTGAGTTACGAAATTGTTGTCCTTTGAATAAGGATACCCAGCATGGTATACTAACTTAATTTAGGGTGACTGCATGTGCCCTTTAAATTTGTGTCAATCAAAGTGCATGCACCAATTCTGAATAGAGATACCCGGGGTTCTTATATACGTTTGGGGCGATGCAACAGCCAGGGCTCAACAAATAGGTTCATCCGCAAGCCTGGGACTAGTTCAATTACCACACTTGGGCTAGCGTAAGTGCACTATGAAAAGCCCTGTGGGCTGGTACAAAATAGTGTATAGCATTGCAGTTTTACTGTACCCTACAGGGGTCTTGCTCAAAAATGTCCTTTGGGCTAGTGGATCAAATGCTCATGGGCTTATGAATGTTCAGAAATTTTTGCCCTGGCAACAGCCCCTTAAGTACTTTAATTCTTGTAATACTAAACCTTAGACTTTTGTATAAAACCAGGTAGTAACTGAATAAATTCTACAGAAATGCTGTCTAATATAGTTTACATCCCTATGATCAAAATGCCAGCTGGTAATGAATGCTGAACTGAGAAGTATGCCAGCCTAGCCACTTGCAATAGAGATAATAAATTTCTCTCACAGACTGCTGTCATGATTCTTTTCTTCAGCAGTCATATCTGTTAGAAAATGTTGGTATCAATTTTTGTCGGTCCTATACTCCTCCTGTAGGTTTGTGAATCTAATTCTGGATAAATAACAATGCATGTTATTTAAAATATCAGGAATGTATAAATACTGACCAAGAGCACCAAGTCATGGGTGGCAAAGCTGTAAAAGGTCCATAAAAGGGAACAGGACAGAGAAGCTGCTGTCAGTGGTAGAGATATCTTCCTGGCATTTTTGGTCTTAAATACATCAGCCTGAAATACAATATAACAATCATAATCTATTGGGATGAAAGCTAAGGAACTACTCCACCATTACAATAAAGTCCTGTTACACAACATACATTGCTACCCTGGCTCTTGAGAATAAAGGTACCTCTTATATCAGCAGTCAGTCTCCTGGAACATGTCATGCACCCACTGTATTAACTGACAAACCACATCTAGGCTTTTTCTCCGATGAGGAAGCTGCGAGGCAGCTAGCTACTGCTACTACTGTACATACATTCTCAATAATGGGGTATGCATATTCCAGGGTTCCAAACACTTTTGAGGTGCTATATTCAAGACCTTACTATGACCGCAGAATGGCCATTTTCACACTCAAGGAGGAAAACTGCATTTGCTCTTTTATTTAAATACACTGTGAAAATGTGTACAAATGTTCCTCAATTGGTAAAATAAGCACACCCAAAATTCAAAGACTTTTCACGACCACACAAAAGTTCTGCACTTTCCTACAGTATTTTCCACACTGTGTGGGCATGCTAGTCAATTGGCCATCATCACTAATCTATGAGTAATTTTTGCCAACATGCATTGGCCCTAAAACTATTGAGGTATAGAAGTTACATGCTTTTATCAAGGTTGTTATGGAATGATAAAGTGATTGCTTTTGCAATAATCATGCCACTTTTAAACACTTTATAGTGTCAAGATAACAAATTTTATGCAACTTTTTTGTACATTATACTGTGGGGGCACAAGGGCATAGGAAGACAGGGGGGTTGAGGGGGCTTAGCCCCCCAGTCAAAAATGTGGGGGCTGAAGTATACTTCTGCCCTCCCCCAAGATCCAAGGGCAAAACCCCCTTTTTTGTCTCTTCTGTAAGAAATGTCAAAAATTTGCAGTAATTTTCCTTAAAGTTTGTCCAAAATGTTGCACCAAATTGCATCTGAGGACCCTCAAATACCCAAAATTTTCCAAAGGGGAGGGGGCACCCCTCCCCTTAGATGGCAATCTAAAACAAGGTTCAGCTCCCCAGTCTCGAAAAGCTTCCTATGCCTATGATGGGGAAGAAAGAAAATTTACAGAAGTCAACTGCTTGACGATTTGATGAGGTACCTACATCATGTATACAGTCTATTTAAGTTCACTCTTTACCAATGAATTGAATTGGACCTCAGAATTTAACCCCAAACATTTGTTTACTAACAGAAAGAATTATAATTTGTCAAAGATCATTTGGTACAAGAGGAATATTGCAAAAAGATGATATGCATAAAAATGCTACAAGGTTTTTAAACTTGTTTCAATCATAATTCAATCATAGATATAGTACTTCTTAAGACCACAAAAAGAAAAAGTTGCATGTGCAATTTTTGTGTGCCATTGTGAAAAGTATCATTGAAGTCATGTGCTAGCTAAGCATGCAATATTAGTAACTGCTGGACAACTTAAGATGATCTGACCCATGTTATACCATACATGGCATGGGTTGTAACATGCTGTAAGAGCCTTTGGGTAAGAAGCACCACGTGGGGAAAATTTAAAGATCCCTAAAGTAGTTCAAGAAGTGGCTTACTAGCTCCATCAGTGGTGAAGAATACATAATCATTGTTGAAGAAGTTGCAATGAGGCCAATCTGTATTGTTATAGACTGATGAGGCTGAGAAGAAGTGGTCAAGTAGATGAAGAAGGCGGATAAGATGATTGCAGCCACTCCACACTGAGCCAGACGAAATAGCTAATTAAACAAGTACAGAGAAAGGTAAGAAACTCAATTGTAATCAGAGACATATGATTGCATGAAGTTAAGCATACATTGGAAAGGTAAACTGCTGGATTTTTGCATTAGTGTTGAGTGTTGTGGTATTAACTTTTCAAGGAAAGGTTTCACATACTGATCTGGTTGATTGATGAAGCTACTCAATCCCACATGGAAAATGATGGAAAAGTAACAGAATATGTGAAAAGTTGAAAAGTTACCTATCATAAATATGAATAGCATGGGTGACATACTAACTTCCCTGTTAAACTTCCTAATTTCAAAGACATTTTGAGGAACAAGACCAATATGGTTGCAAGTCAAAAGCTGAAAAGGGTAAAACTGCAACGTCATGCGCCATACTGCATTCCTTTATTGTAATCCTCAGGGTACAATATTCCCCTCAATCACCTGTCAACCCCATTATTACACACTTGTTTATTAAGTACTTACAAATGTTTTCAAGTTTTGTAATACAAAAATAAATGCCACCAAAATGGCAGCTACACTTAGTTGGGGCTCATTGGCTTATATGCTTCTCAAAGTGAGGGATTGAGAATTACTGTAGCAATGATGGTATGCATAGTATGTTCGTCACCCCTTCCGCTTAAAAGCTGCATATTACAGACCCAAGTTATAAATTGGGATATGAGTGTTACTACTCCAATTTTATGCTTGAGCTGGCTGGTCAAGTGTAAATTAGCCCTTATTCATTAGTGATAGCAATAATTGCAAGCACATTCATGCCCAGGTGGCATATAACAGCAGATGCAATTACTGTCCCACCCAAGCATAAATCCCTGCCAAGAAAGCTGTACCAGTTACTTAGCATTTCTCTGATTACTTGTACTTCCACAGCAGAGCAACATAATACTGATATACACCATTGACAGTTCACACTGCTTGGCAGCCTGTGTCTAAAGGACAAATTATTTGTCATCCCTGACAGTTCTAATTTTCCCAACTAAGTTACTTCTAGCCCCTCCCACTGTCTTAAGCTGATCCTTGTGTAGAAGCCTAGTTTATTGCTTAAGGCCATGGTCTGGTGAGCATACCATGTACAAGACTATGTGTATCTGAATACTCTCTCTGCACTGTGTGAAATGTGAGGTACTCTGCATCTTTTAAACTTTCAAACTTGATGTCAATCAATTAAGAGCAGGCACCAACTGAGAATTTTCATATCCCCCAATCAAAAATGTAAGTTTTGGGGTAATGAGTGAATGTCTTTATGAGTTGTGTGACACATTCCAAGAGAAATTTAAGTGAGCAGAGAAGACGTTCACCTTTCTTGGCTTAAGCAGAGATCAGATTGCATCTCCTCAGTAAAACAGGAGAAATTTATTTTAATTGACCATTCTCTACAAGGACTGACACCTTTGGGCTGTTTCTCTCAGAGGCAGGAAACCATTTTACTGCAACAGCAGTAGAGGAATTAACAAATGAATACACTATATACCAGAAGGCTTATCACTTCTGGCCCAAAGTGGAATAACTTGTCTTATCTTTACTAAGTCCTGGCTTTCACTTAAGTCACTTACCATTGAATCAGTGTAAGCTATAAATATGACAATAAATGTGAGTTGAAGTGCAAAGCAACAGACATTGGTTATTTGAAGATTCCAGTCATAAGTGAAGACTCCATAGCAGTACCACAAGCAATTACTGTCAAAGGAAAAGAAATGTTGACAGTTATAATATTTATGCAAGTAATTCGGAGGGATATCAATCTCTGTCGTAAAATCTGTCACAAACAATATGCCTTTCTTCTTTGAAGTGTCAACAAACTATTTTGCACAAAGGATCAGAAGATGATAGATAATTGAAAAACAAATTTTTTGGACAGATAAACTGAGGTATTACAAACTATACTTCTACCATAGAATATGACATGAAGTGTGTTCA
The DNA here is from genome assembly GCA_029531755.1 of Holothuria leucospilota. NCBI lineage: Eukaryota > Metazoa > Echinodermata > Holothuroidea > Aspidochirotida > Holothuriidae > Holothuria > Holothuria leucospilota. Next base: position 35,805,622 of record CM055974.1, on the reverse strand, counting down.
CAGTGACAGATAATTTCTGAACAGCACAACAAAAAATATTCTGAACACTGGGGATTATTAAAATATGCTTTAATTCATACTATCAATGGCCAAGGTATGGGCAGCTATTTTAACCTTTAAAAATTTGTCCACTCCATGGATCCATCTCTAGCTCCAGATCTAAATTTGTACTAATTTGACAACCATAATATATTACTACATATGTGTTTCAAACTCTTCCCTTTAATACACATTATGTTACAAGGCAATAATTTCCCTTTTTGCACTCTTTGGCATACAGTTTATACCTGGTTCTTGTTTGCATCTGGACTTGCAATTGTAAGGATCTCTAACAATCTAATACAACTGCATTTTTGGGGCAAGGCCCAATGCAAACAACAAACTCCACAAAACTCCCTGGTTTAGGAGGAATCCTCAAGCCCTGATACCTACCTCCTATTTACAAATGTAACACTCAAGTTCCATAGTATTACCTGGCAAATGAAAATAACTTAGTGGGGAAGAGCCTTCCAGTGGCTGGCAGGGCTTCTCACATTTTTTGTTAGCCTGACAAACAGCGCCTACTGGGGGGGGGGGGGGGGGGGTGTGGATTCCACTATTAGCTATCTTTCATTTGCCAGGTAATACTGCAGGTAAGTGAGGGATACTTATGTAAATAGGAGGTAATTAGGCAAGATGTAGATTCACATACCTAGAATATTGATTCACAGGCTGTATACTGTAACTGCATTCTGCATAAATCTCTTAAATAGCTTAATTACTGCTTCATAACAGAATATATACAGCCTGAGGAGATCTGTTTACAAGATGAATACTAATCACTTAGACCAGAGATACTCTACGATAGTTTCTATAAATCATGCAAGCACAGGCTGCAATCAATGAAGTTTTTCACACTTACCTTACACCGGTGGTAACAAATGGGAGAAACATAACATTCTGAGTATTTTTGCTGCGATAAATTTCCAAGCATGATGGGCTGTAAAGAAGTAATGGAAGAATGATTATACTGTAGGCCTAGGAATATATGACTTTGGCAGTACACATAAAAGAAACCAAAGTACTGATAAATCATATTACACAGCCTTTCAGTGAGGCTCTTCTTATGTCTCTCTGAAAACTGTCAAAAACAAACACTGCTAAGAAAGATTAAAGCTATACAACCTATTTAACTCAATACATGTTACAAGATCAAATCGCAAAAAAAAGTTTTAATTACAGTGATGTTAAAGTGCACTTAGGCCTAGGCTAGTATATCTAGCCTAGGGCCAAAATAGTCAACCAGTTGAGGCACATGACTTTCTTGTGATTTCATTTTGTAAACTAGAAATTAGAAAATAATGGGCAACCAAAAGAATATAGGCCTATAGCATATAGGCGTAAGCCTAGAACAGCAAACTCTGCCACTGGTATTAACTGTCTAAAATTGATTGACAGCTCAGGGGTCGAAATTGAATTTTCTTGCCGCTGTTCCATGGAACAGCGCTTTTTCCAAAACTACTGTTCCGGATCAGATTTTACTGTTCCGAAGTACCTCGGCATACATAGGGTTCGAGCACACGTACAGAGGTACAAATTGCTGTTTAATGCATTCAAGTTGACAACTGCCCTACTGGACCAAAATGTGGGGGGGGCATGAATTTTCAAATTCAATGGGGATTAACCAGTGGGATGTCCTGATTTCCTTTTTGTTCATGTTTTTTTAAGCGTAAGTTTATTGTTAGTATATAATCTTCCATTCAGTGTCCCGAGGCTGGATGTAAAATGCTCAGAACTGATGCAAAACACAGCAGGCAAGGCAAGTGGGATTCAAGTGATGGCAAAAAAGTTACACTGTATTGCAGTTTATTGCTATAGCTAAGCAATGAGTGGGTTCTCCAACATACTGTATGGGAGTGCACATACTGATGTTATTTTCTCGCCGCACATTTACGTGAAATAGTCGTCTTATCCCTTTGCCACAACGTTGCTTCAGTATGCACATTTCCACAATAGAGGTTTACCATGCAGCATAAGGGAAATAACACATGCAAGTGTAACCAGCTTCACTTGATCACGGCTGGAATGAGATTGCATTTCGTACTTATGCCAAAATTTATGGGGATTTCTTATATTCACGGTGTGATTACTTTATCAGAGATAAGGATGTGTGTATATTCATACATCTGCAATTTGCGTCTTGTGGGAAAACACTGTTCCATGGAACAGTGGCTTGTCAAAAGTTACTGTTCCGGCGCTAAAACTACTGTTCTCGGAACAGCGGGAATTTCGAGCCCTGCAGCTATACCTAATTACGAGGAAATGCTGATCTGATTGAATATGACGTGTGAAATTATGTTCTCTTCTTTATAGGCTATATGTAGCCTAGGCCTATGCACTAAACAACGAACAGAACTGCTGTATAGGCCTAGGCTAGCGCTATACTGTATACTCACATCCCTGTAAGGTTCATGATAACCGTGAAGATGACAGTGATCCATGACAACAGATACAGATGATCCATTAACGTAAACAAAGTTCTTTTTATTTTTACGTTACTTCAGTGTCTTTTCAAGAAATATTATGAAAAGCCTCGTGGCACAATATCTGGTGCCATCCTATCAAACCAATCCATGATTTTAAGGATGATGGTGAGAGAAAATCTCAAGTCAAAGAGACTTCCGAGTTGCGGCCCCTCGGGCCTTCTGCTCTCTTCAATTTCGTATACTGTGTACACACTATATGTACTGAGCCGTACTGTACTGTGTAACTATATGAGACGCATGGCGTGTACACACATGCGCTATCTACATATATGCAGGGAGTTGTATATACAACGTAAGGCGTGTACTGCGCAATGTACAGATAGCTTGCTACAGAGGCCGGTACGCGTGTACGTGTTGTACATACATATGCCAACGTAGCTACCTCGAACAGCCTAGATTTCGTTTGTCGTTTTCATGACAACTAGTGACGTCATATTACTTTTATCCAATCGGGTCGTGGCTTAGCTTTGTGACATTGGAAGTTAAACCGGAATGAATCTAGCACCCCGAACCAGACAAATTGTGCACACAAATTTTCACGGCAATTACGATAGACTGCCAATAGCGGGTACAATTATCACTGGTGAATGGATATTTACGTAGCACAGAAGTGCGTCTATGAATGATTTGCAAAGGATAAAATTGCTGTGAAAGAAACACGGATGTAACTGGATACACCCAACCAAAAGTTTTTGTGAAAATTCGGGCAAAATGCTGAGAATTTTTCGGGCACCTACTGAAAGAAAAATAATGCAGTGCTGTAGCTTAAGGGTATAATAATTTAAAAACTTCCTTGGTAATTAATGTAAAGTTCTGATTTGAATTGCACCAGCACCTATATATTCGGTATTAATTCATCAGTGTGTTTTTAATGGTTAAACTTATATTATGATGATCAGTGGTGTATTTTGGGGCCAATGGGCCATGCCCCACCCACAGGCAGTTCCAACGTTATACAGTGCATACATATATATATAAATAGACAAGGTAGCGCACTTCTTCCACACCTCCGCGTTCAGTAGCCAGATTTGGCTAATATAGACTAATATGGCCAAAATGCCAAATACTATGGCCAAACTGGCAAAGCTTTTACTAACTTGGCCATGTATTCGTGCATATATGGCCAAATAGGCCAAATCTGGCTACTGAACGCGGTGGTGTGGAAGAAGTGCGCTACCTTGTCTATTTATATATATGTATGCACTATATAACGATGGAACTGCCTGTGGCCCCACCCTCACTGATGCTGATTTTTTCTACCTAAATACGTAAATGTTTTAACACAAATTTTCCTTCAAAGGTAGCAAATGTGGCACCAGATTACATGTAAGGACACCTAATTTTTCAAAAATTTTCAAAGAGGAGGGGGTAATGCCGATTTTTTTTAAGTACCTAAAATACATAAATGTTTTAACACAGATTTTACTTCCAAGGCTGCATATGTGGCACCAGATTGCATGTAAGGGCACCTAATTTCCAAAAATTTTCAAAGGGGAGGGGAACCCCTCCCCCTTACACCCCTCCCCCAGGCCGGCGATCAACGACTTCCGCCAAAATTAAAACCAATAATTAAGGAAGAAACAAGGCAAATTACTCTATGTTATTGGCATGCGGTGTGATAAATGATGAATCCCCATATGATATGTGCTTTAACATGTCGAACATGTGTGGAACGCGCCGAAATTTTTGGTTATATTTTTCGGGCAAGTCGTTCCAGCCCCCCCCCCCCCATCAACTTGGGCTCCTACGCCTATGACTGGATGGAAAATTATTTTCCAAAATAAAGTAGAGCTAATTCTTTGTAAGTGTGGAAAATTTGTTGAATTTACAGACTGATATTCTGTTTTAGGTAGTTTCTCGAGTGCAGATTGATAGGTTATCTCCATGGTAAAGTGCAAAACATTCTTTTGGGGTTTTTATATTAGCTTTGATAACACAAATGTCTCATCGGTATGACCAGAGAGGCGAAAAGTACTCATTATGTGAGTTTCTTCAGATAGTTAGATGAGATTTAACGGCCCAGTTTTCAACCAACTGGTTCAAGTCGAGCCGGCCATGGCCTTTTTTCCAGTTGTGGCTCACTGGCTTGTTGTGAGTTTCTTCAGATAAACAAAGCACACCTCCGATACGACTGATGTTCGATGAAAATAGAAAACAGCGTTATTCAGTGCATTTGTATTCGGAAGAAATTTGGTAAAGTTGCTGTGACACTTTAAATGAAATTGTTACAAACGCATAGTACGACCAATGTTCCGATTGGTTGGAAGCATCGTGCTCGTAAGGACATAGTATTATGTGTTGTAAAAAGGTAAAAACGTTAGCAATAGCACAATCGCTATAGCTTACGACTACGTATAGTCAACCAACCACATAAAACCAGACCCTACACTGGTTTCATGAAAATTTACTCCTAAACACCATGAGATATGGATTGACTATTTCCATATCAAATTATTTTATCCCGATATATCACTACTTTGGTCACGTCAATGAATTCTGGAGAGCCGGCCATTTCCTCTAATTATGCCAGTGCTCAATCCATGGCTTTATTAACATTCTGAAGCCGGAACTATTGGCCATGCATGTTCAGTAATAATGCTAATGACTTTTCGTAGTTTGTTTGAAATTTTTATGACTGAGTTACTCCAGCACCCCCGAAAAAATCTGCATAGGCTGGTGCCTATCCCCCGAGAAAGGCCTGACTACACAAGTGCACAAAAGTACTGAAAGCCTTTGATTTGCTGAGCGTAATTTTTCTTATGACAGTTCGGGCCGGATCCAGGGTCCCCCTATTCTTCGCAGAGCAATTTTTTATAATGGACCAAAAAATGACTTCAAATGATGCTAAATGTTGCCCCAGATTGCATCTGAGGGTACTTAAATATTCAAAAATTTCTCAAGGGGAGATTTGTCCCCCTCCCCTTTGACCCCTCCCCAGGCCGGCGATCAGGTCCTGCAGTTGGCCACCCCCAATCAAAAATCCTGGCTACGCCAATGGATAGACCTGCGCTCTCTTTTGCTTGATATGCCTGTCCCATGAATGTGAACATAATCTGAAGTTTCTACATGGACGTAAGATGTTGTCTTACACGCTGGAGTCAGAAAAAGTAACTTGGTCGGAGTGAAAAGAACAGAAATATCGTCGACAACATCGTTCGATCAACAGGTAAAAAACAGAAACAAGACATCATTCATTTCAAAAGTAAAATAATTTTTATTCGAATATTCTGTAGATTTTGACGAAAGCTCCTCTGAAAATAAAATGCAGTCCACGCCAGCTTAATCGCTTGAGTAGGCTGTACGTAACACCTTTAGTGAGTACAGGTGGCCTCAGTCGGAGAGCATGTTGCAATACAGGGCGAGTATCAACAACTTGCAACTGTCATTAGTAATGTTATCTCATGTATTCAACCATTAATTATGACCGCTGTGACATCAGCAATAGCTTCTTCAACAGAATCAATCATGAAAAGGGGAATAAAAATCATCCAGACGCTCTGAAACAATTTAAAGGCAATTTGGCGTCCCCAAACATATTTTGGAATAGCCATAGAGTTCTAAATACAGTTAATGACTGCACATTGTTTCAAACAAAATAGCTTTACTCTGGTTTGTCAACGATGACTTGTAAAATCAGTTGTGTTCCCAATTAAGGTCACACACAGTCACTGTTGGTCAATAGGTATGGCTTACATTAAATTAAACTTAGTGCAGGCTAGGTACTGTGCCTCTGTCTTCAAGGTGAACTAAACAATTATTTTTGTTTTGTTTTGTATGTTTGTTTTTGTTATATAGGAGGAGGGGCTAAAAGTAAACTTAGGGAGAATTTTACTGTCTGGGATGAGATTAGAGAGCCTTTAAGAAAGAACAAACTTTCTTGAGAGGAAGGTACTGTTGCAAAAAAGCCGAGGTGGAGAGACTGGAAAAGTAGTCAAAAAAAGATAACATTAAAATTTTTGGCCAAGCTGAAGATGATGGTGAGAATCTGAAAGAGTTGTGAATGATATGGGTGGGGCATTGGAGAAAGATGACATTAGTGTCTGCCATCGTCTACCCGGTAACGGAAGAAATCCCCGCCCTGCGATCGTAAGTTCTTGAGAAGGAATCGTAAAACCAACGTCATGAAAGCTACAAAGAACCTCAGAACCAAGAACTAACATAAACAAGTCTTTGTTGTTTATAACCTCACAAGGATTCGGAGCCAAATTGTTAAAGGTTTAAGGGAAGATGAGAAATTAGCAAAGTTTGGAACATAGGTGGCAAGATTCATTACGTGTGTGAACATAATGAAACTGAACGTAAGATTATTTTGCATTCCATGGATGATGTGACAAAGTTAGATGGGATGAGGAAAGATGGAAGGTTCGGGGGTTTTTCTTCGCGTTCTTCTCATTTACAATGAGCACAATAATGTATTACGCAATAACCTCACTACTCGTGATCACAGAAGGGAAATACCTCCTCTCACGATCAAACGGGGCCTTTGATTGTTTACTCAATGTCTGCCGAATAGAAAAGAAAATCGAAAATGGCGTTTCGACTGATTTTATTCAAAATTTTGATATTATTTGTCTGTCCGGGACGACAACCGGCGAAACCGACTTTTCATTTTTTCCCTAATTTTTCTGTTGTATTTGGCAAAAAATAAAATTGTCTCACGATCACCGATATGGCGGTGTTAATAGTATTGTTATATTACCGTAGTTTCAGACTAATTGTGTGACAAATACCGGGTAATTTCGGATTCTACAGCGGATACCATCCTTTAGCTCAAGTTTGAAAGGGAGGCGCTGAGTCATGAATTGTTTTCAGGAGCCATACGTTCCATACAAAGGATCTAAATACCACTGGCTCATTCGTTTTGACAACATAAAGAATAACTGCATTGCTCTTGCCAGGTAGCTGTATCCGGATAACAACTCCCTGCTCTAACTTCCAGGTACCGAGGTCCTATATGCTTCATGGGCGATTTTACAGCTAGAACAGGTGGTCTATTTCTCTCCTATTTACATACGTAATTCCCTACTTGCCTGCAAGTCCCGCCGTAGATACTGTTTCACGTGGCTTACTTTTCCTGACCAGCGAAAGAATCCTCTTCCTCCAGTGCATATTATTTATTATAATATAACCTACACGATTACCCTTAGTTAATATATTAAATTCAATGCGCTGGAAAGCTAACTTTCAATTTTTCGTTTTAAAATCTAAATTTGGTTCTAAATTTGCATGAACAAAAATTGAGATCGTGAAGATGCGACTTAAAGATGTACAAGATATGGTATAGAATGTGTCATTTGCCCCATGGGAGGTATTTGCGACCAAAAACTTCTTGGAGAGAGATGGGGGGGGGGCAAAGCATGAGATGAGTGATCCCCGTCCTGGGGGAGGGGTCTAAGGGGAGGGGGAAATTTTTTGTTAACTTAAGGTTGCTTAGATGCAAAATGATGATGTCTTTGGTACATATTTTGAACTGATCATATATGGCTGGAAAGTTTATAATTTAGTAATTTTAATTTTTGTTTTTGGAAAGCTGCTTTTCTGGAGAGGGGTCTAAGGAGAGGGATGTCCCCTCCCCTTTGAGAAATTTTTTTATCAATTTAAGATTGCTTAGATGCAAAATGGTGATGTCTTTGGTATTTTTTGAGCTGATCATATATGGCTGAAAAGTGTTAATAATTTATTGAATTTTGAGTTTTGGTTTAGTGAAAGAGGACAGTAGCCTTTGTTGTCTAAAAGAAGGGTATGTAGTCAACAAACCTCCTGAAGTCCACCCCCTTGTGAATGGGAATGATTTCACTCAAAACTACGTGCGTAGAGTCGACAGAAGCACGAACTTTTACAAATATTTTAGTTGATTAATACGTGCATTATAAACAGATAAAAGGGTAACTAAAGGCTGGCAGACACCGGTATAGGGCCTCCTGGAAGCTCTGGACTAATTATATGGATCAAATAGATACCTACCCCAGCCCTCCTCTTCTTCTTTCTTCTTCATTTCCCCTTCTTCTCTTTCATTTATTCCTTTTCTTCCTTTTTCCTGTTCTTTTCCTCCTCTCTCCCCCTGTTCTTGCAAATGATGGGAGGCGGTCTCCCCCTGAACCCTGTGACGCCGCCCCTAATTTTCTTTGCTCTTTTTCTGATTGACTCAAGATTTCTTCATACAGTAAAGATTGTGTTGTGTACGGCCATGCACCTACTATTTAAAATTCGTTTTCTATGGATAACTCAGTCGAGACAACACCAAAATAAAGCACAATAAGGAATAGGCATAGGTAGCTTTTCGAGACTGGGGGGCTGAACCTTGTTTCGGATCGCCGTCCTGGGGGAGGGGTCTAAAATTTTGGAAAATTTGGGGGCATTTGAGGGTCCTCAGATGCAATTTGGTGCAACATTTTGGGCAAATTTTAAGCAATTTTTTTTTTGCATTTTTTTACTGAAGAGACAAATAAGGGGTTTTGGGCCTTGGATGTTTGGGGCACTCAGAAGCATACTTCAGCCCCACAGATTTTTGACTCCGGGAATTAGCCCCCAGCCCCCCCCCCCCGCTTCCTACGCTTATGCAATAAGGGATCGAGACATATAATATTACTTCAAAGTTTAATTCATTTTATTAAATGTTTTTTATATTTTTATTGTCAAAATGTTCGTTAAGTGATTGACTCATGATACCCCCAATATATATGTTCACGTTCTAAACTTTAAATGGTCACATGCTGGGGAATAGCCATAGACGGAAGGTTCACTTGGTTGAAGGTTCACTAAAGACCGAAGATTCCCCCGGACGAAAATATATTCCGAGTTACGGGTAGGGTTAGGGTTTTGGTTAGATAGAGATTCATGGATCAGGCGTATCCCCTGATGCACAAATTTGCTGTCTGTATGTTTTGGTGTAACTTGCAATGATACGCACCTTTTCTCCAAGAGAGGGAGAACTTCTTGCTCTGTGACACCATAAGTGTAAGGTCTCACAATAACTTGGCGTTAGGGTATACTAGTACTGTATTGTTTTAGCTTTACTCTCGGTTCCTGTGCTCTTTTTGTTCGCGCGTTATGTATAATGGCCTTAGTGTTTATGTAATACTAAATTTCATGTAAACAATGGAGAAAAACAGAAAACGTTATGCGTAAAACGGCTTGCCATACGTGCGTGCGATAGTATGGCAAGCCGTTTTACTTTTTATTCTTTATTTAATGATATCACTAAATAATTGCAGATATCATTAAATCATTTACTGATATCAAAAAAGCGATTTGAAGATATCAGTAAATCATTTAACGATATCAATAATTGTCACGAATTTGTGTTATCAAAAATTGAAATCTTGATATCAGTAAATCATTTCATGATATCAGTAAATCATTTACAGATATCTCAAAATGAATTGAAGATATCTGTAAACATGGCGAACATATCAAAAATTCCAACACATTTAATGATATCAAGAATTCGATTTAACGATATGTACATATCACTATTTCCTATTTAATGATATCAAGATTTGGAATTAATGATATGTACATATCACTAATTCGAATTCTTGATATCATTAAATATGGCGGACATATCACGAATTCGGCCTTATTTAATGATATCACGAATTCGAATTAACGATATGTACATATCACTAATTCTGATTTAATGATATCAAGAATTGGAATTAATGATATGTACATATCTCTAATTCGAATTCTTGATATCAGTAAATATGGTGGACATATCACGAATTCGGCCTTACTTAATGATATCATGAATTCGAATTAACGATATGTACATATCACTAATTCTGATTTAATGATATCAAGAATTGGAATTAACGATATGTACATATCACTAATTCGAATTCTTGATATCATTAAATATGGCGGACATATCACGAATTCGGCCTTATTTAATGATATCATGAATTCGAATTAACGATATGTACATATCACTAATTCTGATTTAATGATATCAAGAATTGGAATTAACGATATGTACATATCACTAATTCGAATTCTTGATATCATTAAATAAAGAATAAAAAGTAAAACGGCTTGCCATACGTGCGGGGATTGCGAGTTTCAGGTATTTTGTAACGAACATCTTCACTAATATTGTGATAGATGGGTGACATACTGTAACACCTCACCTCACCCCCTACAAAATTATGTCTTAAAACGTTTTTAGATGATTTTATTTTTGGGGTTGAAAAACCATGGGGGGGGGCAAATGCCTGCCCTGCCCCCTGTGGCGTCGCCCCTGCTTGTGGCATGTTGCTTGTTGCTTGTGGCAATATTCTCTCACACACATAGGACTCTACACACGCAAATACATGAACACGCACACACGACATCACCGTCGCATAGATTCCTTTTGAATAAAATAAAAACGTCGTTAAAAACAACTAATCTATTACAGAAAACATACGCCGTGCTACGGATGCATGGAAATGGTCATTTGCTCTCCCAGTTTAAAACCCGGTCATTTTCCCCCAAGTAACAAGCTGTTATTCTGACATTTTTGCAGAACAAACATAGGCATACATAGACCTACTTATGGATCTGTCGGCGTTGGGCTGCATCTACGGCCACCCGGACCCCACAGCTTTAGGGACACATGGAAAAACAGTTCTCAAGTTTTGTCATGACTGTTTGCGATTAAGGAAAAATTTCCAAGCAAACACTTTTCCAACCGTTCCCTTTAATTTGAAATGTCTTCCCATACGCCTAGGTTTAACTTTTCTTCAAGTTTATCCACACAGTGACAACTTGATTTTACGGAATGAGGATTTTGGGGTCAGCCCAACCGTGCAGTGGTCCAGTCGATAAAAATGGTGATCATATCTGCCTACCGTACAAAATTTTATTCTGTTTTTTTTTGTTCAACTCTGATTTACTTCAAACTGTTGTATTATGTGAGTGAACTCTCACTTTTAGCGGCCGACTCGGATTCTTCTTCGAACGCCGGTGCTGTGTAACCTGCATACCATTCCTCTTATTGTCAGGTTGTCCTTTTCAGGATCTTCGTTGAAAATTTGTTGGTTTCTTTGACAACCCTAGTAATTATTCACCGTCACACATACTTCGTGTTTAGCCACATCACTCACACTGGCCAGCTTGTTCGATTTAAAGGGAATATTGAGTTAACAACGTACCGACATGGCATATCACAAAGGTATAGCTATAAAATCATTATTAAAGTAAAAAGCATGGCCGTACGCGACTGTTTTTCTCAGGGAGGGGTGTGATTTTTGCCCGACTCGATACCTAATTTAACTGCCCAATTTTCCGCCCAACTGAGACAAAACATCTGCCCGATTTAGTCAGGTTTCTGACATTTAGGGAGGGGGAGGCCTCCCCCAGCCCCCCCCCCCGTCCCGTACGGCATGGTAATAAGTTTCACCAATTAATGTGTTCAAGCAATAGCTTCATCTCTCAAAATGTAATGCATTACACGAGTTACCGATGAAACATCATTTCAATTTAAAAGTTTAGCGAACTAATTATTATTCATCTTCAATTTCTTCCATTGAGAACCTTGTTTTAATTTTTGAAATAAAGCAACCACATGGCTTTATTTTGAATTACCTATATATCATGGTTTTAACTATATCAAATTTTCTGCATCACAAACACAATATTTTCAGTTAAAACTGGGAAGTGTATGTGTAAGAGCGGTGGGCAGGCATCCTCTCCTTTTTGCCAAATCTATGAATAACGACCCTGAAAGCATGAGGATGTGGGGCGTTTTGCCGTCTGCTTTGTAGCAGCAAATGAAAGGAAAAAGCGGAGGGATGACATAGCAGCTTCGTATGCCTCCTGAAACAGAGAGTGTTAAGGTAATGAGGTAAGTTTGTTGTAGAGTACAGTACCATAGAGTACTTGACCACCATAGCTATAGACTGCCCTAGCTGTGACATGTTTCAGGGCTCTCAGCCTTCACTTGACCAATCTCTCTTCCAAGACTAATTCGCATGCCAGAAGAATTTTTGTAGAAAATGCATGATACATATGTGAATCTGTCACATATACCAGAGGTCCTATCATGGCGCCTCATTTTCACCAGCTGGGGGCGTTTTCGCAACTCATGCCGAGATTAGCGTTCAGGGCATTTGAACAAATTTAATACTAATTAAAGCTAACCTGGTCTAATAATTGTGTTAAACTATTTCCCTTCGCTGAACTCTCAAATTAGTGGGCCATTTATAAAATGGAAATTAAGTGAAGTCTTCAATCTAGTAACTTTCCATTCTTAGGTTAACTACAGATTTGTGAATTATCTTAATTTCCAACCAGATTATCAGATCTTATAGTGTTTAATTTAAAACCTTTCCTGGGCCAAATCCTCAAATCCCCATAAATAGCAGCCAAAGAGGGAGTCATGGGAACAAGGGCGGATCCAGCAAATGCTGTAAGGGGGGGGGGCGAACGAAGTGCACCGAAGGTGCACCACGAGCGCGAAGCGCGAGTATTATCGCGTGGGGTCCAGGGGCCCGCGGTAGGGCCCCTGGCGGGGTCCAGGGGCAGAGCCCCGGTGGGGGTCCAGGGGGCGAAGCCCCCGGAAGCTCTCGCAATATGAGATAATTTGAACACCCAAAATTAGTTTAAAGTGCCTCAAGTGTCGAGAAGAAATGGAGCAGCGATCCCTTCAGTTTTACCTTTTAATGATCCGGGAGGCCCTTTGCAAGGCAGCGAGAGCGCTTTCCAGCTAGTGGACAGAGGTTTACGATTATTGACAACCCAAGTGATGGGAAAAAATGTCAGTGTGTAGTGCGAAAATGAAAAGTAAAACTAATTTGTTACAAACATCTAAAGGAAATTAAAAATAAAGCATGTACAAATCTTATTGTAATTATAATTATGCTGTTCAGTTGCCCCCGCTAAAGCTATCTTCATTATAGAAATATTTCAAAACTTGTTTTACCAAATGTGCTAATAAAGTAGGTACATGTTTAAACACCTGTCCCTGCTTTGGATAAGCAAAAAGCACCATTTTTCCTTTTTTCGCCAAAGTGATCTCAAACGACACCCTTTTTGCACTTTTGTTGTTGTTTCATACCAATAACCGTACTGTAAAGTTGGCACGTTTTTTTGCTTTGAAGGAAATGCTGTATTTCCTTTCATAAACTCATAATACACGATTTACAATTATTAAAAGGTAAAGGAAATCACTTGAAATCATCAGAATCATACGCCAAAACATTCTTCTTTTGAAATGAACCTTCCGATTTAACTTTGATATAACAGAAACCTCTTTTTGGAAGCAAAAGCTTTATTACCGTTCAGAATCATATTTCAAACTCAATTTCATCGTTAAATATATACGCACAAACAAAGGTTGCATTTTAAGAAGAATATTTACAAGTATTTGCAATTGATTCATTTTGTTGTAGGCAATTACAAAGATACACATTACTTCTTTATTGCAATAACTTTGCAAATGTAGAAAATATCCATGTTAGCTGCGACATAGCTTTACAACATGTGCAATGAACATTGAACAGGGAAAGTATGGCACCGACTTGGGACATTTGTTCTTCACTACCGCTTTAGTTTATGGACTTATCAAGGTTAACTGGAACTGAGTGTATTTCAACACGGTATTCAGTGGCGCACGCAGGAAATTCTCTGAAGGGGGGGGGGGGGGGCAGGGGGTATGTTGTGTTATCGCCGGCCTGGGGAGGGGTCAAAGGGGAGGGGGTGTCCCCCTCCCATCTGAAAATTTTTGAAAATTTAGCTGTCCTTACATGCAATCTGGTGCCAAATATGCTACATTTTGAAGCAGAGTTTGTGTTAAAAAAATTGACGTATTTTTAGGAACTTAGAAAAAAATTGGCATCCGTGAGAGGGGCATAGCCCAATGCCCCCCCCCCCCCCCCCGCGTAGGCTAGTGACGGTATTTTTTTTTTCCAAAAAGATGTTGTTCAAGAATTGTATTGACAAAAATTCTCCTATGGAAAATTTACATATGAAAAGATATAAATTTCGTTAATGAAGCTCGATCCAAGCCTCCAAATGGTTATAAAATTTGTGTTATAGAAAGTACCAACAGCCTTAAAGTAGCTCTGATTTATGACTTTTTAGGTGATAACTGAAGGAGTACTATTAGTTAATCCCATGGCCGTGTTCTGTGGAATCAACCTCTCATGTAGGCTAGACACTTTGGCATACTTTTGGACCTAATTTAGTAATTTACCTTAAAGACCCCCATTATGCCTCAAGTCAGCCAGCTAGGCCTATCTGCAGCGCTTTTCAGTTTAATTGAAGGTATGTTAAGCATTTTATGAACACAGAATTTAGACATTTAAATGAGCGCTCAGTTCTTACAGTCGGCACGCCAGAGGTGTTTCAGTTTCTATTGAACTGAGGTCATTACATGCCTCACTATACCCCATGTACCGGAAATGTCCCACAAAATGTGTGATTTAGATGTGATTTTATTATTTTTTTTCATTATATATTTTTATATTTTTTCTTGGTCGATCTAAGGGGGGGCGGTCGCCCCCCCGCCCCCCTCTGGATCCGCCGTTGCATGGGAATCATTTCTTGGACTTTTACAGCCGAAATCTTAAAGATTTGGGAGAAGGATTTTAGTTGTGCACTGGTGTTCACTGATCAAATTTTGTGCACTCTGCATACATAAATGCATTACACCTGTTGGACATATGAACGGAGTAGTCCGTGTAAACATCACTTGCATACGTACATGTCTCCAGTGAAGTGTGGGGGGGGGGGAGGGCAGCAGGCCATTCCCCCATTAAAAATGAGGAAAAATAAAAAAAAAAATGCAAAAAGAAGTGGAGAAAAATTAGTGTTTAAAGTTTAGACTTAGCCTACACCTTTCTGGCTCATTTGCGTAGAGCAGGAGTGTTTTGCTGGGAGTACCTGATTGTTTGGTGACAATAAACAGTTGTTTTGTATTCAAGTAAATTAATTTGCTCCTGTCTGTGGGCAACTAGACATGAAAGCTTCTGTCAAGTTCGTTTCTTAGGATGCATTTGGCAAGGCTGAGGTTGCCTAGGTACCACACAAAGAGTTAAATCACGTTAAATGCAACGGTCCCTGATTATAGGATATTCCCCACGCGCTGAAGTGGATCAAAGTTTTTCCGATGTATCTCCAGCTAATACCACCTACCTGATCTCACCAGGGACTTTGCGTCAAAGAGCAACTTTATGATTTCACCTAGCCCGGTTACCTTTTACTGTTTGTACCAGTGGCGCCGGCACGGGGGGGGGGGGCATGGGGGACGTGCACCCCTAGCTGATTTCCGAAAATTTCCCTGAAAATTTTACAGTGAGCCACAAAGGCGTTTAAGTTATAGATTTTTGTAGGGGGGTAGGGTGAGGTCTGTTTCTGACTCACTGATGCATCTATTTTAATCATTTTTTATCCATAAGTTGTTCTCAAACTATCACAATTCTCGCAAATTCTTTTCAACTTGAAGAACCACAATTTTCACGCGCTCCGCGCATTTATAGCACCACATGGCTGTGTTACCATCAATACCGTCTCAAACATATTCGAATTATTCAATGGTGGAGTTCTACAATTACATAGATCAGTGGCCCCAGCACGGGGGGCATAGGGGCGCGTGCCCCCCCCCCAACCGATTTCAGTTTTTTTTTGAAATTTTAAAATGATCCCAATAAGGTGTTTAAGGTATAGATTTCTGTAGGGAATAGGGTGAGGTGTGTTTTCGACCGAGTGATGGATCTATTGAATCATTTTCTATCACAAATGGTTCTCAAACTATCAGAATTTACCGCAAATCCTTTGCAAACTATGAAAATTTTCGCGCACTCTGCGCGCTTCAAACCTTACCTCAGTATTGTCCTTACTATCAATAATTTCCGGTAGCAACTCCCGCAGAAGCACAGCATTAAATGTGGAAGGCTGTTTGCTAATTCTCAGGTAAAAGACTGGCTTTGTGATTGGCAAATAGGTTTGTTGGGGAATTGAAAGCCTCTGGATGCAGAGCATGAATGTGGGTTTTGTCATGGTTATCTTCAGAAAATATTCCCAAAGATAGCACCATTTTGCATCTAATCAGCAGGCGCGGTTTTACGGGGGGGCTTTGGGGGCTCAAGCCCCCCAGAAATTCGCTCAAGCCCCCCCCCAAATTTTCAGAGGTTGTGTTATGCTATATTTGCGTGTACTGAGAAAAACAAAATTGCCCAATACAATTATGCACATCTTGGTCCAGTGGATTTAGTTTGTCAAGGGAAACTGTCGTCTGCGTCTCGAAATCACATATTAGGTTCACGATTTCATACAATGGAAGTTGGGTCAGATAAGTAACATAAGTAACATGAAAGATAGTATGTACGCATGCAAATCAAGTTAACGGATTAATCATCTCTTGGAAGTTCAAAACGAGTCATTTCGTCGCTGATCTCGTCAAGCTATAGTAGAAGTCCTTTTAAGTCAAATCTACAGGCCGAATCGTTATTCCCATTAATGTGAACAGGTCCAGTTGCTTGTATCTCTCAGTAACGTTTGCTACATTCTTCCAAATAAAAAAAATATATGCCTGTATATACGTTACATCTATGTCATGGTCAGGGGCGGTGCCACTGGGGGGGGGGAAGGGAGGCCTATCCCCCCTGTAATTTGCAGGAAAAGAGAAAAGAGTAGGAAAAGAAGACGGAAAGGAGAAGAAAAGAGGAGGGCGGGGTAGGCCTATATCTGATCCATATAGTTAATCCAGAGCTTCCAAGAGGCCATATTCCGGTTTCTACCAGCCTTTAGATACGATTTTATAATGCACAAATGAAGCAAGGCAAATTTTCTTAATAGTTCGAGAACATTTCTGTGGACTCCACGCACGTATTTTTGCGTAAAACTTTCCCCGACTAGAAGGCAGTAATGTGTCCAAAAGGGGACTTCAGGAGGTCTGTTGATACATACCCTTAGACAAAAAAGGCTCCTCTTTCACATAACCAAAAATATTAAGAATGTTTTGAAGCCATATGATCGGGTCCAAAAATATCCCAAAGACAACACCATTTTTGCATCTAAGCAACCTTCAAGTAACCAAAATTTCTCAAAAGGGGAGGGGGACCCCTCCCCTTAGACCTATCCCCTAGAACAGCCCTCTTTTACCCAACCGAAAATTAGAATTCACGAAGTTATGAACATTTTCCAGCCATATATCAGTCAAAACTGTCCCAAAGACCGCACCATTTTGAATCTTAGCAAACTTAAAGTAACCAAAATTTCTCAAGGCCCTCTTTCCCCCAACCAAAAATTAGAATTCACAAAGTTATGAACATTTTCCAGTCATATAGTCAAAAAATTACCCAAAGAACGCACCATTTTGCATCTTAGCAACCTTAAATTAGCAAAAATTTCTCAGAGGAAGGGGACACCCCTCCCCCAGGACGGCGATCACTCAACCCATGTCCCCTATCAAAATAACCTTAGGCCGTCCCTGGTTATGGTACTGTTTGTATTATCATTGGTTTCAGCGTGCGCGTGCCGATTTACATATTTGAGAGAAAATTTTATGATTCTTCCCTTTCAAGCCCCCCGTAAGCCCCCCCAAAAGTCTCGATCTAGAACCGCGCCTGCTAATCAGCCTTAAATTAACAACACCCCCTCCCCTCCCCAGGCACATGCTAGAAACTGAAAGCTTATATGAATTTCTAGGCAGAAGGCTCGCGGCCCCCTAAGTGGCGGATGCATTTTGCTAGGAAGTTAAAGCGTCTCAGTGGAAAGTCTGCACGCAGCGTTTGTGATGGAAATGATTTCTAATGGAATTAGGTCAGCTTCGCACGCACGTCACGGCACACACTTCATATCTTAAAACCATTACTGGGGCAATAATAAATTACTCTGACCAAAACACTTGTTCGAAAAAAGTACATCTCCGACCTCTGCAGGGACCCTGCATCAATAGAGTATCTTAGAGTAATCTAATATCATGAGTAGCATATACGGTTGCATTCGTAGCAATGTAGGCCTATTTGTCGTTGCACTTTTTATAACGAGTGCAATGCCAAAGCCAAAATGCCACTAAAGAAAGAGATTATCATTAATTTGTCTAGCATCTAATTAATCAATTCAATTCTTGGACAAAAGACAAACTGTCCAAGAAATTTTACTACTCTAACAAATGTCTAATTTTAAGTTACCATGGTTACAGTACTAACATACGGGCACTAAATCATATATATAAGTGTAGACTTAAGTCTGCGAGACCTACCTTACTTTCTTTTCTTAGTGAATTAAGAGATTTTTTGAAGGTGGAAAAATATGTGAGCTATGTCAATTTAAAACAAGATAATTTTCTAAATGTTTGGTTAGAGTGGGATGTAATCCTCGAATTTTCAAAATATATTAAGCCTTATCAGTGAGACAAATGCATTAACTAGCAATGTAGCGCTACTTGTATGTATATATATATATATATATATATATATATATATATATATATATATATATATATATATATATATATATATATATATATATATATACATGTTGTAAGTGTGTTTTTCATTTGATTCTGGGATACTAATCAATAAAAAAATTATGTCTAAGAACGTAATGAAGTGAAAGATTTGCCGAAGATACCACCATTTTGCATCTAAGCTACCTTATCTAAACAAGAATTTTTAACGGGAGTTGTTAGCTCTCCACTAAGACAAACCACCTTTCCTTTACAGTCAATCAAAAATAAAGATTTACTAAATTGTGAGTCTTCCAGCACATAATCAATTAAATACTTGTCAAAAATAGCATTATTTTGCATCTAAACTATCGTGAATGAACAAAAATTTCTCAAAGGGGAGGGCCATCCCCTCCCCTTAGACTTCTCCCAGGAAATCACCTACACAAGGTGACAAAGGAAGGATTTGCCCCGAATGCAAACTGCCACCGATGCGAATTTGCACAATTAACACCGACTTTCTGGGTTTATCTGGAGTGGGCTTAAAGCCTCATTCACACGATACGATTTTTTCACCCGATCTGTCGTGTGCAACCATTGCGTGCAACAAATCGTTTCTTGTGAATTGATTTTCACGTAACTTTTGGCCGCGCACGACTTGTCGCGCTACGTTAAGCAAAATTCGTGG
Organism: Holothuria leucospilota; assembly: GCA_029531755.1. Classification (NCBI taxonomy): domain Eukaryota; kingdom Metazoa; phylum Echinodermata; class Holothuroidea; order Aspidochirotida; family Holothuriidae; genus Holothuria; species Holothuria leucospilota. The sequence continues at coordinate 35,786,037 of CM055974.1, read as the reverse complement.
CCTGCAAAAGTTGTTGCGTGTGAATGACTTGTCTTTGGTTGCGTGCGACTTTGTATTTCAAGAGATCGTTCCAAGTTCATCATTTCTGCGTTCAAACGATACGACAAAGGTTAGCAATTTTATTCAATGTGATGCAATGGGTGACGAAAAAGTCGTCGTATGAGCGAGTGTATTTATAGGTCTAGCCTCACATTAATGAGCAGTGTTTTGTTTTTCTTTAAACTTTGCAACCAATTTTCTCGTCAAAAATCCCATGTTATGGGAATATGATTGAATGAGAGGCATGGAAGTTACAAACTTCACATTCGACATGGGGAGGTCCTATCCCAACGAACTTCAAGGTCAACACAACAGACTCAAAAAAGAAAAAAGAAAAAAAGGAAACAAAGCACTCCTTATCAATGTGAGGAAATTATATAACCCTTGCTTGCTTCAAGCTCACGTTGGGTCTCAAATGTAGTAACTTCATTTGCTGATATCTCGAGTAATACACGTTCGGTTTGAATGAAAGTTTTACCAAATTACACAGATTTAGTTCCTCTTTCACATATGAGAATTAATTTTTTGCTTAAATCCTTCCTTTAATATTTCCTGAAAAAGGCCCAAGTGCACCTCCTGTCGAAACTTCGAGCCTTCTTCGCTGGCAAGAAAGACTCCGCCCTTAAGCTGTGAGCCCCTCCCCCCTTTTTAAAATCCTGGGGGCACCTGATGTGAACTACAGTGAAAATCAATTTTAGCGATCCATTTTGTTATATTTTGAAAAAGGGAAATAAATGTTAAAGGCCCGCTCAGATTGAAAATGGGGGAACTGGTTCAAAAATCATTGCTTTGTAGTGAATAACCAATTCAACCAATTTAAATGTGGTACTAATTTAAAATCAGTGCCCGGAAGTGACATAAGTCTTCATAAAATCGTAAGTTTGGCCTAATGTCACCCTGAACAATTCTAACTCTCAATTTTAACCATTATTTTGGGTCACTTATTCTAGGTGTAAGCCTAGGCCTAAATGGCTTTACAAAACGCAAATTTGGCAAATTCTCAACAAAAACTCAACCCTAACCATCAACACTAACTTTGATTTGTGGGCACCGATTCTAAATTAGAGCCTTGAAACTTGTCATAGCAGGGCAAAATTACTGCTCCTCTCTTTCCTATTTTCATCAAGTTCAAGAGTCATGAACTCGCCTCCGTAGTGCATACATATATGCTTGCACATAACGCGAGTGGTTTATCCTTTGGGGAATGAGAAACGACTAACTTTTTACCAAATTAAGTTAACATGAACACACTTTCAATGTAATATTAGTTTCTGCTTAACGCATATTGATCTCATATTTTTTTTTCGTCCCATTTCTTCTTCTCTCCACTCTCACTTTGACCGAGGTCTGTCATTTTGTTTAACTACTTGTTGTCGTGCTGCCCAAAAATCGCATGCAATAATTTAAATAGTGTTTAACTTTCAACGACAAGGTCGCGCAAGACAAAAGTTCAGCAAAATTCCATTCACACGCAACGACCAGATCCCGCACAACTTTTTCAGGTTAGGTTACTAGGTTAGATGAGGTTAGATGAGGTTAACGTCCCAGTTTCCAACCAATTGGTTCAGAGAAGCGCACGCACGCAACTTTGTTGCGTGCGATAATTTTCATTCGACTAAAAGCATTCATTCACACGCAACGACAAGGTTGCATACGACAAGACGCACGCAACCCAAATCGCACGCGATCTTGTCGTATCGTGCATATGTGAACGAGGCTTAAGGCATCATCTCCTGTAGTGCCCCCATCACCAACCTCTGCCGTCGCCACTGTTTTTTTTTTTTATATATATAATATCGGCAATCCCGCGATGCTAGGTTGCATCTTCTTGCTTGCATGTTCAAGTGTACAAAGTCTTCATTTTGGAAACACAGTTGTTTCCTTGTTTAATGTGGTTTTTATTCAGCCCATTATCATATGTTCTGAGCATTGTTAGTGACAACGATACGTTACTGTACATTTCCTTTTAACAACTGGCAATTGATAGTTGTATAGCTTACAAGTTTTGACTTCTTTAACGCATGAGACAAATGCGTAACTATTCATTCATTAATTTGTGCATTCTCTCCAAGTTGATTAGACTGAAGAAACGAGAAGATAAAAGTAAGTCATCTTGTCTGCCTACATGTGTAGCGGGAGGGATCATCGCAAAAATGAAAAGCACAAAACTAGATCCTTCAAATTCGCAAAATATTACACCAAATTGCGTCTAAGAACCCTCAAATATTCAAAAATTTTCCAAACTGGAGGGGGACACCCTTAGACCCCTCCCAAGGACGGCGGTCCGAAACAACGTTCAACCCCCACCCAGTCGAGAGAGAACAGCTTCCTACGCCTTTGAAACAATACAAAAGAAGCTCATAAAAAGAAATATGAAATCTAAATTATTCTCAAAAAATGTAATTTATATATAGAATTTTCTCACTTGTAAATTTCTAAAACATGAAATATCAAAATCTGGAATGTTTAAATGCAACTTAAAATATCCAAAAAGTGCCATTTCCTGCAATCTGGGAGGCATTTTTGTCAAAATTTTCTCAGTTAGCTCCGCGCCAACGGATGGTGGCGCTCCGCTTAGATAGTGTTGGGGCACATTTTGCCCCCCCCCCCTATACAGTCCTGGACACGCCCTTGACGAATGTGAGGTTTAAATTCTACCAACCAGCCAAACATACAGCAGAGAGTTGTTATTTGCATACATAAAGTCCATTGGTTCGAACAGGGAGCTAATAATACAACCTCCCTGATTCGACTTTAGCGTGTCCTCAGCCCAGGGAAGTGGTATTCGCACCTCCCTGCTCAGCTTCACGCGTTTATGTTAGTGGCGTAGCCACAATTTTTTGTTAGGGGCAAGACTTTTCTCAAGGGGGGCAATCAAAATAAGGTTTTTATGCACTTACTGTACTGAAGCATGGTGCAGCATGCAGCAGCATGTACAATGTACATTGTTCATAACTATGGTATGCATATGTTGATACTGCTTGCATGCGGATAAGCATATGCTTTGACAAATGAGACCAGGGCGCCATCATTTCTTGTTATTATTTTCAATTAAGATCGTACCTGCCAACCGACCGAATTGATTAATTGCTAAGTTGGTTATATTTGTCAAAGTTTGAATGTAATGTAAATGTCGTATTTATGTCTGGTAAAGAAAACTCTTCCCGTTTTTTTTTTCCTTCGCTTGTAATTGTTTGGGGGCAGGAACTTGTTACAAAATAAGTTTAGGGGGCAGTGCCCCCTGCCCCCATGGCTACGCAACTGGTTTACGTACCTACGTAAGCCTACGTGACTTAGGTGTTTGTTCAGTGGCAGACCGTAGAACTTACACGAATATTATCTTCCAAGCAGTAGACAGCGCATATTACCAAGACAGATACCGTAATAACTAGAACTGTATTTGCTTGCAAATACGCAGAATTGTAGTGCGCGTTAGGCAAGTCCTTGCAGTTTGAAGTCGAGCTAGTTTTGACGTAGATTTGGTACGGTGTTTATTTAGTCCCAAATTCACTGACACCAAATACTGTATATTTCTTTACCTTTGGAATGGTTTGCAAAAAATCTTTGATATTTGAAGGATTATTCATATATTCAACCAAGACCTTGACCTGCCGTCATAGGCCATATAGCCACATTGTCATTTTGTATTAAATATTGGCAAAAGTTGTCCAACTAAGTTTTTTCCCAATATTGGGAGTCTGTATAACAACCTCAAAATGGTAGCAAAAAGTGACCAACTAGGTTGGGTACACAATTTGTCCCAATTATCGGTCAAAACTTTGACCATTTGTGGTCAATATTGGTGAATATCTACTGGCCATTTCTTTCCCAAGAGCGTTGGGTAAACTTACCACCCAACACTTGTTGAAATTTTAGGAAAGATATTAATCAATAATTGGGCAGTTTATCTTACGGTGTTATCTGTACCCTATACTGACCCATGATATTTTTCCTATCTACTTTTCTGTTGTAGTTATAAACGAATTACTGGTATCTGGAGCCGTAAGAAGTCTATTCAAAATGTTGTTTTTTATAATAATTTTACCCGGTTCAATATTTTCCGTGTAAACTAAAACATGACACCTTTACGACACGCATGCAGCGTGCACTTACAACACTGAGAGGCACATTTCAGGTCAGAGCAAACCCACATAAACCCATGCCTTAGTCTAATCCGTTTGGCCTTTCATCTTTATCCGTAATGTCCAAACAATGAGGTTTAAAAGCACTGTCTGTGTCAATGATGCTTCGATGTTTTGCACTTCCAACTCTACATAATTAATAACACCAGACTCAATTGAAGAACTAGCGGTTGTTGCATGAGTAGTAAAACACTAGCTACATACATGGTGCGTGTATGGATGAAAAATTTTCGAAATCATATTTATGCCTTCCGGACGTGATAGAGAATACCCAAAATTCTGGACTCTCATTGGATATCCGTTCGGCGCTCGATAACAAATGTCGAATCTCACACAAACGTCACGGTGTGCTATTTCGAAACTTACTACTATTTTTACACTGTTTTGGGAAATAGAGCCCGATTTGTGGGCAAACGGAATGTGCGAGGATTCCTCCTTTGCCAACGTCTAATATTTCAAAAGGATGTAAGAGCATCAAAACAATGGCTCATATAGGAGAAATGTGATGCTAATTCAAGTCAAGTCTGTGCAAACCTGTTGCGAACGATTTGCCCAACTTTAAGCAAATACTATGCAAATTAGCAATTAAACGCCCAACAAGCAGGTAAAGCGAAAATATGCCCAACCGTTCAAGAATGCAAGCTTATCACCATTTTGACCAATGAATGGATAATGCAATAAATGTGTATCTGCAAAGTTTGACCAACATATAACCAAAACGTTTTCCCCAACCAAAAAATTAAACAGTGAAGGCACTCGTGTTGGCATCAGCTCTAACTAAGCGTTGTGGCCAGCACATTCATCACACGACACCTGTAGAGTTCGTCCCGATTGTTACGTTATGCAGTGTACAGTTCTCTGTTCATAATCAACTCAGTTCTCTGTTCATAGTCACATTGGAATTCTGTAGGCAATCGTGTTGCGATCAACTCTGTGTAACTACGTACACGTTATGGCACACTGTATACTCAGCATGCTATACGCACAGTGCTTCCACACTCTAAATTTATCTTTCCTGAACTGGAATCCAAAATTTTCTGAAATTGGCTCGGTATTTATTAAATTTTCAGTAACGCATATTTTATGCTACTTTAATAGCTGATCCAGGATTAAACCCCTGTCAAACCATACGCCATTTCCATATGCCATACACCACTTCCAAATTTCTTGAAATTTCCCGAAATTATCCCTCTTCCCGAAAATTTCCCGAAGAGCACCCAGCTTTCCCGAATTTCGGGTTATTTTGAGAAGAGTGGAAGCATTGTACGGCACCCTCATCCAGCTTGCATCACATAAAACTTCACGATAAATTCATCCACTGATTACTTCGTTTGCGAATTTCAAGTTATGTATTCTTATTGTATTGATAAGAAAGCAAGCGCACATTCAACTAAAATTTCTTTCTGAAGTAAAGACTGTCGGCATTTCATCAATCAGAAACATTTCACTCTACATTACAAGCTGTTTCTATTTATGAAAGAGGTCCTTCGTCGGGACCAATTTAGAATGTGTGCAAGAAAACGGTGACAAATCATGGACAGGCTTAACATTAGCTACCTGCACAGTGGTGGTACCGATAGTAAAAACGGACCGAAACAGTGTGGAACTTCCAGTTTCAACGTTCAGTCATGTAGGTAAGCCTGCCTGTCGTGTAACGCCAAGATTGTAGCGCGCACGCGCACTACAATAATGACACAACTGGCGTGTTCGATGGATGCTCGCAAAGCCCTCCGAAAAATAGCATTTCAAAGACATTTGAGCAATGTTTTCCTTAAGTTACATTTATGCATTAGGATAAGCATTTTTACAAATGAAATGCATTATGCAGACCTAAATAGTAAAGTTAAACCTTTGTTTTTATTTTCATAACAGTTTTATTTGAGCTAACAACCATACGACAGAGTGGTGTCAGGTAGGGGTAGGGGATGCCATCCTTGCCATTTGATGTTTTCATGGTGCAGTGGATCCGATCAGATGATGGAGAGGATGGGTGCTCCTAGAGGTTTCAGGGGTTTTTAATGATTTTCCCTCCCTTCGTCCTTAGGGATGCAATAACAAGATAATTTGTATATATGATGAATGTGCGCGAAACGTGCACATTTTTTTTCACGGAATTTTCAAAAATAAAGTTTCATCACAATTAACATTGCAAAGGCAATTCAAATTATTCACCTTCCCCCAGACTTGGATTGTTTTGAATTTTGAATGAGAAGGACTGATGGGCCCCCTCCCCCGTTTTCAGTTTTGTGTCAAGTACCTTTTAGTACCTCGGTGTTTTGCTTCGCTGTCTTGCCCTTCTTTATATTCCATTTTAGATAAACCATTATTTTTCCATTGAAGTGAGTGCTTTTCTTGAAAAAATAATTGTCATTAGTTACATTTTCAGCATTGCATATATATCGATTGTGTTATATTTTTGAGTAAATAAATGTTATTTAACACGAGCTACTTTTCATGTGTACCAAGAACAACACTGATTATTATGCAGTTACTGATTTTCCTCAAGTTTTTCATACATCAATTTTGCAATGATCATGTGCCATCAAAATGGTCAAGATATGTGGCCTGTGAGTCCCCCTCCCATAAAAATTTTAAAATTTAATACATGGTTAATGTGGTGTTCCTGTTTGACGCAATTAACATTAGTACACAAACTTGTAGTGTGACTTAACCAAGTTTTTAGACCCAACATCAATGGGTGAAGGGCGTTTGCAGTTTCACGACACCTTTGACAAATTCTGTCTGCCGTCTTGCCTTTTATGTAAAAAAGGATGGCCCCAGCGGATGACACTGGGACTCAAAACCTCTACGAAGATATTTTTCTTACTTTGTTTTTATTTCAGCTTTATGTCAAGCGAGTAAATCTTTTAATTCTTATTACCTAATCTTCCCACAGACCCTCAGAAAAAATAAATGCATAGCAAAATGATGTACAGAAAGCAAAACAGAAATCTACAACCAAGAAAGTTGAGAAGGCTTATTCCAAATCAGTACTTTTCTCTTAGTTTACTTTACGGTATTTCAGAGGAAAAGTGGGAGAGGACAGGATTCTGGACCAGGGGCGTAGCTAGGATAAAATTTTTAGGGGAGCCTAGGTATCAAATGGGGGGTCACGGCATCGATCGCCGTCCTTAATTCTTACACATTTTATTAGGACACGCACAATTTTGGGGGGCCTGGCAAACATCTGGGAGGGCCCAGGCCCCCAGCCCGACCGTAGCTACACGCTTGTTCTTGACAATATGTAGAAATGATTACCAATCCAGTTTCTTGTTTGTCCGACATCAGCGGGCTTAATGATCATGGAAATGAAACTACTTCAGTAGCTCTTGAAAGCTTTATAATTCCTGGATTTAGATTGATTTCCTATAACAAACGAGATGATTCCCCATTTCCAAATTTGTGGCCGAAACAAATTTCTGCACAATTAATTCCCATCATCATACCAAGTCCATACATTGCCTGCAAAACTTACGTCGTGATTGGTCCGACCAAGTCACTTTATGTTTGATTTTAATGAGGTAAGGCGACCTACGCGTACTTATTTCTGCTTTGTTTCTCTTGAAATTGTCTCTCTTTTTATGCTGATTATATGGAAAACCATGAATGGAATTGTAAGGTTTACGACAAAGGACAGTGACGAACCTTAGGAAGATTTATTTGTTACTTTCCTTTGTGAACTATTATCAGCATGAAGGAACAGTTTAGTGTCTTTCCATACTATTGTGATGTCACCATAGAAGAGAAAATGAACTCATAGAAAATACAGCCCTTCCACTTTTCTGAAAGTTTTCAAATTTTATGAGATTTAATATTCAAACATTGTTCATATCAGTGCTAATATCTATCTGTAAGATTTGTAATAATAAAACAAAATCATAATTGACAAATTTAGGAAATAGTCTTGAAAGTTTTGAGAACTTTAGACAATACTTCAGGAGTAATTAATTTATAGTGTGGAAGTGCTGTGCTGAATGTTCTTATCATCTGGTACCATCCACATAGTCATAGGCCTACTGTTATTTCATCGAAATTTCGACCTTGAGACAAAGATATGTGAAATTATTCGGATAAAAGAATGCCTTGACGTACAGGCAAATTTCGCGAGAAAAGAGTGGTAGGCCTATTATGCCAGAAACCTAAGTTAGTAGTTCGAGCTGGGAGATTTGTGACATAGGGCCAACCTCACTTTTAGTTTTATTTCTATGCATAACGTTAGGCTAGGGCCAAGGCTAGCCTAACGTTAGGCCTACCCTAGGCCTACCTTTCCGTCGTCTAGGCCTGTCTATAATACAGTACAGGCTAGTAGGCCTAGCCTATATGGTGTACTACTAGTACTACTCTACTACTACTATATAACGTAAGGGTGGCCTAGCCTTGGCCCTAAATTAGGCCCATAGGAGCATAGGGCGTTTTTATAAACCACAGCTGTTCCGAGCATTATAGGCTAGGGGGCCTAGGCTAGGCCTAGTAAGTATTGAGTCGATCAGTATGTCGTAATGGGGGGCCAGTCAAGTCGCCCCCACACAAAGTCGCCCTCTACAAAGTCGCCCCCTTGGCCAACAAAGTCATCCCTTACAAACTCGCCTCCTGACAAAGTCACCCCCCAACAAAGTCGCCTCCTCAGTTCACCGGCAAAATTTCATCAAAAATGATTCAAGTTAATTATAAAAAGATTATCGTTCAGTCTGTTCATGCACCATTTATGTGCAATAGGGCCTAGGCCTTCTTACGTATGCCTCGGTAATACTACAGTAGCCTATATATGTAGGCCTATGTACATTGATATGGAATCGCATACTATGTTCCCATACCTACTGTACTTAAATGTACTCCCGCATTTTGTGTGAAACTGATCGACGGATTGATAGCGTTCAAGTGATATATGTACACTTTTCACAGAATTATCGCCAAATTTACACCTCTAATTGAAAATTAAGTAACATTCGGAATAAAAGAAGTTAATGCTTTAAGTAATTAAAATTGCTGGATTAATTTTTCTAAACTTCAAAGAAGGTAAAAAATTGAATTCGATGTTTGGTTTCAAAAACACTGTAGGCTATAAAACCGTGCAAAACTAAGCCTGACGTCAAATCAGCAACAAAAGTGCCTCTAGAGGCACTTCTTAACAGCTAATAAAACGGTTACTGTATCTTTGTATCTATTATTATTGTTTCTTAGAAATTTTGCTGGGACCACTGAGGGGCGACTGTGTCGAGGGGCGACTTTGTTGAGAGTAGGGCTGTGCATTTCCGGTTAATTCACTATCCGTTTAACCATTTTTATTAACCGAATGGTTAACGGTTAAACCGAAAATGAAAACAAGTCAAGGAATATAAACAAAATAAACATTTCGGAAGAGCGCCACCACTTAAATACCAAAGTTTCTACATTTAAAATGGCGCCGGTAGTGATGATCGTCGAAGTAGCGTGCAAGTTAAAACGTTTGCATTATTTGCGATGTTTTGGCAAGCAGTCCGTACGCATGGGCGAATCACGCATTTATTCAAACTTATCACAAACATGCATACTTTTTGTTATGCCACTGATTACAGTTTTCGAGATTTTTGCGGTCTAACATAGCACCGTAAGATGAAAAGCCTATGGATATCACTGGCATTATTGCAGTTCAAGACACACTTCTCCGGCTACAGCAATACAGTATCACACACGCCTAGAGCAGTGTCGAGTACAAACGTACCATATACAGTGTACTATAGTGTGCCTTGTGACCTTGCTGCAATGCATACTTAATATAAGTGTGTCTGCTAAGAATTCCAGCACTGTTATGTCGTAATGGTGTGAAAATTTTTACCCATATGTATTACTGCATGCTCCGTAAAAAATTGTAACCTTGAATTTTAACTTGCCTTACATCGCATGCCTTTTTACCTAATACCTACTAAAAATACCAGTTTCTTCGTAATTATGAACGACGAAACTTTTTGGTAACGGTCGCTACCCTTATACTTAATGTTTTAACGGGACTCGGGCATAGTTGTCTCGTACGCAATACTGTACTGTACAATGTACGTACGGTTTGTCATGAACGATCGTTCATGCAACGTGCGAAGCAGCGAAGCACATGGCTGGCTGGCCGGTCCGGTTCGTTCAGCAAGCTCAATCAGCTCTGCTAATTACAAATGCTGTATTGTACTGTACAATGCACGTACATACAGTGCGCCGGTTCGTTCAGCAAGTCCAACGAACTATGCTAATTATGTTCGAAAATAATATGATTATTCATGAAGTTCACCATTGGAATGCTCCATATTTTATAATTTGGGGTTAATAAATGAAATGGCCGAAAGAATTTCACTCATCTTTGCGAATTGGGGGTTGAAACTTTTCCAGGAATTATACTAACGTTGAAAAAATTATAAAAAATGTTTAATCGTCTTTTGATAAAATAATTAAGTCAGCTTAAATGGGAAGGCTAACGTAGTTACAAATATTTTAGTTGCACCCACAAGGCTTGCAAGCCAGGGTTGCATAATTAAGCCCAGAGCTACATAGCTTGGTCCCTTTTTTGTGCAGATTCCATGTTTTGAGACTGATGAACTGTAAACACGTAACCTTGGAAGTTACGCCCGGGAAAATTCCCGAAGTGCATTTATCTTGAACGATATTAAGCATATATTTTTCTGCCGTCAAGAGGTAACTTTTTTAGTCTTATCTATCAACTTTACAGTGCTCCACACTTTAAAAGGTATGGTGGATTGTTGAAGCGTGTACTGCATAGTTTAATCCCTGCACCTTTGATAATTTTAATCCTTTCAAAAAGTTGCGTGTAAGAGTTTATTGTCACATTATTTCGGCAAACCACTCCCAGATCATGGGCCGAACGGATCGATATACCAGTCAAAGCAACGCAACGCAGACTGTACAACTGACATTATAAAGGTCTTTTTTTAAACCTTTTGTAATTTTTCATCCAAAGTTTACCCATTGTTACGTGGTTTTGGGCAAGCAACTTCTGCGGTTTACTGCATAAACGAGTTTAGGTATAATGGTGAACTGCGGCGACAGATTTATTAGGATGCAAAAACGGTTAAACGAAACAACATTTGGCGGTCGTTTAACCGACCGATCCGTCGGTTAACCGGTTAACCGTTTAACCGTTGCAGCCCTAGTTGAGAGGCGGGGACAGACACAGAAGCCATGTGGTAATTACAAAATTCCAATGGGACCGTGGTCAACTAGAGTTCAGACAGTCAGCGTGTAGGCCTAATAGGGAGTGAGCAAGAGAGGAGTAGGAATAACCAAAGGGTCTGGGACTTACAAACATGTTTCAGACCATCAACTGATAAAGGATGCGTGCCAAGCATGCATTAAAATGGTTTGCAAAAATGTATAAGGACTGTCAAATGCATACTTTTAATTTTTCAGTTCGGGCTGTACAAATTTAACCAAGATACTAGAGTACAGTAGATGATATTAGGTTGCTTTATGATCCGCGATTTGCATGCATTGGCCCTACAGAAAATGTTCATTGAATTTTCTAAAAAGTGTTTTGGCTAGAAGAATTATTCAGAATAGTTGTTGAAAATGGTGTCTAATGTGAGCCTAAATTTTGCGTAAAATCATTTCCATGGCAAAAGTTGTATGCAGACTATTCACCATGACCATGACACCTTTAATTTCCTAACAAAATATGGTTGCAAACAAGAAGGCCAGTCTAATGACTGAAAATTCGCTAAAGCTTTTGTTGTCTTTTTTTTCATAAAATATGTGTTTGTAAATGTTTGGGAAGGAGAAAACAATTCCCCTGTTTCACCACAATCTTACGCATAACAATGAAGCTGCATGTATGCACGCAGGGTGCCAAAATTTTGGTAGTTTGCAAAAGATTTGTAATAGAAAATGATTGAGATGTTGAAAAGATACCTCACCGTTCCATTCCCCATTCAAAGATCTGTATCTTAAACGCCTTTTAATTTCATTTTAAAAAAATTTCGGAAATTGATTGGGGTTCTGTGTCCCCCATGGCCTCCTTACCTGCGCCTCTGCTAGTACAAATATTTTGCACAAACTTTCAGCAACATGTAGCCTACATAGGGCTATTATACTGTCAACAATGCTTTCTGAAAGATGCACAGACCTGTATAAATAAAACTGTATTCTTTTCCTTGTTTCAAAAAGATGAAAACTTTCTTTGAGTGGCCTTATTAGGTTCCACCATCATACAATACAATAAGTAGTGTATTTGTAAGTAGTGTGTATGCAAAATGTTTTGTTATGTACACAGTTACCACTGACTCAAGGCACAGATTGACTCAATGTAAACATGTAGCAAGGGCACAGGAATGCAGCAGTATGCTGGATATTTAAAAAGAAAAACCCAAAACCGCTCATTTGGTCCAAAAAACAGCCAGGAAGTAGAGACCTTCAAATATTCTGAAACATGCAACAGATAAAATTGGGTACAATTGTATAGAACAGACCTACTCAGTACTCACCATGAATTAGCCCATGGTGTAGCAGGCTACAGCATCACAAGTATTTACTGAATCATGGCTTAGCCACTCTTGGCAAAAGTAGCCTAGATTTCTTGCAACATGTCTTAGCCTAGCATTACTGTGTAGAGCAATGGTTGCTAATTTTTACCTGTCATGAATTTAGACTACTCTCTACACTAGTAGTAGTTGCACACAACTCTATATTCTATAATTAGTCCTGCTTCATTAGCTCCTAGATCTTTTTTACACCAGTCTTCATACAATTCGCACACCTAGCCCTATCTAGCTTGACTACAGTAATTCAATGTTTCATTTTTCTTGGTATCTGGCCATTTTTGTTATCCCTGCAAGTGCAAAACCTACTCTTTTGTCTGCCACCAGATGTCAATCCCTCGGGCAGAAAGTGTTAAAATTTTTAAGCTTTGTGCAGCAGGAATTCCAGCATCTGAATTGCAAGCATTCATGACCTAAAATCAATGGCAGCTGCCCACTAACTTAGTGGTGGTGGAATGTTAGCATCCTGTTTCATTTGGGGTATTGTTGAATCAGGGAGGTGTTAAGAAGGAGATACAACGGTCTATAGACTCTTTTAAGTCATGTTAGTTTCCGACAGTAATCTTGCTTTTCTTCTCAAAATTCTTATCTCAATGCCTTAATCAGTTACAGGATTAGTGCTGCGTTGCCAAAATACCAATGTGAAGACACACCCCTTAAGTGAACTCGTTAACTTACCATTGCCAGCCGTCATGAAAAAATATAAAATTTTAACCATTCGTCGTTATTCGTCGCACTTAATATCATTTTGTTTAAAGTCAGCAGAGAATTTCTTTAAATCTTTCTTTTCAGAGATATTAGATAATGATGGAGAAATTTGCTGAAATGAGAAAAATGTATAGACTTGAACAATGTTTACAGCAGATGACGTGTTTCAATGGCGGAGGCACAATTGAAATACATCAATTAAATGTTTATTGCCAGTGGTTTTACTGAAAATCTTGTTTAAACTTTGGTCATTGTCGGAAACTAACCTCCCTTCAAAGCAGTTACAAACAATGGCCTTTGTCTCAGGATTACTTGGAAAAGAAAGAGGGACATCACCACCTAAAAGGCTTAGTCAACAGAGACTTAACAATAGGAACATAGGGACCTGTCAATCAAATGACAGTGCATGAAAAGGATTAATTCATTTTCAAGTACGTATTGTCTGACAAATTTCTTCGTTGGATCTCCTTCTTAACACCTCCCTGGTTGAATACTGTAGAGTTCCCCCAAGCAAGACGCTGGAAAAATACAAGAAGACAGTGTAAAATATGAGAAGACACAGTCTATGCTTTTGCTCTAAACTGTACATTCTCTCTCGAATCAATACTGTACCGTATTTACAGGACTACTGGGCAGTCCCCTTTACCAGTGTCTTAACTTCCGCTTTTGTTATTGCACATTTGTGAATCACTGTTACATTTGCATGTTGTTGATCCGTTTGATATTTTCAGGTGTTTACTTCACTAACAAAGAGCCTGGAGGGGGAACAAAATCAGATCTTTCTTGAATGCTCTTTTAGTTCCTTTGGTAAGTTAACTAAGTTTAATCAAACCCTGAAAGCAACTGACTTGAAACAATTACAAAGTTCCAGCTGGTTACCACTGAATAGTCTCAGCTGGAACTGAAATCAGAAAAAAGTTGGGTTCCAGCCGGATAGTTCCATAAGAATCACATATTGGGCATAAACTGTAGGTGCCCTACTGTATGTTGTGTCCATTGTCAGTATTGTTTTCTAGGTGAAAGGTAGCTCATTGGAGACACTAGAGGTCAAACTATGTAAGCTTTGTAGACATGATTTGAAGTTTGAAACATGTTTGGATTGTATTTTTGGCATGAAATGCCCAAAATTTTTAAAGCAGGAATCTGATTTATGACTAATTAGCATAATATCAGTCTGGTTTTTTCAATGCACATGGAGTTTAATCTTTCTTTTAAAACCTTTATTTTTACCACAGTAACTTTTCAGTGAAGTTGTACTCAAATTATATTGAGGTGGCAAGGAATTACTACAGGTCTTTTGACATACCTTTGTTTTCCTGTTAGGTAAAGGTGAAGGCTACTACAGTACTTAGCAAGAGGTTTGTGTTGAAGACCTATGTTGTAGCTGATGCTAATATTTGTTGATTGACATCATGTTGCCTGGTTCATCGAACCTTGGCCGTGTCAACCAAGCTAGGTGAGTATTTAGATTTTTATTAAGTACATGTATGGAGTATTGTTGATAAAAGTAACACTTCAGCAGGGTTGGCCAATTTAAATAAAAAAGATTTATATCAGTGACTTAAATCACTTGATCTATAGTTTCAATAAGAGAAACCTACTCTATGATTTCATGATAGCATTTGTTTGCAAGTGCATGTTTGTGATGCTTACTGTAGCCAGTCAGGACTGATAAAAGTCATTTAATGTGCAGGTGAATAATGTTGAAGGGAAATACTGCATTTTTGGAGTACAAAAACTGTCATACCTTCAAAACCTTATGTATATAGGTAAACAATGATAGGCAATCAAACATTAAATAGAGTAGCAGGGTATCATACGTTCAAGAAATTCGTTTCTCACAAAAATTTCTTCTCTTTAATTTGTAGGTCATGACCCAATTGTTTCACCCAAACTTTCAACTTTTCTAGTGATACAACATTCATAATTTGTCATATACATGTAATAATATTGGGATATATAAAGCTACTGCCAGAGTTAATTGGTGATGGGGGATAATTGAATATTGTGATGTGACTAGGTAAAGAAGACACTGAAATCAGTTGTGATTATATGAGTAAAAGACTTTATTCTGCCAAAGCAAACTAAGATGTCAAAGTCACCAGCATCCAGTGAGAGGAGCTAGACCACAAGCAACCATTGAACAGAAGCTTTATGTTTGCAGAATGTGTACACAGGCAGTAAAGAGGGGGAATTCTTACCCTAAAAACATGGCATTTACTAATATTTATGTACAGTATTAATCTGGATAAAGATAGGTGACTAAGTTTACCACCAAGTTATAATTAAACAGTATGTAAATGAAGTACTAGGACTGTTACACTTTATATGTAACCAGTTTGGTCTGAACAAAGGAACTGAATATTCATGACATACCAGAGAGATCATACTAGGACAGTGTACCACAGGGTGCTCTCCATTTCAATAATGATTAAAGCTTTTTTCTGTTTGTGGGTATACATGTATAGATGCAATGTAAACATACTACATCCATATATGATGAAGGACCCTAGTGTTTGAGAAGGCCACAGGTTATTTGAAGCCACTATGAGTTAAAAACTGAAAACCTAACACATGATTTCTCAAATTAAGAAGCATGGGTACTTTCATACTTGGCATGTGGATGCATTATTGTCAGCAGAAGAGGTCTGTAGTTTTTAGTGGAGGTGGAGGGTTATAATGTATGGTCACCATAGACTCTTTTCCAAATAGCAATTACAAAGGATTGTGGGATAGAATTTTTGTACACATCCTTTTTGGCCACAGTAAAATGCCATTAACATTAACAACGCGTACCAAAAACTGTCCCACAATCCTTTGCAATTGCTATTTGGAAAAAGGTCTATGGGTGAACCACAGTATGAATACTTTACAGTACAGTAACAGTATATAGAAGGGCTGGGAACATGTAGCAAAACAGAGCAACAAGTCTCAGCCTAGACATTAAAAATTCTCCCTACTCACTTCTAGCCCCTCCTTCAATTCAACAAGAACACCTGTCAAGTGCGCTTCTCCCATCAAATAGCTTACTGTACAGTAGCCTGCATTGAGTTTACTGTAAACTGCTCATCAAGGCCATATCAACTCAGTTCTGTGTGAAGGCAATATTGCTCATGCACAGTACTGTGTTGATATGGCCTTTTGGGAATACTGCTGACTACCCAAGTCATTATTGACCAAGTCATTATTTGAATGAACAGAGTCACAGCCATTTAAAGTGGGCATGACACGGCCAAAATAACTTTTGTGTATTGCAAGATTGGGTACAGTAATATAAAAGTATCATCTCACACACAATTAAAACTGGCGCAGTTTGGCATAAATAGAATTTGAAGAAAAACGTCCAGAAATCCAATTTCGAAAAATGCCGCAACAGGTCACCTGACTTTTATGACGCAATTGGCGGCACCCCACACTGCGCTATGTAAGGACGCGTATCTAGATGTGAAAATAATGCAACGCTTTGGGAAAGTTTCATATCTTAGAAACTTCATGAAAAGGATTACATCACAATACCCGCCCAACATACAGAGCGCAAAGCGCGGAACATGTTGGGGGCTTCGATGCATATCATTGGCCAATATGTTCGCGTGCATATGCGCCCGTGTTTTAGCTTCCCTGCATATAATAAACAGCATTTTTTTGTGCAAAAAGAACGCGGTCCGGGCACGCTGTACAGAACAGCTTTGAACATGTATGGACAGTCCATAACAAGTGCGCCTTTACTCAGTGAGCTGTTCAGTAATGTTGCTATTGTGAATGGTAAGCAGTCACCGCGCAACGACGCATAGTTCACGATGTGGTCACTGGTCACGCGCGCTGCTGTAGTATCGTAGCACAGGTGTTTGCAATGATGTACCTGCTAACACGCGTTAGCATGCACATGATTCGATGTGTAGAACGATGGGTGAGCTGCCTGGTACAGTGTTACTAACCGTGCCTCCAATGACGTCACCATCTTGAGACGCGCTCACATACTTTTTTTCGCTTTTGGATTTCAGATGGCTGATTTTGGCCTGTAACTGGGAATTCACAAGGTCGTATTACTGTGTTTATGGACGTAGCTGAGTCGGAAAAACATTTGCTTCATTTCAAGCTGTACCCAAACAATATTTACTGAGAAACGTACTTTGACCGTGTCATACCCACTTTAAACCACATACTTGTGATATGGTAGCCACATTATATACTGAGCATTTGTTTTATTACAGCTTGGCTCCTTTTGTCATCCTCCTCCTCATCAGCAAGACACTACGATCTCTTGGCATATTCTTGATTTATGATCTCCTGAAACATGTTCATCTTGTTATCTTTATTTTCATTGTAAAAGCTGGGTAAGTGCAATATCATTGTATTCAAAATTTCAAGTAGTATTCGGACCTGTGTAGCAATATCGGCCTTTGACAATATTTGATATTCCCAAATCTTATGGTCCAGATTGCTCTGAAAGTGATATCACTATTCGACCTTGGCGCATTTGTTTCCACATTTTTTTGTTTTTCAAAATCAAGCCTTGGATTTGGTTGAACAAGTCATGCTCACAAAATAACAGCATAAAACTGTTTTTGACATGGGACTCTGACATTGCCTTAGGCCCTATTTAAGTAATTTCCCTTGTGTGGGACCAGGTGGCAGCCCCTTGAGGGTCTGGATTTTTACAAAATTTGGGCACAAGAAAGAAGCACTGATCATGAATACACACTAAGCAGACCCTTACTGGCATTTTGTTTCTTTTTTTATTCAAAAAGCCTAATTCAGAGTAACAACCAGCTGACGGGCCGATTTCTCACGATGAAGGACATTTGATGGAGGGTGGGGAGGGTGGATGATATGGCTTAACAAAAATGGTTTATTAAGCAATAGTGACTAGATATTCTTTAAGTTTGTGATAATTTTTATTATATCTCAAGTAAGGAGGAAAGAATGTTTGTGAAGACTTGGCACAATACATACCTTGGTAGGTTGTGAGGTGTTTGGTGCAATTTTGCATATGAAGTAAGTATTCCTTGTTTCGAAACCTGAACTGTCAACCATTAAGCATAGAAGCAACTGATATTATTTTACAGTGTTTAAACTGTTAGACTGACAGATAAAATGCATCACAGCTTTTATATAAATAGACATTTGCATCATGTATCATTGATCATTATAAGTGTTAATATGATATGTAAATGTACAAAGTGAAACAGTACCCGGTCATTTCGCCCCCTTGCCAGTCCGCCCCAAAGTGAAAGTCGTTTTGCCCCCCAGTACCTACCAGTTCGCCCCCTTGATTTTACTTACACTAACTGTTAGTTGTTGTAAAAAAAATTCAAATACAGTTGATTTTCTTTTTCGATTATATTTTTTAACGACAGCAGCAGCAAAATGGCATGAAATGTGGAAACAAAAGTGATGAGGGGACTCACTTGAACTGAAATACCGCTATACCTACATGATGCCAGCTCATCACATCTTTTGTGCTAGTTGAAGTCTAGTGGTTTCTTCGTGTTGAGTTTTGTTAAGTTCGTGATTACATTTCCTACCTTACTTAAATACACTTTTCATGAGATAGGTATATTGGAAAACTTTTTTTTCGTATTTTAAGAATTGCATGGAATTTTATTTGGTAAAATGCTGACAAAAACTAGCACACGCAGAATATATTGTTGACCATACTCGATCACGTGTGCAATTAACTTAGAACAACCAATCAGGTGTCATGTGCGCGGTGTTCTCTGCCACATCCAAAAGGAATTTGGCACTAAAACTCTTTTCTGCTTATTTTCTTGTGTAATTTTCGATATTTGCATCAAAGGATGCAACATAAAGGAAAAAAAGGCACAAAAATGCCGAAAATAACAAAGGTATATTGTCAATAAATTAGGGGGCGAACTGGTCAGCACTTGGGGGCGAACTGGTAGGTCTTTGGGGGCGAACCGGTCATCGCTTGGGGGCAAACTGGTTTTTGGGGGCGAACTGGCAAGGGGAGAAATGACCGTATACCAGTGAAACAATATCTATACAATAAAGTTTTACAATACTTAAAACAAACTTTCTCTTTTCAGGTCCTGTGCATTATTTACTGTCACCCAGAAGCCATTCTCTGGTGGTAAACGGGTAACAAAGCATCAAGTAAGAAATCTTTTGTGATCATATGATTGTAATTTTTTTGTAGCAACCATTGTGTAGGAATAGTATGTACTGCCATCACCAAGTTTTTGGCTCCTGTGCCATGCTGTACATTGAGTCAGGCTAGCTATGATGCATACTTTATGGAAGAGGAGCTCATAATGCAAATCTGGCTCCTTCATAGCAGACAATTCACCCAGTAAAGAGCCAGTATATGCTTTCTTCAAAACTTTGTCTAGTGAACTTTAGGGTAAGTTACAGTATATTTGAGGAGGTTGCATGATTTTCATCATTACAATTGATTATTTGTTTATAATAAGCAATGTCATGCGTACAGACTTTTTGATTTCTTCCTGAAGTCAGAAGGAATCTGTGCAGTTATGATGGATACTTTTCATACCTGGTGAATGGATTTATCATATTGAGAGGAAGAAGTTTAACATTTTTGGCAGTGGTCAGAGGTCATTTGAGGTCACCAGAAGTCTCAAGTGGAAAACCTTGTAAACACAACATTTCAAAATACTGTAGGAGGCATTGGTGCTTTTATACTTGGCATGTGGATTTTTTTGGGGGTCAGCAGATTATCATAATTTTGCCATGGGTTTGGATACATATATACTATTGAGTTCACATGAATTCTATGAATGACAAAAAAAAAAGTCAACATCTTCCAAATTTCCTTTGATCTGCTACCTATTTGGTAGAGTAGGTAAAAAATGGTGGTAATTATATTGTGAACTTATAACAAATATTTGAAAAACTGTTTGACCTTCCAGCCAGCAATTGTTTTCAGTATATACAGAGCAGGTACTATATTTTGTCAACTTGCCAAGATGAACTTGTATTGATAAGTATAAAAAGTTTCTGTGTGAACTACATAACCCATGCAAATTTGTTGTGGTATACAGCAATGCAAGGTGTGAATTGATACGACCAACCTACACTAGATTGCCTGATCCTGTGCAAGTAATGATGTTGTGCCTAGCATTCTCGCATCCTGTATGTCTTCTTGTAGATGTGCTGAAGTTTGTGATCCATGTTGTGAACTCATTTGAATCATATTTCTTGTTTAACCCCAAATTTGGGTTCCGTCACAATTTATGTCAGCCTTTAATCTTTTTGATTGTCTCTAGAAGAGAAACATTTGCTAGTGTAAGTCAAATGTGTTTCAACTGTTCAACTTTCATTTGTAAATTTTTCTTGTGCTGGCTTGATTTTTAAGCTGCAGTATGGGGTGTAGGTGTACAGTTAGTCTAAGATTTCTTCCATGTAATGACCTATGGACTTCTTAGTTCTGACCAAGATTTTTTTGCTGGATTGTTTTACAGTGGCTGCGTATCACTCGTCATGCATTTGTAGCAACTCTTCTGACTCTACTCTGGTTATTTGGTCTAACTCTGTGTGGTCCTTTGAGGTATGTTATCCTTTTAAATCAGAACGAGGATACACAATTAGCTTTGAACCGGGTCATTCCATAAAGCTGGAGCATGGCCATATTGGGGTCACATAGTGCACAAATTCCTTTTGTTATAAACTATTTATAGTAAGTAATCATGAGTCGATCACTGCATTCGAAACGCCAGTACAGCGTGAAGGCGCAATGTGATTGCAATGTAAGCATGACCTGCATTGCATTTTCTTCAAACAACATAAAAAGCAATTATTTGCCTTGTTACTTTTGATGTCCAAAGCAAAAATGTTACTCATGGCCAAATTTTCAAGTTTCGGCATAAGTAGTAACTAGAAATTTGCAAAAAATGGTGACCAAAATGCCTTTGATGAAGCTCTGATTAAAAAAAAATTGATGGAAAAGACATTCTCTGTGATTATTTGTATAACTGTTCATAAATGTGGTAATTTGTAGCATTTTGTTTGCTTGTTTTTTGTAGCGATTGACTCAAGGTTCCTTCATGTTGCATGTACTGCCACCTACATTTCAAAATTTCATTTTCTATGGATTACACAATCCGAACAACACCAAAATATAGCACAATGAGGAAGACATATAACAAAATGTTGCAGCAAAGTTTCATTGATTTTTGTAAATGTTTTTAATATTTTTATGGTCACAGTGTTCCTTAAGTAATCAACTCATGTTACGCCCAGTATACTTAATACCAGGTAGAGTCATGTATGGTATCAAACTGATTGCAGTGAAAGTCTCCTCAATGGAAATTGGAAGAATATGATAAAGAATTATTTATGCATTAATATGTGGACATTATTTGGTGGTGTCAGGGCTAAATTTGCGAGAAATTTTGTGACATGGAAAGCATTGCTTTTTAGAGGGATTGTGTTCATAGCTCAAACATATTTGTATTACACCTGAGACATTTTTGCATGGCAGATGCATTAATAATGATTAGGTTTTCCATGAAACATTTTCAAAGACTTTTGGGTTGTCTCGAGATGTACACAAAATATTGTACCTACATAATGCACAGTGTCAGCTTTTTAAAGGCATGTTAGGTAGGTAAAATGTTAATGTGTAAAACCTTTATTTACCTACCATCCATATAACAGGATGGTTATATTATCAGGGTCCTATTTCACAAAGGGTTAAGGTCGATCTCAAGTTTGATTTCAGCAGGACGATTGCATGGCAGATCAAACTTACGATCAATCATAAGTATCTATGAAACAGGGCCCAGAAGAGAAATCTATAATTCAGATCAATCCAATAGAAGGATAAATTTATGTTCCCAAGTTTTATGGCACTTATATTAATAATAGGGGCAACTTTTACTGATGGATTCAGATGTTGCGTCAATTAAAATTTTAAAACAATTACTTCTAACTTGTACAATTGTGCTACTTGAACATCCCATGTTCTCAAGTACAGTACCTCCATCTTTCAAAGCAACATCGTAGTTGTAACATGCCATTGCCCAATGTGGATCCACTACGCACTCTGGATTTCTGAAAATGCTAAAATAGCAGTGTCATGTAACCAAAAAGGTGAACTTTTCCATCATATTTACTTCTGAATCTGTCATTAGCAAATTTAATTAGGGTGTGTGGCATGGCAGTATTCTTTTCAGGCTTACATTAAGTTGAACTTCGTGGTTGCAAAATTTGGGGGATTGTGACTGCTTTTCCAAGTTGCTAATACATGGTGCCAACTAAAATATATTATCAGTTCAAGGCTTTGCGAAAGATACCTTGTTTTTCCACTAAACTGTGTGACATAAACAGTGGAATCCTCCCCCCCCCCCCCCTTGATCCCATATTCCATTTTGTCTACTCTGAAAGAAAGACCTGAAAATGGACCCTGTGGGTATTGATATGAAGCAATTTTCATACAAGAAATAAAATGAAAAGTTTACAGTGTTGTTTATGTAGTAGAATACACCATTATAATCAAGAGTCTAGGGACTGCAAGACTGAATATAACCACATTTTATAGCATACTTGACTGAAATGTTATTGAGCTTAATAAGTGGTCTAAATTCAACAGCTATATGTGTAATGTGGTTTTTCCTTCACAGGGGCATTCTACTCTTTGAACACAGTGATATAGTAGTGAGTGGTTTCATAGCCATCATTTTTACCAACAGAGGAGGTGGACCTGCAAGAGTAAGTATTAAACTGTTTCACATATGGGCATTGAGAAAGTGCTACAAGATTGAAAATACTCTCATTACATCTGTCTCCCACTATTGCAGGCGTTGACATACTCGTTTTTTATTATTTGTCCATCGGGCTAGCGGTTCCCAAAGTCTACTTGTCCGCATGAATATGCACTAGTCCAAATGTAATCATCTAGTAGTAGCCGTTGAATTCCTGTGTGAAGAAGACTTCTGAGCTGCTTGCCCAACTACAATATTGAGCAGTCCACTTGTCCGAGTGATTTTGTACTTGCCCCGGACTATCGGGCGGGGGATTTGTGGAACCGTGCACTATGGACTGTAAAGCAGTTCAGGGATTAAAATCTATTTCAAGGGGTACAAGGACATAGCCCTACATGTAAAATAATAAACTTACGCCACTCAGTAGAATGGAGCTAAATTAAAGTAACATAGTAAAATGATTGTCTATAAAGTAGCCCGTAATTTCACCATGCAAGTACTGTAGTAAAGGTTTTTAAGTTCAGTGTAATCGAGATTTTATATTACTTCCTGGTGTTTGCTTCCTTGTGGATAATGCTTGAATTGTATCTGGTAATAACATCTCAACATTTGAGAGTTGCCATCTTTTAACCTTATTATTTTAAATGAATTCAATCACTTGTTCCAGCAGATTCAGTGGAATAGTTCTTCACAGAATTTAATCATTTTAATCTAACATTGCTAAGAATGCAGATCTCATGCTTCATTTGTGTTTAATGATTCTACTGATAATCAGTTTCTCTGCCAAACCAGAACAAAAACAGTTACAGAAGTTGAAGTTTAACCTTCAGTCCATTTGGGGCCAGGACTCGTCGAAGCTTCATTTTAATTCTTCCAACTGTTTTTGTGCAGGTTTGGTCATCTCCATTCCATACAATTCAATTTCTCCAGCCAGATGTGTGCTTATGTGGAAAACTTACGACACCATGAATTATGTCTGTTGAGAAAATTACTCCTTATCTTTTAAAAAAACAGATAAAATGAAACTTTCCTATAAAGTGGAATGCACACTGTAGGTATGGAAAGATACAAATCATGTGGCTTCACTGGTTAAACACACAGTGATACATTGCATCAGCTTTCTCCCTTACTTCATTTTCAGTGGGTTCAAAAGATATCCCCACATATCTGTTGTATTGATGAGTACTAAATTTGCTGTTGCTCAATTAGGGAATGCATTATTCATCTGACAATTATTTGTCCTTCTGCAGGTGAGGGCAGCAGTAATGTTCTTTTCTGCAATCCTCATCCTTCTCTTCTTTGATGTTGACCTACCGTCTAGCCAGGAGGAACACCGTATCCTTTCAAAAGAAATGTTTTAATGGTAGCCCACAAAAGTTGTTGCTTTTACTTTCAATGAATAAACATTATGCTAATGTTAGCTTGTACTAATATTAACATCTTGGGAAGTAAAGCACTAAACTTACGAAACTTCAGAGTCACAATATTCTCAGAAATGGGCCAGATAGATTTATTACACATTAAATTTAGTATTCTCTCTATTTTGCTGTTTCTTCATGGAGAGTGCTTTGTCAAATTTACCTGTTTGATTAGTGTCCTACAATTGCATATTATCTCATTTTAAAGTCACTGTTTGGAGACTGTCTGTCTCTATATTCCTTGTTGCAGGTTTGAAACAGCAAAATTTGTTTTAAAACAACTACAGTAAGGGGTTTAAATACCTGATTGATGGGATGTGCTCTACTGTCACAGAAAACCTCGTTGATATTTCAGGTTGGATTCAACTTTTACAGTGATCTCATTTCAGTTTATCATAGTGAAAAATTTGCTCCCAATGTGCATCTAAACATTTCTTCTTTCTGATGTGAAAATGTGCCAACCTTGTGAGAAAAAGTTAAGGTGTGGACATTTCAAACAGAGTTCACTAATTTTGTGAGGAAATAACGCAGATAGATTTGTTAAACATTTGTCCTTTTTGAGTGAGATCAAAAGTCATAACAGATCATTAGAGGTCAAACTTTGAAAACCTTGAAAACCCTGTAAACATGATATCTCAAGAAAAGAAACCATACTGTTTTTGTTATAAGTCAAAGGTCACTGTTGCAGTGGAAATAATAAATTATATCTAATATCAGTATGATGATGTGTTACTATTGTTGTACAAGTTTTGTCTTTATTGTTGTTGAATTCTTTTTAAACCTTCTTTCATTTTGGTGAATTTAAACAGATTGATAGAGGGATTTGTATACTCCTTTAATTAGACCATTTATGGTTATGTCACACACTGTTTGGCATAGAGCATGCACAAGATGATGCATGTTAGGTTATGCCTGTGTTAACACTTGTGTGGTTGCACTCAGAAAGCAGGCCTTGAATTTCAAAGCGTGCGAGTGCAATCTCACACCATCACTCACCTCAAATCACGGTGAGAAGTGATTTTTTCACACCTAGATAAAGAATGGGAACTCAAATATATTTAAGTTTAATAAAACAGCACACCTACCACACTCGTTAATTTCCTGAGGAGTGTGATTTGTAGCACACCTGGAAAATCTGAAACTCAAGGCCTGAGAAAGTAGGTGTATTTGACTTATTTGAATATTACTGTAGGTCAGGGATGTAGCTAGCAAAATTTGAGTGCCGGATAATTGTCTGAGCTGGGGAAAGCACCTCACCCCACCCCATGGCATCTACCCCATTTTTCAGCCATTAATTTTTCATTTTTCCCTCCTTTTACTCTAAGGAGTAAATTTAGGGCTAGTTTTAGGTATATTTTTCGTTGTGACGATGTGTAAGAGCACCTTTATACCAACTCTATTGCCAAACAGCTATGTCTTCATTTGTTTGTAAACATGATTGAGTCTACATGCATTTATCTTTAACAAAATCTTTTAGCTGAGGGTACTCACAAAAGTGCATTGACCCATCTTTTTTATCAAGCTGTGTCGTGGATGGGAGTATCTGACCACAAGGTGAGCACAATTAGTTCTATAGACTGTACAAGGTCTATTTTTAACTAAGAATGGCAGACTAAGTAATAAACAACAAAAGTTACTTGCTGTTGGCATTTTCAATTGGTCATTCTTTTTTTGTGCAATGGACACCACTGTCTATGTTTAATTTATATCTTTAGTGACTTGAAACATTCCTTTGCTACAGTAATGAGATGATGATGAAGTGTACAAAGGTTAGTGCAAGGAGATAAAAACCAAGCAACATACAGTACATGTGTAACGAGATGAAAATTGCTGTTGGCATTTTCAATCGGTCATTCTTTTTTGTGCAATGGACACCACTGTCTATGTTTAATTTATATCTTTAGTGACTTGAAACATTCCTTTGCTACAGTAATGAGATGATGATGAAGTGTACAAAGGTTAGTGCAAGGAGATAAAAACCAAGCAACATACAGTACATGTGTATCGAGATGAAATTTAAAACAAATAAATTAAAGACTATTGAAATTATGAGCTTTATATTGGAAGTTGGTGAGTTAGGACTTCGGTTCTTTCAAAAGAAGATAAAGGACCAGGAATAGGAATCTGTACAGTATAGTTCTTTAGCCAAAGTTTGCCTTACAGTTACTGATGACTGTGACATTCCAACTTTTCAAATTTGCAATGTTGCATTTAATCATGTGTGATTTTACTCTTGTTTCATAAAATGGGAAAACAATATGATTTCTATATAAATATCATAGTTTAGATTATGTTGATTGTATATTCTACAATAAAGAACAGTGGATAAATATTGTAAAACAGTTTTGTGAAAGTGATTGTCAAATTTTTACTACCGTTGGGTTTAAGTTACCAATATTTCTCATCTTATTAAAGGCAATATATGTGTTAGAACTAGAATATTTCAAGTCTCAGTAGTACCATAGCTTTGTCAATGGACATGTGATTTTTCTGACCACTAAAACTTTCACATTGTTTTAAACACTTGCAGGGTGGAGTGGCACTTCTGGTTCTGACATTGCTGTTGAGCGTTGCTTTTAAAAATACTTCAAGAAAGTTATCTGTTGATGTTGGGGGCAGCAAACGACTCCATTCCTTGTCCACATTTGTGTCGACCATTCTCCTCTTCCCATGGGCACTACTTCATCTCTTCATTCACGAGGTATTGTTGTTAAAGAACAGATATTTGGTCATATACACAAGGGCAGGTTTTTATAATTTTTTTTTTTGCTTCAGAACCTATTGATGTGCTTGCACATATAGTTAGTAGCTTTAATCATGTTGTCTTGGAACACTGAACAGGCTTATTGATGTCATATCAGTGCCCTAAATGAGAGCTGTTACTTGTGATTACTAATTAGTCACTTAACAAGGATTCTTAGCACTACTGTTGGCATATGTAACACAAAGGATTACACTGTATCACAAGAAGGATAAAATTCACTGGCCTCATGCTTGGCAAGTAATTCAGTTTTATATTCAGAGTTATTTCGCATATGTTTGGTTGTAGGATGCAGACATGAATATTGTATGATTTACAGAATAAAACATATGCTGGACACTAGAAGAAATGCAAAATTTTTTTCGATGCTACTGACTGTAGTTGTACAAAACTGAAAAGGAAAAGCTGTTTGATTTGTAGAGGTCAAATTTATTTCAGGTCAGCAGAGGCCAGAGTTGGAAACTGGACACCGAGTATCTAAAAAAGGGGTAGAGGTGACAGATCTCATATCTTGTATGTGGATAAATCCTGGTGTGTTTGGTGCCTGTTTCAACCGTTATTCTTGTCCATTGTGATTTTTAACATCAGCTTGCATATACATGTCAAAATATATAGGGATTATATGTGACGTCACACAATCGGGATTGCCAGGCAAAACACACATGCAGATAGGGTATAAATTTACAGCACACGTGCATGGCATAACCATTGATACTACTGTGACACAATGGAAGCGTACCCTTCAAAACCAAAGAGACACTTGGCCTTGTCCTTTAAAGCCAAAGAGATGCGATCACATGACGTCAGTGAAATCCCTCTGTAGGCATCAATGCAACAGTTCTAGAGAGGCTATGTACAACAAGCAATACCTCTTCTTTTGATTGCATATATTTCATCTCTGGGCTTCACACAAGCTGATGAAGGCACACTTTTCTGTGGCAGTTAAGTAGGGCTGTGGGAATCATTGAGTCACTCTGTTGTATGTTGTTTACTGATATAGTGTAATTAAGATATGCCACATTTGTATTTGAATGCAGAGGTAGTGATTTTACAGTGCACATACCACATCACAAAACGAATGTTGTTTTTGTCGTTTTAGCGTGGTCCAGTTTCGTGGTGGCCTCTTATCCTTCCCATCGCTTCAATCATTATTCTTGTGTTTGTCCTGGACTATTACATTGAATCAGTCTGTTCTGCTAGATTACAGCCCAACCAAACTGCTCGTTACTCAACATACACACTCATCATATCAGCAGTTGGATTCAGTTTCATTTGGGGTATCCATAGAAATAAGCAAGAAGTGGAATCTTCACTGGGGGACTCATCCACTGAACATGCTCTGACTGGTGGTGTTCTGTTTAGTGCTGCTTTGTTTTTATTGGGTGAGTATACACATGGTGTCAGATGTTAAGCATCTACTAATAAATGGTACTATGTCAGGGCTTGAAAATAAGCTTTTCCTCTCTGGAGCTAAAAACAGCTTCTGACAGCCTTAATATTGAAGCTTTTCTGGAGCCATTTTCCTATTGTCTCGAGCTGTTTTCAATTTTTCAAAGAAACCACTGTTCCCTGCATGTAAAATTCTCTGATGTCTCGAGAATGTTACTTACAGTGCAATTACAGGCTTCAAAGTGATCCTATATTTCCTATAATTTCCTATAAATTTCAAAAAGTCCTATATTTCCTATATTTGTATGATTTTAGGCTTGTTTTCCTATATTCTCCTATATTTTTCTGATCTTGTCAAAAAAAAAAAAACCATTTTTCTTTTATATGGTGATTTGAGGTGAAAATTTCAGATAGATTCTTTTTCCAAGATAGTTTTGTAGACTCAGAGTGGCTTATTCTGACAGGTAGCAGTGTATAGATGCCAAGTATCTTAATTAGATGCAAGTACACAATGGCCAGTTATAGGATTTGGAAATGTTCTCATATGAATCAGCATTGGGCACTTATGAGCACTCATTTCATCACCCATAAATGTTCCACTCTCACACCTGTGATTTTAAGTACTCTATGATTTCATCTCTTTGAGGGAATTTTAGTGGTATTGTAAGGGGGTGGATTAGAGCCTTTTGCCTGGCATCCCCTGTAGTCTTGCAGTCTCCCACATTTTAAAACCCTTACCTATGCTTTGTGTGCACAGAAAGCTGGTCTGCTATATAACTGATTCTTTCATTCAAAATATTGTAGTACAATGGTTTGAAATACCAGTATTTTCCCTTTCATCTGCCATCATTCTTCAAACTTTGTTAACCATTAGATCAGTTGATTGTCCAAAGTGTTGTACAATTAAAATTTCCCCTAAAGAATAAGAACTTAGTGCTTTGAGAAAATTAAAGGGGAATTTTCATGATCCCAGACAGTTCCAATTCTCCCAACTATGCAACTTCTAGCTCCTCCCGTAACTGTATGAAGCTCTTCCTTGTGCAGGAATAAACCTGTTTTATTGCTTAAGGCCATGTCCTGGTGAGCATACAAGGCTATAAAATGTAATAAAAGCACTCTCTTTGCCTTGTGTGGAATGTGAGCTACTCTGCATCTTTCAAATTTTCAAACTTTGATGTCAATCAAAGAGCAGTCACCAACTGAGAATTTTGATACCCCCACACTAAAAATATACTTTGGGGTGATGACTGCCTGTCTTTAAGAATCTCTGTAATGTTTACAAGTTTACAATGTGCAGATCTCTAAGGAGGTTTTCCCTAAACTCCACTAGAAGCTCTGTGGTAGGTCTATGGATACCACATCAATTTGCCCAACAGACCAAAGTGGAAATCTAATCCATGTATGGGTCTGGTGCTGCAGTGCCCATCATTGGTGACAAGTAGGGGCACTTGCCACGTTGTCCTTTCCCTAATTTTGTCATGTAATTTCCTCAATTGAGATTTTAGATGTTAAGTATGTTAATGCCCATTCGGTTCTGCACACTGTAGGCATCTTGACATATGTGGACTACACTGTTCTGCCAAGTTGTACAGATTCAAAGTGAGCAGTGGCATTTTTAGGTTGAGGGACCATTGGGCCATGCCCACTTTCCTTCCCTAATGCTGATTTTTTTTTTCTTTAATTTAATTTAGTAACCTAAAATCTGATTTTGAAAATAAATTTTACTTCAAGAAGATAACATATTTAGCACCAGATTACATGTAAGTACACCCAATCATTCAAAAAATTTTCAAAGGTGAGAGGGACACCCCCTCCCCATGTTGGTAATCACAGAATAAACTGCATGGCCCCCATGAGAAAGTTCTGGCTATGCCACTGGAGTGAGTTGGAAGGTATTCATAGCAACCATACAGTTGCCATAGGCCTGTGATCTTGGTCTGACTATCATCACCCATGTGTCACACTTTATATCAAGATTGACTAGCAATAAGGGTGTCTAGTTTATAGCAAAATGTTTATTGAGAGACCATGTCTTGTTATTTAAGCAGCAAAAAAATCAAAAGTTTCCTTTCCTCAGCCCTGTAATTATTGGAGCTGAGGTGAATTCTGTCTGTTTACTTTAGGACATAAGCAACAGTTTATTGTCCACATTAACTACCCATCCATTCAGAGCACCATCATGGTCACATTCTGTGTTCTCACCTTCTGATATTGCAAATTTTGGTGCCTTTTTGGTATGCACAAATAATAAGATTTATGGATACTTTATTCCGGGGTCAAAATACGCAAATACACCACCTTCAGGGGATTTACTCTTTCCCTTCCATCAAAATATTTAGGTGGTATACTTAATTCCATGTTGATGGTAGAACCACACTTTTCTGCCACATAGTCCACACTTGTGATACTGTTAATCACGTTTGTATCATTTAAACAGTATAGTTCATTAGTTTCCTAAGGTACTGTGTTCTCCCCATCCACAACTTTGAGGATTTTTGAAGATAATTAGAACTGCTAGTGTGTGACATTCCTATATTTACTCTATATTTTCCTGGAAAAATCCGATAAAACCCGATATATTCATCAGTATCCTTCCTATAAAACCTCCTATTTTT
Source organism: Holothuria leucospilota (assembly GCA_029531755.1). Taxonomy (NCBI): domain Eukaryota; kingdom Metazoa; phylum Echinodermata; class Holothuroidea; order Aspidochirotida; family Holothuriidae; genus Holothuria; species Holothuria leucospilota. The sequence goes on along the minus strand of CM055974.1, from coordinate 35,754,772 downwards.
CTGTGATGGACCACTTTGAAGCCTGCAATTAGTAAAAGAAATTCAAAATAACAGAGACAGGTAATAAAACAATAGAGCATTTTTGGTGTAACATCAGGCAGTACTACGCATGGTGTGGTCACTCCATTTCTGAAAAACTTGGAGGGGCTGGGTGCATATCTAGCCTATGGCAGGTTCAGATTGACCTCGGTGGCACCTTAATATGGAGAAGGGGGGGTGGGGGGTGGGCACAGGCGTTCATAAATTCTACTGCATCATGAATCTGGCGCTATTTTTAGAACCAGACAAACACCCACTTTTCTGTTTTTGTGGCACATTTGCGGGGGTCTCTGGCGCTTTTGCACCAGAGTGCCAGTCTATTTTGGAGCCCTGCTATGTACATCTCTTTCTATTAAATATTGTACTGGTTGGCTTTTTGGTTTCCATGATAAAAGAAATGAACAATTGCATGAGTACACACTTTGTTTTAGCTGAAGTACCTTCATTTACTTTGGTGGGGTTCAAAGATCGTTGAGATTAGTAGTCGGTTGATGTCATTGGCATGGGAATGAAACATATGAAGTATTATTTTTTGTAACAGATGATATGGCAAACAATTTTGTTAGACTTCTTACACCCCAAAATTCTATTCCCGAAATTTGTGAGAATTGAGAGGTATCCAGAAAATGAAATTGGCAGAAAGTTTTAAAAATATTGGAGAGACTGTGTGTGTAGAAGACACTCAAACAGCTATTTACATTACTTTTATAGATCTTCTGGTATGAAGCCCACTTACATTCACTTTTCTGTGTCACTCAAACAAGACCTTATGCAACAGTATGCTAACATGTATTGTGTTGGGGTATTGAGCCTGTACCGAATCATGGCACCTAGCAAAAATTTCAAAACAAGCTAGAAAGATTTTTTTCCATCAAATTTGGCAAGTATTTAAAAGGTGTTTTTTCTGTCCTAAAGTGTGCTGTGTCAGACAGCTTGACATCTTACCCTGACTCTGTAAGAGTCGAAAAATGAATGTGTTTCTGCCAAAATTTTCAGTGAGTTTTTGCCTTTATGATGCTTTGAAGCTTTGTGGATACTAAATCGTGTTGAATACTAGGCTGGTACAATTGAAAGGCCAGTTTGGATGTGTGGGTTTGGATATACAGGGTTCGGATAAACAGAGTTTTACTGTATGTGGGTCACAGGAATCATTTCGTTCAGTATGACACTTATTTTCATTCACTTTTCCAACAATTTCTCTAAAGTGCCATACTATACACAACATCAGAAAAGTATTTCACAACTGGCATACAACTCATTCAAAACTAGTAATAATCTACATAAATTATACAAAATCTCATACAAGAAAATGTGACAGATATTTTTTTAGTAGACCCTAATAACACACACCCTCAAAGAGTACCAGAATAGGCACAAAAGTCTCATATTTATCAAGCTTTTCTCTCATTAATGAAGGTTTCCCTGTACTTAGTCAATGTAATGGCCCATTCCATTTAGCTAGGGGTGATTCACATTACCAGACCATATGCATCTCTTCCCATGTATATTGCACTCACCAATTAAATTTCTGAACTGCAGGAAATCTGTTTTCTTTATGTGAGAATAGTCTTGGCATTTCACTTATTTACAATAATGCTGATTCGCCTCACATAGTATCACAGTGTTACCTTTTTAGGCAATCAAACACTCATATCGTTTGGAACTCGCCCAGTGTACTACAATATGATAAAAGAGAAGTAACTTGCATGAAAATAAATGACTGGCAGCCAGCTACCAGCAATGCTTGGAGGAATCCATCCTCTCATGCACCGACACCATCGGAGTACCTCAAACGACATACTCGACTGGGAAGAGAACCCAGCATTAAACCCTGCCTCCAAAGGTTCTTTTTAGCCGTAGGTTATCTAGGTATCATACAGGGATGCATTGGGACAATTCAACCATTTGTTATAGGCTCTGTAATTTGATGTAACACCAAATTGTGTGTAAAGACGATATACAAACTTCAAAAACATTCAGGAAATATACTTTTTTACAGTCTTCATAAATGCGGCCTGTGAACTTAATATGGGGGCATTATTGATTAGCTGGATAGCACTCCCTGTCATGTAGACAACTGAAGCAGTGAGTGTGCAGTTTAAGGCTAGCAGTGAAAGGGGTAACATATTTTTTAAGTACTTTATTCACATTTCCTAAACAGAGTGAAATGCCCAGCCAGAAGTATACTTCTCTCACCGTGGAAAAGCCAGTTTGGACAACTGGGAGAAGTGTCAGTTGTATTTATAGTGGTAACTGAGATTGTAGGCTACGTATTTTAACAATATTACATGGGGAGAATAGTGTAAAATAACTGTTACACCTTTCTGTTATAGGCTTCTTTACATTCAGTACCAGGGCGAAAGATGAGGGAATGTTGGTGATGCTAGAGAAGTGGTTGTTGCTTTTGTTTGTTTGTTTTTTTTTTTTTTTGTTTTGCACCATGAAGTTACCCAATGTACCCTGTTGGTTGTCCCAATGCACCCCACATGTGGGGCATAGTGGAACAAAAACTTGAAAGCCTATGAAATCATGTGTGGAACATGGCTCATAAAATTTGAATGCATGTGAAATTGCACTTTGTTGTGTTTAAATAATTAGTGTAATATCTTGCCACTATCATGTTCCAAAATTGCTATGAACGGTAAATGTAAGTATTCCAACATGCCTCACTTTCCCCTACAGAATAATGTGTTTATGATATGATGCTTGTCCCCCCCCCCTTTCCTCTATTAAAGGCTTTGTAGGTTGTCATCCCACTGTTAGTTACTGTTTTATTTACAGTAACTTTTGTATGCGCCAGCCATATAATTGTAATATTTGCTTTAAAGGGTAATGAAGAGCAACCTAAAGGAGAGATCATTTGTGAGTGTACTACCCCTCATTTTGAAATAAGTCAAAGAATTTCTTTATAGCTTTAAATTTTGAAGCAAGATTGTGCATGCTTTTGTCCATAGCCACCCGTGTACTTGGTCAACCAGCACAAAGACAAGGTTCTGCAGGAAGCTTTGTTGGGTATACATCTGGAGGTCGTCCCTTGTATAACATCACTGGTGACACTCTTCACAAAACCTCCCAATCTCTTGTCACCCTTTCAAGGAACATTTTGAGGCAAATACTTGAAGAGTATGATTCCAGACAAATCTTTTACTTCTTGTGTATAAATATGGTAAGATTTCTCTGCATTGTATTTTATTTCTTTTTTTTTTCCTTTTGAGCACTGTGGCATGTCATTTTTTTTTTCACTTTATTTGACACATACCGCAGAAACATCTCAGTGGTTTTAATATTATATACCCTTTCATTGAAATGAGTTGATGTAATCCAGTACTAGTAGAGCTGTAAATAAGTCTCCTTAAACCATGCAACATGGTTTCAATTCATCCATCTCCGTAACAAGTGAATAGTTTGTGTGGCAATGGAAATCGAGGTCCAAGTGCTTAAAGACTCTCTGAATGTATAGTAGAACCGTCCCATCTGGTGGTTTCTGCTCACTGCTAATGTGCTAGTGGGTAGCTTGTTCATGGTGTCTGTGGAACTGAGGCTGGGAGTTTCCATTATTGGGACATCAACTCTGCTGTGTGCGGGATTCTGGTGGTATAGAAATAATGTGATGTGTAATCCTTGTATACATGAGTAACCTTTGAGGCGACCTCATGTTTATGTGACCTTTACACTTGGCAGCACTTAAGTGATTTAGTTGTTCCTGTTGAAAATATTTTTGTAATACTATTGCAGCCCAGAACTGGATGTGAATTTGCAGTCCAAAACTATTGATAGGCCTGTAAATATTATGATGAAATCCTTTGAGGATACAGCTTAAACTTGATAGATACTGTACTACAATACACTCTGAAAATAACAGTAAAGCTATGATTTAGATGATCTAGAGCTACAGCTTCTGACTTTGAGTCTTCTTGTCCAGATTAAAAGCTGTTGTGAATGCTCCTCAAGTCTCTATGTGCTGTATATGCAAACAACCCTATACACAAAGTCTATGTGCAGACTAGGAAATTAACAGTGGTTATTCATATTCTGCAGTTACATACCAAATCTAGTTAAAAACCGTCGTAGGAAAAAGATGAGCTTGCCAAGTAGGGGCCATATAGGGTTATAGCACCATCAGTCACTGCAAAGTTGACGGATGCTTATTAACTCCTCGGGACCTGTGTGGCTGTGTGAACTCATGCATGGCGACATGCAGGGTGCATAGTGAGCAGTGATAAGCTGCTATGTAGTTAGTTGAGGTTTAACGGCCCAGTTCCCATCCAACTGGTTCAAGCTGAGCAGGCCACTGCCTTTTTTCCAGTTGTGGCTCACTGGCTTGTTTTCCCTTACTCCAGTGCTTATGCGGAGCATCACGCACAACAGCAGAAGGTTCCATTTTTAAAGTCTGCTGCCATGTAAGATGGCATCTAACACTGTGTTAAAATGTGGCGCTCCCTATAGTGTATCGTAAAGAAAACATTGTCTTTACCCAAGACTAATTAACATTAGGATGAGAGGGACTGTTAGTATTGACATATCATGGCTTCCAACTGCCCTACAGTCTACAGCTGTAAATTTGTAGTTCTATAATTCCATACTTCCATACAGTATTCTGGTATGAATGATAACAATATGAATGTTAAATATTGTTAGTCAGAAACAACTTCGGCTGATGCACTCTTACATATTCTTGAATCTTACATGATATATTTGTATGTTTTTATACCAATTTTTTTTCTTTGCAGGCTTTCACTTTTGTAGAACTCATTTATGGTGTCTGGACTAACAGCCTTGGATTGATATCAGATGGCTTTCATATGATGTTTGATTGTACTGCACTGGTTGTAGGACTCACTGCAGCTGTGATGTCTCACTGGAAAGCAACAAGAATATTTTCATATGGGTAAGTCTTTCACAAGACCTGTAAATGCTAATTTTTGGCTTGTTGAGTCAGTTTTGAATTTCACTGATGGGTACATTGCATGCAGTGATACTTGTGAGTTGAGACACTTAGTGTATAAGTATGGTAGCTTAAGAAGCTCACATGAAAACCATTTTACTGATACACCTTTATTCAAGGTACTTCAGTAGGCAGAGTTGGAATTTGTAGTTTTCTGATATGAAAGTCTGTAAAAGGTTATGATACAAAGGCAGCTTCACACCAGGAAGGTCAACATAGCCATAGAACGAACTTAAGGAGGAAAGCAGTATCGTTAGAAGCAGCTTGTGTAAGGGTTGCTGGCATGAAGCAGGTTGGTGACTGGATGGCAAACTTGGTGCCTCTTTTCATATGGTAGTGTTATAGTAAGGTTTCAAGTTCAACATATTGGTACTGGCGAGCCAGGAACTGATGATACCTGTTTATTAGACGCCAGTAATTGTTGCGTGTCAGTGAGGAAGTTTTCAGGTGTGATGTTGCAGAGCAGAGTGTTATTGAGGAAGCTGTTTGGTGTTTGTAGTTGTTGCCAGATGAATGTTTGGGTGACATGATTATATTCAGTGCATTTGGTGAGAAATTTGTCTTGTAGAGTGTGTAGGCAGTTGACAGTGGTTGGTGTTAAGTTGGTCATTTACAATGTTGTTGGGTCGATAGACATGGAATTGAAGTGCAATTCTTGTAGCTGGGCATACCTTCGGAATTCTTGTCACAGATGTGAATGAGGCTGGGGAAGCACATTCTAGTAGTGAGTTGGATCACAAGTTTTTAAATTTTAAGGGTAGTTGTGTAGGTTGTCCTCTTGTCGGAGTGGTTCCCTTTTATTCTGCATAATTGGATGATGGGTGTCACGGCTCTTTGATGGCTTGTTGTTGTTGATGTCCATTGAGGCCTAAGCATCAGACTTGTGTCATTAAGTTTAATGTTTGAGGGTCAGGAAGCTAATTGGCTCATGGAGGACTATATACCAGTGTGAGCATGGATGAACACTGGCAAGATCATTGGCCTTCTCTTTTTGACTAGTGCTCAGAAGTTAATGAGACAGGCATGTACTAACCTCTCCCAGTCCTGCTCCCTCGATTGCCTTGTAAAGTCCCCATCCGACAGACGTGAGTGTATCCCCAGTCTTTACCCACTTGCCCAAAGGCTGGGAGGGGTGGAGGTTCCTTGCTCTGCACCACTGCTCGACAGCTGAACTGAGCAAAGCGAACAACTTCCTGAATCAGTATAACGCAGGGTAGAAGCAGAAGGAATAGTGCTGCGTGGGTGTGTGTTCATGCACAGTATAAGAAACTTGTTGATAAACAGGATACCTGAAAACAGGAAGCTTGGTGAATCATATTCTTAACATTTGGGACTTCAGTAATGTGTGTGGCTACTTTGTCAATGCAGGGGTGGCCCATGGTGTGTGTGTGTGGGGGGGGGGGGTTCATGGGGGAGGGTTATGAAAGGCGCTCCCCCTCCCCGACCAGTCCTAACAGTTAACTTGTTTTTCTCTAGTAAAAAGTGTAAGTATCCAATTTTTTTTCGGTAAAAGCCCAAAACTTTCAAATTTCAAAAAAAGGTGCAAAACAATCTTTAATAAAAACTGTAACTTTTGAAAATGTCTTCAACTCTAGCCCAAACTTTTCAAATTTATTCAATAAAAGTGCAATAAAAACCTTCAACCATGCAGAAAAACTTTGCGTTCTCATTCCCTGTGACAGCCTGTCACTTTTGTCTGGGATTTGGGCTGCTCCCCCCTCTTTTCCCAGCAACCTGTCAGGGAGCTTGGCCCTCATGTTGGTGTTAGGCAATCCTGGCACCACCCATCATTGGTGGTTGTAGGTCACAGAGAATATAACAATACTTGGTATATTTTCCAGTATGCTGTCTTGTAGTTGTAGCAAACAGGATGTGGTATCTTGTTGATGGAAGACTAAAATGTGTGTGTAGATGGTCTAACTGTAACTAGGCTGTCGCTGATGTTGAAGTAGTATGTTAGGTGAAGGAGGGTGTTTGAGACTAAGGGTGTAATCAAGTTGTATTAGTACATGTCCTGTGGCATTGTACAAATATTGGGTGGATACTCTTGCATTAAGGCCTGTAACAGATTCTTTCTTAAGGATTACCTCTAGAGACTTACTTGCTTTACTGTGTGTAGCAGAGCCTAGACTCAACTTTTTGCATTGAAGTCCCCTAAGTCCTTGTGCAGGTGTTGATGTTTTCTAATGATTTTGTGAAAAAAGTCTGTAGGAAAGTGGTCGGGTTGGTGGGACCTTTATCGAGATGATGGTAATCTTTTTGGGGAAGTCGTTGTGATTTGAATGGCTGAGCTGAAGCCTACAGGCAATGTGGATTCAGTGGTGGGAGCCTTGATGTTATTTTGTAAGCAATGATTGTTCCTCTGAGATAATGTGTTTAGGCAGGAGTTCCTGTATTTGTGTCATTTTGTAGAATTAGAATGCACTTTTTTGTGAAGTGTTCCTTTGAGGTTGACAATGTCTGTGTGGTGGCCGTGGATAATAATGTAAAAGTGTGTATGTTTGTCTGTTAGTATACATATGTTAAGGAGTAAGACTTTTGGGTTTTGTTTGTTCTGGAGGCACTGTCATGGTGGTGCTGTGTTGGCAAAGTTGTAGGATCTGAGCTTGCTTGTTAGTGGCCCATAAATTTCTGGCTTTGTCTCTGCAGTGACCATGATTATCTTGAGAATGAGCTTCAGCAGTTCTTATATTATAGATACAGTTATCTGCTGGTTAAAGGTTTGGCCCAGTGATCATGTTTGTAAGAAAACAGTGAAAATGGGGATTGGTCTGAATAAGGATGCGTAACTACTTCTGGGATTCCAGCTGTTACAAGTCTGGTGCTGAGTCAAGAGATGTATAATACCTTTAATTTCCTAATATTGTTCATGATCTGGTCCAATCAATTTTCTAATTTCTTTCATTTGTTGATCATCTTTTTCAGCAAGGCTACCACTGAAGCTGGTGTGTGCTTGTAAAAGTGGGTTGTACAGTGAAGGGCCATGAAAAAAATTTTGTATACTGCTCACATGCATAAACGTTTATGTTAAGAATGACATGGCAGAGTGCAGGGTAGTTCTTAGTATCATAAAAAGGCAAAGTTTGATGACTTGTAGATAGAAATGTTGCAAACTATACTGTAAGATAAATTTTGGGCAGAGAATGCATTGTGAAATGTTAATGGTGACAAAGCTCAAGAAGTTGTGTCCTGTTACCATTTGGTGTTGTGTTGTAAAAGGTATGTTTCATTTTCTTACAGTTATGGAAGGGTAGAGGTTCTCTCTGGATTTGTGAATGGTCTATTTCTAGTAGTTATTGGAGTTTTTGTATTCATTGCTGCTGTTGGGAGACTTGTGGACCCACCAGAGATAAATACTGACAGGTTACTGGTAAGTTGAAGTACCAGTATGCATGTAGAGTACAGAAATACAAAACCTAAGAGGGAAATGTTTGGCTTTGTTTACATCTCGCAGGCACAAAAGTTAAATATTTGCAGATGTATGTCATCGTATTAATGGTGAGTGACATTTCATGTCATGCTGAATGGCCCATTCCACAGTTTAGCATAGTGCAGGCCTACAAAAGAAGCTACATTTGGCAGTTGTATGACGTGGTGATGGTAAACGTATTTCAGGCCAGTAGCCATACAAAGCACTGAAAAGGGGGAGGGGGTCCAACTACTTTTTAGGGTTTGCATATTTCTCAGTGGGCTAGAAATGTTTAGGCAGCAGTCATTTTTGTGAGCTGAGTGTCTCGTTTCTCCTTTTTTGTATCTTTTTTTTCTTTGACACTGCGGCTTTAAATATTTTAGGTCTTGACATGCTAAATAATTGTCAGGTCTTGAATTTGTAGTATGACCGTTTATGATCATTAACTAGTGGGTCATAGTTGCATATTCGCAAGGGGTACATTTAAAATTATACTATTAATCTTTTAAACATATTATATGAAGTAGAGAATGTCCTTTAAGTGTTTATGCTTGGTACATAATGAGATCAGGAAACCTGTAACTTTTTCACGGCATGTATGAATCTTGTTTCTTACGGTAGTCTAATGGCATGGCATAAAGTTGAAATAAAAAGTCGGAAGACTGTGCAGGGTTGGTAGACTTGTCATTGGCTTCCAAAATTTCAAAACGTTTGCACTCAATTTGTCTAGAACAACCTAAATGTTCAAGGTGGGGCATATGTGTGTGGGTGTGTGTGTAATACAAAAGATTGTAGATAGGCAAGTTCTTAGTAGAATATTCAAAGGGGGGCACTTTACATGATAGATATTTTGGTGGTGATATTCGAAATGTGATCTATGTGGCTATTGATATGTTTCATCCTTCTCTACATGTCAAAAAAGCTGAATGTAAAAATGCAAGCAGTGTTTCCAAACAGTAAGTGCAAATTGAATATGTGGGAATATCAGGTGGCTTTCTTACGTTACCGGTCGATCAACTTAGCAGGTATAACCCTTCAGAATATTCAAGGCACCTTTGACATTTAGTTAACATTTGTTAAACATTGTGTCCTTTCATTAGTGGGTTATCAGTTTGTAATTTTTTGAAATTGATGCATTTGACTCCTTGCACATAAGGACATACTTACATGCACCATAGACAAACCTGGTTAATTCTCCTTTGAAGGGCATGTACAAAATTTTATCCAAAAAGTTTGTAACATGTCAAACTCAGGGAAGGAGAGTCCATTGGTCACGTTACTTGGTAGTTATGTTGAAGATTGTCCAAAGTTACCTTAGTGCATTTGTTGCCCTTACCAGATTAAGAATTCGTGGTGTGTTGGTTCTATGCACAAATATTCAAAACCTTACTGGGTAGGATGTGTTTGTTTTGTATCTGTATTACTTCATCATGTAGTAGTGATGTTCCCATTCTGTCAGTTGATGTACCACAGTAACATTTATCAGTTGAGAGAAAAATTTTTGAAACTACATAAAGTTAGTGACAAACTTAAAGTTCAGATTGGTACCCTTTCACAAAATTTAGCAAAGCCATTGCCTTTCCGCAAAGTACATGATTGAAGTAGCAACACTGACATTGAAATCATCACAACGATTTATTTGCCAAACCTTTATGTAGTAGATAGCAGTCACAGATGTTTCACAGGGGTTGATTCTCTAACTTGTCACTCTCCCATATGTACTTTTATCTTTTCATTTTCATTCAGACTGTCTCTGTGGGTGGCCTTTTGGTCAATCTTGTTGGTATTGTAGCATTCAGTGGATCTCAGCACCATGGACACTCTCATGGGCTGTCTAGCTCCCATGGTCACAGTCATGGTACTTCCTGTGGACAAAAACATAGCCATAGTACAGGACACAGCCATAGCACTGGACACGGCCATAGTACGGGACACAGCCATAGTACAGGACACAGCCATGGGCACGAGACAGGAAAAACAAAAAACAGGAATATGCAAGGTACAGTTCAATGTTACACTAATTCTGTACAATATGATCGTGAGAAGTAGGCATTTTCCATTGTGCGTAATTAAAGCTTTTACCTAACACTTTAGCAACTAGGCAAAATGTTAGGAAGAGGTTATTATTTTGTGAAACAGTTGCAAGTGATACCATGTTGACAGCTTAACAGGTACTGCTTGTGTGCACAGAAATCTTTTGTTTCTGTGCCTGTGTAGCACAGGTAGCACAAGACTCCATTGCCTAACGTAGTCCAGGTCCTCACAATGTAGGCTGCCTGCAAATGTTTACAGATTATGAAGTGGTAAAGATGTGTGCACAGTATTGTGTATAATCTTGTTGGCATCATGATTACTGAGAAAAATGGGGTACTGGTGGAAAATACAGATTCTAGACTTATGGAGTCGTCCAGTTTGGTTTTGAGTTTGGCAGCTCGGGAGGGGGCATAGGTTATAAGCAGTCTGGTGAAATTTGAATCTTGAAATAATAGCATATGAAGTTATCACATTTCCTTATTTTGAACCCAAAATTGAACTTGAAAGCAAGTATATGTGATATCACAACCTCATATTAATGAATATTGTCTTTTTTTTTCCTTTAGTTAAAAACCAACTGTTGGTTTCAATGAAAAGAGAAACCTATGCATTAGTAAACTGAATGTGTGTGCGTGTGTGTGTGCATATATAGGGGTGTGTATTTTTGTGATACTTAGCTTGTTATAACAATATCTCAAAGACGGGAAATTCCAGGAGTTCTTATACTTGTTGTGTAGATGCCCTGCCAGGGTTATAGCTAGTCCAATTTGAGTGCCGGTTAAAATCCCCCACATAACTTTCCCAAACCACGTTATGTGTAGGATAATGAACGTTAGGCCACACACCACGAGTGTTTAGCCTAGCCTTATAAAATCTGTGCTGAAACGGGATTTGTCAGTACGCTTCAAACGTGCAATTGGTGCTAATATTTTAATTTAAATGGAAATGTTTGTTGTTAAAACTTTGTTAGCATGTGAAACTGATGCAACATTGGATTTTGTACACAGATATTGCCCTCAATAGTCAGAATTTACTAACGTAACAAAGAAAAGATGCATTTTATATCGATATACCATTATTTTAGGAAATTGGGTGCCAGTCGGTAAGCTGACAAATTACTTTGAGTGGCGGTTGGTAAGCTTTAGTGCCTGTTCACCCGACCGGGGCTGATCGGTGCCGACCGGCGTAGCTATAACCCTGTGCCCTACATTCATTGAAAAGGAGCATTTTTGTTTTTGGTGGTCAAAAGTCTCTGAAGTCACAGGAGTTCAAACTGTATCCCAAGTTAGCTTCCCAACAGGAAGTATGGATACTTTTCACCCTTAGCATGTAGATATATTATATGGAGATGAAGGGTTCTCTCATTTTTGATGGAGGTCAAAGGTCATCTTTGATCATCAGAGGTCAAACACTCGAAACCCTTGTTAAAACTAAATCTCATGATGTGAAACTGATATTTTTCATATATAGCATGAATATGCATGACATCAAGTAGTTAGAACCCTATTGGTTTTAACAGGTGAAAGGTCATCAGGGGTCACTGGAAATCAAACTCTGAAACCATGTTAATGCTACATCTTAGTATTGGAAGCATGAGTGCTTTCATAGCTTGCATGCCAAGGTATAACTTGAGAAGGGAGAATCTTCTGGTTTTTGGTGGGGGTCGAAGGTTGTCTAAGAGTGCTGGTGGTAAAAGTCTGAAAATCTTGTTAACACTTTATGTCAAGATAGGAAGCATGTACACTGTCATACTTGGCATGGAAATGGATTACTCCAAAGAGGAGAGAGCTATCATTTTTAGAAGTGGCCAAAGGTTGTCTGAGGTCACTGGAGTGAGGGGGATCAGACCCTGAAACATTGTAAACACAGTATCTCAAGAAAGGAAGTATAGATACTTTCAGTACTTGGCATGTAAGCTCATTGTAAAGAATAGGACAAATATTTTTCTTTGGCAGATGTCAGTTGTCATCTGAAGTTACTAGAGGTCAATATGTGAAAAACACCCTCCCATTCCCTCTGCCCTCCAGCCCACCAGGTCCATGAGCTCTGACCAACAGATTCCATTGCAACTATCACAATCAGTGTTTACGCTTGGGCTCAGAAATTGGGGGGGGGGAGGGAATTTTCCCCTCCCAAATTTTTTGGGGGGATTTCAAATTCTAGGGGGGATTTCCAGAAATTATAAATCAGCAAAATGAGCAAATCAGTGTTTTACCCACAGCAGCAGTACTGGTACCAGTTTCACTACTAACGTTGCCACTGCTTGTACTAGCCTGCTGTGTCACGTTAGGCCTAACGCTGAGCTGGTCGCACTCGAAGTAGAACTTGAAGGCCATAAAGAATTGGTATTTGCACAGCTCGAGGAGTCCCTTTCTTTATTTTCCTCACTTGCATTAGTTTTCTTCTGTTTGAAAAAAAGAATGCAAATCTCTCGTGCCATAGTTATTTAGCTGAATTACAATAATTATGAGAAGTGTAGCGACCAAACGAATAAGATTAAGAAAACCAATGGAGGCTAGCGCGATATTTACGTTGCTAGCATGGATAGTGTTATTATTACCAGGGCAGCAGGGCTCACTCATACTCACAGCTAGCTAGCTTGCAGCACATGTACATGTTTATGTATTTCGGCAAGCATGGTTATCGCTAATCATCAAATCATATCAAGGCTTAGTGGTGACATTGCATACACATTGAAAGCGCCTTGCCATTCGTCTGTTAATGCATGGTTTTGGGACATCAACCAATCACAGTGACTTTATTCATAATAGTCAATATACATCTCCATCCAAGCCAACGAGCTAAGGGAGGAGTCGAGTCCCTGGAATTAAATGGGTTGTGGTATTGTATGACTCACTGATTTCCGATTGTTCATCTGTGTCACAGTCTCACAGACAAGTTCAAGAGTCCCAACTTAACATGAAATAGGAAAATAAAATAGTGTGGGCCATGAGGTCTGCATGGGAATTTCCTGCAGACAATCATTTTTGTTGCGGGACTTAGAAAGTCAGTGTACGAATCACGCTATTGCACACCTTAGCGTGAATGCTGATCACAGTGCCAATGAAAATGTTTTAGAGATTCTTCCTTCAGGTATGTATGTGAAAGTGCACTTCTCTTCAATGCCTTGCAGACTATCTTTTACACAAAGTATCAAGATTAACACCTGTAGTACATGGATTCTGCACCTTGTTTATGCCTACCAACACAGCATACAATGCATGTTATATATTGTGGGCAGTGTGAAGCCTGGTAATACACCAGCAGTGGTATTACACCCTGTGTATGTAAATGTCTGGAAAATGGTAAGCAGGAGAAGTGGTGGGTTAAAAATTATAATCATGAAATTTCAAGTGTTTCTGAAGTTTCATTCATGAATTGCCTCTGGGGCCGATCAAGTGGTGTCGTGGGTCACTTATGGCCTGCTGACCGGAGGTTCCTCACCCCTGAAGTACATTGTAGGAGCTTCTGCAGTTATGGTGAAAGCCTGTAGTCTAATGAAATAAATTCATAGAAACCTCAAGGTATTTTTGCATTCTGGTCTCTTTTGATAATGCCATGTTTTTGTAATATGAATGCATGAGAGATATCAGAATTTAAGTGTGGTACTTTATACATTCAACATTGAAAATTCATTTTCTTATCTATTTCAAGGCCAAAACAATGTGTTACAAACAAGGAAAACAAAGCATTACTTATCACTGTGAGGAGATGACATCACTCAGACTTGCTTCAAGTTTATTTTTAGTGACGTATATAGTAACTTCATGTGCCATGTGCTAATAACTGGAGAACCACTTAAAGGAACTGAGCTCAAATGTGTTTTCATTTTTTTTTTGTTTTTGTTTTTGTTTTTGTGCCTCTTCAGGTGTCTACCTACATGTTCTAGCGGACACAATGGGTAGTGTCGGCGTCATCATTTCATCTCTCCTTATTGATCAGTTTGGAATTCTCATAGCTGATCCAATCTGCTCACTGTTTATTGCAGTAATGATTCTTCTCAGTGTTGTCCCATTACTGAAGGATACTGCTGCTATTTTGCTGCAGCGAACTCCTACCGAAATAGAACATCGTCTCTCTGAGGGATTTGCTATGGTATGTATCTCTTTCATGCAATACAAATTTTTAAGTTGTCTGTTAGGAAAGACCTTATGACTGTATCTTGTGTGTGTGTGTGTTTTTTTGGGGGGGGGGGGGGATGCAGGTGTGTATGTATGTGTGCATATATGTAGGGGTTAAAAGCCATTTACTGTCACTTGAAGTCATACAGTAGGAACATTTATACGCAGGGTGAGTCATGAGTCCCTCTTTCCATGTCACAAATTTGCATTTGTAACGCATGTTTATTCATGAGTGTGTGCAAAACAAAAAACAGTAATTGTTTTGTAAAATGGTCAATATGTGATGGATTTTGATAGCACTTGCGACTGCATTTAAAGTTTTAATGTTTTTCGCATCAGAAAGGCAGATATGACATAAAGTCATGCCGAGACCTTTAAGGAGGCACTTGGTGATCAAATTGGATCAATATGAAACTCTGGAAAGTGAAAGTACTTAAAAATATTTTCAGAGGCAAGGAATCTGTAAGCCTTGTGGCTCTCTGGTTAAAACTTGAATTGAGTAATCACAACTACAGGTGTTTCTTGCCCAAAAAGTTTAAGTCATTAGCTTGTAGGGGGGAAACTATGCACTATAATACTGGCTTGCATTCGTGCAGGTAAAGTAGGCCTATTTGTAAGTTTGTGAAATTTTGCATGACTGGTGTATTGAAAGCAAACCATTACCTTGGCCTTTTGCGTCAGACTATCAAACATGTCGTAACTTAATACTAAAATTACGTGAGCACATATTTTGAGGATATTGGTTGGCCCATACACATGCTGGTGTGCCATGAAAAGTGGCACTGATGTATTGAATTTGTATGTAAACAGGCTCCATTGATTCACTGACAACTGCAACTAACACATGTGTGCCCAGTTATTTCAAAGCCTATGTGTACATCCTGTCTCAAGAAAGAAAACTTTTATGAACCTCATATTTGACAATTGGCATTTGGTTCCCCATATATACCTTATGCATATGATGTCCAAGAACAACGTGCACCTCCAATGTAGGCAAATGTGTATCATTGCAACTTAACATCACCAAATGCAAATGGCTGATGTGGGTACCAGTTGGATACATGTGTGTGGGAAATCTACGTCGTGCATGCAGTATGCTTCATTGTTTTGCCGCCAAAATGATGTCACGTGACGTCAATGCATAAAGTCTATAGATTGCATAATGTCTGCTGATTCTGGTGGAGGTCAAGGTCAGTTGATGTCATTGGAGGTCAAGCTGTACAAAACCTTGGAAACTATGGTTTATACAGCATGACACATCTCTGGATGTTATAAGCGGCAAATAATGGCCAGAACTAGAAGCAGGAAGTTGATTTTTAAGAATGTAAACATGATAAAGCCTGTTTCATCTATTTTGATGAATCTCTAACATTCTCGACCTCACTGTAAACACAGTAATTTAAGTTTAGTACGACCCTGTGTCAATTTGAAACTACACTTCTGAAGTTACATTTCATTACAAGTCTTGAGATTTATGATGGTAAAAGTCAGGGAATCCTGGTTACTGGATGCTTAGTTGAAAGTTTAAGGATAAAATAAGTGACTGCCACTGAGATTTTACATAGATAACCAGCATATCCCATTTGGTTTTGTTTACTATTAATAATGTTAAATAGCGGGAGTAGATGTGGGAGGTTTTTATTCCACCATCAAGAATTAAAGATTTGTAATTTTGCTTAAATTGCTCACTCTTCATGACATTTGGATGTACTTTGTACAATTACTGGTGTATGCATGTAAATAATTTCATTAGTTGCCCTGTAATACCATTATTTCACAGGTTCGCTCATTAGAAGGTGTCCAGTCATACAGGCACCCTCACTTCTGGATGCATGCAGGGTCTACTATTGCAGGAACCATAAATGTTCAGCTTCACCAAAATGCAAATGAACAAAGAATTGTTCAACAGGTAGGCTGTTATTTATAAAAGTTTCCCTATATGTCAGGGTAACACCATTTTAGTGATATCTTGTTTGCTTCTGTAGAAGGATGATTGCAAATAAAAAAAAGAATTAGACAGAAGTTTATAATGTTTTAAGCCAGTTTGTAATTCTTGTAATGTAACTTCCAAGATACTCAGACTGAAAAACAGTTTAATTTAACAAAAAGGTTTGACATATCAAACAGTTTAATGAAGGGGAGCTGTGTTGGGTGCAGTGTTGGCCCTTAAGGTCTAGTTACAAAAAGAACAAAAAGAAATGAACAAAGAGTACTATTGTAAAGGGAAGGTTTTAGTGTCCTTCCT
Organism: Holothuria leucospilota; assembly: GCA_029531755.1. NCBI lineage: Eukaryota > Metazoa > Echinodermata > Holothuroidea > Aspidochirotida > Holothuriidae > Holothuria > Holothuria leucospilota. The sequence continues at coordinate 35,737,979 of CM055974.1, read as the reverse complement.
CAATTAAGGCTTTCAACTTGGCCTTACATGTCTCTTACATGATCCTGTTGTGTAGGCGTAGGAGAGAGCACTCTAATGAGATTTATTCCTAGTACTAGAATTAGTGGAATATACTGGTTCATTGTCCCGCATGGAGATTGATTGGAGCCCTGAAACTATCATGCATTAATATCAACCCATGTAATATTTACTTGATTCTTGTACGTACATGTATGTTACCTGGGTAAGCACATATCCAGACATAGACTGTAAAACATTCTACAATGACTGTAACATACATAAGAATGTATGATACACAGCTTAATTGTATCATGCATTAATATCAACCCATTGAGTATCTACTTGATTCATGTATATACATACAGTACCTTGGGAAGCATATATCCAGACGTACAAAAAAAAAAAAAAATCTTGCAATGACTGTGGCATTCACAAAAATGTATAACACAGAGGTGTATGGTAGTGTGATTCATAAAGAAGGTAATGTACAAACAGAGCATGCAGGTAACAGCTGATTTGCTTGTATGTGATCATGACATTTTATGCAAACCCTACCCCAAACAATCTACATCTACTGAGCAAATTCATGTATCTGACAATTTTTGGTAAGTCCTATGAACTTAAAGTCAAGGGCACTGGCCCAACTGAATAACCCTGTGTGTTTAATAATAATAATAATACATTGGACTTATATAGCCCCAAATCAGGAACAAAAACAGAGCTGCTGTAGGCGCTTGACAAAAAATCAGACAACATTTTAATTATGTTTTATGAAAGTTTGATGTAAATCTAATAGTTATTTTCCCATTAAAATTTTTCTGCATTGAGTGCTGAAAAAGCTTTTGTTTTCTGATTCTCTTTTGCAGGTAACATCAATCTTCAAGGAACTTGGTGTAAGTAATCTCACAGTGCAGGCAGAGAAAGAGGCATACTTTCAACACATGGCTGGTTTAAGTGATAATTTTGATCAAGTAATTCAAATTTCAAATAACCTTGATTCCCAGCAGACTCCTATGACAGGAGCTTTTGATATCAAAGCTGTTTGAAAGAAAATCTAGCTTATGCCTTGTAACTTACATCTGAAATAGACAGATAGAACAGTATGTGGCACACCATGTCTTCAGTGAGTGGTTTATGATAATATTATGTGCCTTCTTAGAAGCATCATGAGAATATTGGGCATGTGTGATTTCAGTTACGAAGGGTGGGTTACTTTGAAGGAAGTTGGTCAGAAGTGTGAGAGTATAAAAGTGCTAAGTTTGTGAGATTGGAGGGTAAACTCTTCGTATGGCAGGCACCATACCATGGCTATTAATATACTACTGGTATACATCACTTGCTGGATCACTCTTGTTACATGTTAGATCACACCAGGTTAAAACTAAAGTGTGAAGTATGAACTTTTTGATATTTGATCAAAACTCTTCATGTGATAAATTGTGTGGGGTTTAAGTTGATGCAACTATGTTGCTATGTAGCAAGTGCCATGTTGTTCTGATGGACTGTTGCCTGTGAGAACTTCCTGAAGGAACCCCATTGATTTAGTTAACAATTAATGACCTGTTTAAGCATGGTTTATTTAGTGCTTTAAAGTGTTTATAATCATGATGTTGAGATGTGACAGTGACTAAAAGAATGTTTTGAAAAGGGAAGTATATTTCTTTTAAACAATGTGTTTCTCATTTTTTTTTTTCTGTTTCATCATGATCCTATGTGCACTCATTTGTGGGTCCCATCAAGCCATGTGGATAAACTACATGTAATGTTAACCTAAAATTGCATTCATACATAAATTGAATATATTTATAAGACACTTTCACCATGAAGGGTGACAGTGCTTTACAAAAGAGGCTTACGTACTATACAGAAGCAGGCTACATGAACAAGTTAGTTTTTAATGTAGATTTGAAACAATTGGTGGCAATGTACCAATCTCATGTGCAAGGTTGTTGTATGCCTTATAGGCAGAGGCAGCAGAAGACAGCTTACCATAACTTGGTTCCCCTCAGAAATTGTTATTTTGCTGACCTTAGTCTTGGTTTGGTCTGGTAGTGTTGGACCACTTGTTTGATGTAGAGAGTGTAACCATTTAGTGCTTTGTGTAATAATAACATAACTCAATTGAGGGCTAGTGAAGAGAATCAGCAAAGTTGTAACAAGGGTATTAAAGTTTAGGGCATCTTAAAACATTTATGTTAAAAAACATGTGTATGGGTCTGAGAGCAGGGAGACTGGCTAGCAGAGAGTTGCAAGTATCAGCCCTAGAAGTGAATAAAGCATGGACAACTGATTTGGCAGTCATCATACAAGTGAGGACAAATGTTTTCCAGATATCTGACATGCTTCATAGCAGAAGAGCAGACATTGACTTTTTCATTTTCATATGCCCATCAAAAATAACACTCAGGGTATTACTGATCTGAAACATACAGTCCACCAATGGGAAACCTAAAGTCATCACGTACATTAGCACGTTTACTTCCAAAGATAATTCAGTTTTACTATAGTAACTTTTAATCTGTTCAAAAAGATCCAGTCACTAATCTTTGTAAGCCATGATTCAAGGGTCAGACAGGACCTGACAGAATCAGATGGACAGCAAGTACCTTTGATAATTCGTACCAAATGCTGTGGTGATATCACTCAACAGAGCAGTGTTTAAGGAGAATAACAAGGGTCCAAGAATGAACCCTGAGGAATCCACAATCAAGATTAACAGAAGAACCTTGAACCCCAATTTATCTGAGTATTTGACACCTATCTTGCAAGTACAACTTAAGGCATGTAATGGCAGAACCACATACTCCTCTCTATCTAGAAACCAACCTGTCAAACAGCGTACCATCATGAACAATGCCAAAAGCAGCAGAGTTCATGAAGGAACATCATGACAACCATGTTATCATCAAGAGATGACAGAATGTTATGTAGTACTCTGGTCAGTGCTGTCTCTACACTGCACCATATTTGTTAGTGGACTGTAAACGTTGAAACAGCTGGGTCTGAGCTGTTGTGAAGAAACAGTTTCCCCAGTATCTTGGCCAGAAGTGGCCATTTAGAAATAGGTCTGTATTTCTTGTAGGGATTCTTGTTAAATTACATCCAGCCCCTCCCCCATCCCACCGTCTTCATGTAACACTTTCCCTTCAACAAGTGTTTTCTTCATGGACTACGTAGACTGTGTATAAGGTTGTCATGATCCCTGTTCCATCTTAGGGTTTCAGAAGACTACTTGGTGTTGTCATTGAGAGAGCTGTTGCATATTTGCAACAGTCTGAATAGTCCCATGATATTCAACACCTGCTACATAGGTTAAGAAATTGCTTACCATCTCCAACAGTGTGAGAACAAAGAAAGTCTGTACTGTCTCTATGTTTTCTCTGGCATGAATAATTGAGTGTGCCAACTATCTCTTACATCAATAAAACACATTATTTTTGAAAGAAGTAATTTCTACTATGTAGGATACTTGATGGTTTTAGACTGACCAGGTGGGGTGTTTCGACCCAAACTTTATCTGTAATTTCCATTTAATATCATCAAATGAAAGAAAATCTTCAGAATATATTAGTAACAAGTATATAAAGCAACTGACATCAGTTTATTGTTCATTTTTGTTTGTTCATATGTTTGCTTGCATTTTTTTATTTTTATTTCAAGTGTTATTCCTTCCAATGTGGAGCAGTTAATTTTAGATTACAAATTGCCCGTATAAAACATATTTGTTCATTTCGATCATTCTTAAGTAACTTTCGTGCATAGACAACGTATGGACGACTGTGCAAATTGTCGAACCCAAATATCGAAATCTCCAGGAGGAGAAGGGTCTGTTTGTTGAAATTTGGAGAAAAAAACTTTAGCGACCTCACGTAAGCTTTGATCAGCAGAATACTCTACAAAGTCAAATCTGCATGACATGTTCCTCATTATCACTAAATTTCATATCAGTTTCTTTTAGGTTTACCAGACTGCCTAAAAAATTGAAAAACAACGATTTCCACATGTTTCGCACAACCAGCTGGTCTATCTAGTCGAAAGGTTCAAATTGTAATTTTTGAGTGTGTGCATCCAATGCCATTTGAAGATAGTAAATGTCCAAAGTTTGCCAATACTTAACTGCTTTCAGGGGCCCCACCAGGTGCCGTATGGTGAGCTACTCGACCCTGCACCCACAAGACCGCTTCATACCTCGCCCTCCCGGTCACGTTTAGAACCGTTTGGCCAAAACAGTATGAATCTCCTCCCATGACAAAACCTATGGTTACGTTTAACCGCGAAACAAGCCTCTTTGCCCCATACAAGAGTCAGTGTAGTAACCGGGATGCGATGGGAGTGCTTTCTTTTGGTCTTTTCGCTTTTCGCTTCCTTTCTCAACGTCAGCGGAAAAACGGTGACGGGAGCCAATCCCCAACAGAAAAAATGGGAGAAGGGGGCAATCAAGCAAAGGAATATTTCAGTATTATGAATTTTTATGATGCTATGAATTTGAATCCAGTGAACATGTGAATGGAACAGGGAGGCTTATCTGAACCAAAACAAAATCTTTTTCGTAAATTCTCATCTTATCTAGATACAAAGCATACGGCTCAATCAAGATTCGACGTGCCATCTCACTGACGTACAACATCCAGGGTAAATCTTGTGAAAATATTCCAGATCCGTATGCATGAACTCTGAATGCTACCAACAGAAACAATGAAAAAAAAAATATTTGCCTCACTTTGAATGAGGATCATCGTATTATGGTCCCCGACGTCAGTGGTTTAAGTGAAAAGATCTGAGGAAAGTGCGACCCTCCCGTCAGGGTGACCAGGACCAAGTGACCTGAGATACGCTACTGACTGACATACGTACCCACTATAGGCCCATGTGAACACGTACACTTCAACTTTTCCACTCACGACCCAGCTTCCCCTTGTAGTGCAGTTAATGCACTCGGGAAGTACAATGTTTCACCGCATACGCATTACCCCCTTTCCCAGCGAACCTCCCCGTCACTTGAGCGAAACCCCCGCCTTCGCACCCCTACTGTACTGGGATTGCACCCCACTCTTAGTAATGACTGGGGGATTCTCACCTCGAAAATAAAGCACATAACTGTCAAGGGTTCAAGGCCGTACGCAGAAATTTCTGACTGGGGGGGGGGGCAGTATCTAAGCGGAGCGCCACCATCGGTTGGCGCGGAGCGTACAAGAAAATTTTGGGGATTACAAACCTCCTAGATGGCCGGAAATCGCATTTCCGGGGCCTTCCAAGGTGCGTTCAAACGATCGTTAATTTAAGATCTCATGAATTTACCCTTCTGAAAAGGGTGACTACAGCTGTGATGGTAAAAATGTGTCTTTTTTTGGTGGGCCAATTTTGAGAGTGCGATTCTATCTCAACGGACGTGACATTTGACAACCTTGCAGATACTATAATTTAGCCTACCTATATACACCACTCATTTACACCACTTCTTTGTAGGTCTCTTTTCTAATGTTTAGGTGTGGAAATCAACTGGATTGAATTAGAGGTTGGGTGTGTTAAGACGTGAAATGGGACAAACGTGAAAAGCGTACAAACATTTTTGAACATGCGAACTCAGTGTATTATTGAATCGTAAAACAAGTGATGATGGCAGTACTAGTTGAAAACACTGACTCTTCAACTTTAATCACTATACCGACTCAAACGTCAATAAAATGAGTTTCGGTGGTAGTGGTACCAGGCTTGATAACTAGCCCCCTCCCCTCCGTCCCTCTCCTCACAATGTGATGTGAGCAGGCTCACTTGTTAGCTAAATCAAATCATATTACTTTTGATTCCATTTTCACCCTACTGGTCGACCATTGACATCATTTTGACATGACGTGAGCTATGAATTCCTAAAGCTAAGCCAGCTCATTATACTTACAATAAGTCATGCATTCTTCACTCAGCACCCAGTCGCCAGTTAGCCTTTCTTGCATAAACATCTTCAGGGGTAGGAATGAATTGGCTCCCTCTGTGGATCATGAGCATTGCCAATCCACTCAGTCGGTCTTGTGACATGGACGCTCGAGTCCATAGCTAGAGCCGTCGAAGGCCTGAAAATGACCTTTCACAAGAAACACTCCCCACGGGTACAGTGATAAAGATAGTAAGGATCTTTGAGATAGCTGGGTAAAATCTGGTAGAGCACTTGGCTAAGGCAAGGTTGGCAGTATTTGGTGTATCTTCCGGTGTTACTGTCAGAAATGTTTGTTTCCATCTGAGGATTTCTGCTCCGAGGCCATCTTTTTCAGTGAATGTGAGAAATCTGCCATAGTATCCCATTATAGAGTTGATCTTCTCATCATTCAATCTATCCAGATAGGATGGTACCAGGCATTGGGCCGCTTTTAACCCCTCGTGAGTGGCGGGGAATCTTGTGTCAAGTTCTTCCACAACATGATCAATGAATGCATAATATACATTTATTTTGTAATAATCAGAAATTGTTTGATCACTGCCGTCATGTCCTGCATTTGCCCGATGACGCTGACTGCCCGTAACTCGAGGCTTCTTCACTTCAACATCAATGACTTCTGCAATTTTCTCGATCCTCTCCCACACTTTCTTCCATACCTCTTCTGTGCGCGCATCTTTAATGCATTTCTTTGCTGTGTCGACATCTTCATATGCCTCTCCCAGATTGCAGTCTTTCGCCTGGAGCGCCTTGGTAACTGGTGCTGTGAAACTTAGAATGTACTGTCCGATGACTAGAGCAACAACGAATTGTGTGTCTTCAAGCAAACGAATGTAAGATTGGGCATTGCTTCTTGAATCTCTACCATCGTATGATCACTTTACAAAACAGCAAAATGTTATTTTATACTCTGTGACAATTTTCCGAAATGTTTTGACTTGAAAATTGAAATGCTGAATAGGGCCTAATTAGTTTCAGATTATAGCCTATATAGATTGACAAGATCTGGATTTCCTAAAATTTGTTATCATAGTTAGTCTTTAGACAGCCATTGATAGGAAACTTTTCATGGACAATTTCTGGGTGGGCAACTGCCCCCCTGCCCCCCCCCCCCCGCTGCGTACGGCCTTGCAAGGGTTCATGCAAACTATCCTTTCTAGTGAACTCTTATTTTCCATCTTATATGAACACCTCCCCCACGCCCCTCTTCACATCCAACTGTACTTGAACGCTATTCTCACAGGAAATTGGTGCTCTCACTTGAAGAAATGTTTACATAAATAGTCCTCAAGTTAGAAGAATAAATGAGATCAAAAATTTATAACATTCCTATCTGTGGTATCATTGACAATAACCGTTCACAGTTAGTATAAATAAACTTCGTAAGTAAACAAAAAGAAGGTGCACCGAAATGCAATATGTCGAACAGGAATTGATGACAAGTCCTTGTCCAATCTTCAAAGTAGAACCCACTTGCCAGTATTAAAAAAGAAGGGTGTATCAGAGTGGGAGTCCAAGAATCGGGCTAACTACCCTCACCCCCAGCCTATCCGCCTTATTTCACTTTTCTGGAAATAATAGACTACCCTTGCCTAAAGTTGGTTAAAGATGTTACCCTAAGATGTTTGTGCGTAGAAACATGAACTTCCAAAATTCCAAAATTTGTCCCGAAACCCGTCCTATTAAAGTACCAGATTACAAAGACCAGATGCACATTTGTCACCACTCCTTTATGAACTTTCAAAAGGAAATATCCTTTAGGGGTCCCATGGTCGGGCAGGACGTGACATTCCCGTCAGAGACCACTTCCTCTGCATAACTACCTCGATAGGTCACGTAGTTTGCTTTCTAGGAAGTTAATTTTTCAATATGATCCCAAATCGTAGAGTTGAATTGAAAGTCTTGGTATTTGTTTTACAGTTGAACAATACGATATCTGTATTCAGGGCTACCAAGACGTCGGAGAAGGGGTATAAATGGCCTGGTCCCGGGGTAACTTGTTGCCCCGAAAAATTAGTTGATGTGAAAATAGTCATTTCCTTTAATGGGAAATATGAAAAAAATTGAAAAGCACAAGAACACAAACTGAATGAGTTCACAATTTTGTGATTTGGCCAATTTACATCAAATTTGGCAAGTGTTCATCGTTAATTCATGCAATCGATGACCCTGTTAGTAATTCTACACGCTGTCTGTAGGATATCGTATCTGCAGAGGAAGCAAGGAAGGGGGAGGGTCATCTCCCCGTGATGGCTTTGACAGGGAATACCAGCTCAAGCTTCCGAGCTAATAAATAAAAAGAGAAGAGAATGAGAAGAGCAAGGGGAGAGAAGTTTAACATCATGAATAAACAGTGCATTTCAAAACGAGGTATAAAACATCAGAAATGTTATTTTTCTTACACTCAGTGGCAGGCGCACCCATTCTTTATAATTATAGCATATGACTAGAAGACAACTAGAAGTTTCATTCTCATGCCTACAATATTATAAACAGCTTTTGCTTTCTCACGAAAGTGACCCGAAACTCGAGGTCCAGGGTCTTTTTGCACCTCTGATGCCAGACAGTATCTCTGTTCTCACGCACTGATGACTTAAACCCTTGTCAATGTGATATTCACTGGAAGCGCAGAATGTGCTTATTCATGCCAAAAGGCATGTGACTTACCTTAGGTTTTCCAACACCGAAGGTCCGGGCAGTATTTAGATCGGCTCTCGGTAGGCCTGAACCACATTGTCTGGTGGACGATTAGATGCGACACAATTTGTGTTATTTCCTATAGGCCAGTCGCCCAACAGGTGATTTGTCCTCTCCATGAGCATACATTCGTTTCTAGTTCCTTAAATATTTGGCGACCTACGCACTACACATGGACCCAAGGGTTGGACTAGGTTTAATAGGTTTCGGCCAGGCTTCCCGAAGGGAGGGGGGAAGCCACCATTCCATTGCAGGGCATTTTTGCATAATATTGGTGTGTACTTGAAGTGCCGAGTTGCTTATTTAGTCTTTTTCCGGGAAATCTGAATTGTGAAATGGTATATTAAAACAATCATATACTGATTTAAAGCTTAAATAGATCAACTGACGTGGTGGGGTGGGGTATAACCCTTATGCGGAGATAAGGGCCTACATAGTTCTACATTGCATTGTATCCACCTCGTCTGACCTATAAAATAGTGAAACCTTCCTCGCACGATCCACTTCAGCACTGAACACAAGAGAACGACTAGGCTAAGTGGGATATGGGATGGAAGTCCCGACCCATACGTAAAACTGTTAAGTGTATCTTCAGGTTACTTGATAAGGGGGAAAGGGCTGGTACTATTTAGCTGTATGCAACGGAACTTTGGAAAACTGAAAGAACTAAAACTCTACAGCGAGCAGAGCGCACCGAACATTTTGGGTTCCTTTTGAAAACACTGTACAGGCTGTTGAGAGCAAAAGCAGGTAAATCTTCCGGACGACTGGTCTACGTCAGGACTACATATTTTATCGCACCGAAAGAGGATCCCCGACGAAATTGTAACGCTTCCCCTGCCCCCACTAGCACCACCTCTGCATAGACCCTGCACTGTGTAAAATTTTCCGAACTACTAGACACAACGGTCACGAGCTTTGATGCTTTACATGAGTAAACTTCGTTAGTACGAAGATATCAATGGCAAAGTGTGGAAATATTCCCATCCCTAATTAACCTCAATGAACCCCCTGCTCTCTTCCCCGCCCTTGCCATTCTCTCTTTTCATTCCCTTCCCTGTCCGTTGTTCTCCCGGCCACTGTCGCAGCTGCTTCAAGTTGCTGTCATCGTTGGTCAAATCCCGGCTCCACCCCATCCCCCTCCTCCTCCGTTTTTTGCTACTATATTTGTAGAGCTTTAGATGTAATTTCCCCTTTTTCATCTCCATGATCCAGCCCTATGAACCAACCCCCTTTGGGAAATTGTGGGTAACGCGCACTTGCAGTGTGACGATTCATATTGTCACGATATAGTACCATACACGAGCTGACGTTTGCCATCAACAAAGGGGTATGTACATTACAGGCTTCGGTAATAAGAGATTAAGTCTCTCACTTTTGAAAACTTGGTGACTGCTCTGCAAGCTGGCTCACAATAAATAACAATTCTGCTTAGCTCGTCCGGCGATCAGTTCTTGTTTGTTTTGATTGTTTGCATACAAGTTCATACAATTCTCCTATTCACGCACGAGCTAGCCGTTTCTGTCAGGAGGAACAAGATTATTATTGTAGAGACCTTTACGTGATTGCGAGGTCCATTTTGGATTTGTAACAGGCCGTCCTTTCCTTCCGAAGTTTTTCAAACTTTGACTATGAGTGTCATTCAGCATTTGAAATGTTAATGGAGTTGGATAAACTTTACTGGGTGCTCGACTATGAGATATACCTTTGAATATTATCGAGGACTTTGAACTGCTGATCGACCAACCACTCCAACGAGGTAAGATTAAATTGTATGAAAAACCAAACTATACTTGTGGCAACTCATGGGTCAGTTTATTGTAATACATGTATTAACGGCTGAACTCATCACTATATACCCACCAGCTGAATTAAGTGTACTTTGAGGAGGCGACCAAAACATTTATTCGTTACTTCTTGATATTTGTTGAATAAGCCTACTGCTCCATTTATGGCAAAAACCTAAGCCAAGTACAAAGTGTGTTCTAAACCACAAGAATTTAGGCCTTACTTTTAGTTTATATCGAATTTATTCATTCAGCGTTTAGAAAGCAGGGTTATCACGTTACGTTGAAGAGGGTGACCGATTTATTGATGCTGTTACAACTTTAAAAGTTGGCATGATGACATCATCCTTTCGTTTGCGCAAAATTACAGACACGAAATAAAAGACAATTATGGACCCCTGGCGTGGATCGCATTGACAATGCATCCGCATTTACCTGTTGACATTTCTGGTCTCCATTTTATGGCAGGGCGACACCAGAATTTGCTCCTGGGTTAAGGGGATGGGGAAAGTTCTCAGACGAGTGGCACCGGAAGAGGCAGGGGATGGGCAAAATTTTCTGACATGGTGGCACTAGAGGGTGTAGCCCCCCTTTGGAAATTCGTAGGGGAGTCACAAATATTACATTTTGTTATCGTCTCAAGAAACTTGTTAATCAGATCTTGGCCGTTAGGTTGTGCAGGTTCAGGGCCAGTTTCGACTCCCACTGGCCACCATTCCTGGTCAATTCCTAGTCCAGTACCCTTCGATTCCGCCCAGCCAAATTCCAATTCCAGTATCCCCGATTCCGGGCCAATTTCGAGCCCCAGCCATGTGACCACGTGGCATTGCATACAAAATGGTTTTAATACCATTTAAAATCTAGCACCATTAAAAGTTGGTTGAAAAGGTCATTTCAGGATTTAATTTCGTAGCCTGGCCTACCTAGTGTAATTTAGTTCCGTGGCACTGTGTGTGACTATTCACGTATGTGCACCAGTAATAATGTCACATTAAATGTGCCTAACATTCTTGTAACTTTCATTTTTGTGGAATCCGCCTGGACTCGGCTTCGAGTCCGAGTCAAGCTGCAACCCTTATCGGGTCGATTCCAATTCCAGGACCTCCGGCCATTCCGGGTAAATTCCGAGTCCAGTAAAATACGGTCTCGAGTCTGGAATTGAGTACGAGTCCGGGCTCGGGCGTTACAGCCCTGGTGAGTGTTTAAAATTTTGGCAGGAAGCCATAACGGTCACTTAATAAAGTAATCGCCGACAACGGTCAGTCACCCCCACGGTTTAAAAGTAATAGGCAGTCACCCCAATTAGAGTTAGTATGCCCCATCACTCTAGTTCATGAATGGCCTATTTTGATCATGTGACAATGTTTTTGTTAGTGAATTGTGAAATTCAAGGAGAATTTTTCCTGGCTTTACCTATAGTTTGTAATAGTTATGTTCACAACGTCTTCAGAGGTGCTTGTAGTGCAGTAAGAGGAGATTTGCAAGAATTTGCTGATTTTTCAAAGCAAATTTTGGGGCGACTGCCTACTGCCTTTAAGTACTGGTTTTGCTCTCAAGCAGGCCCGTAGCCAGACAAGGTACTGAAGGGGGGTAAAAATTTTTCCAGGGGGGCGAAATTTTTTCAGGGGGCCAAATGTGTACAAATGTATTAAGTCAATGGTAAGATTCAAACTCTCCAGGGGGCCAAAAATTTCAGGGGGTTTCGCCCCCTGCCCCCCTTGACTACGGGCCTGCTCTCAAGGTATATGCAAATTCCTCACTATATTGTTACCTCAAAACTTTCCGCGTGCTTGGCGCACTGTGGAGTTCCTTTGATTTTCGTTCATATCTTGGCTTCATAAAACAAAACTGTACTCGCTTGTCGAAAGTCGCATTCCAAGACATACATGCGTGACACAGATTTCTGTAAAGTCAGGAATTCCATTCTCAGTACTGTATATTTATCTCGTAGTCTAGTTGTCAACAGGGTGTAAACAAATCATTTAAATTTACCTCAAGTCAAGTCAAACCAAGTCACTTTTCTTCAAGGACGGTCACACACAATCTCTAGTCTATTTTCCCAGAACAAAGGGGTTGGGCCTTAAAATTTTCTTTCAATGTTTTCCAAATACGGTATGATATGGAATTTGGGCGTCACAATATTTTAGAACGAACAGTACTGTAACTGAATCCGCTTTACTATTTTAATCACACTGTGACGATTAAATTTACATGGCGGTTAAAAATATTAAGTATATACAAAAACCCACGAGATTTTTCATCGACGCATTTGCTGCAGCAGCAGACGTATTTGAAACATAATATTGGCGTTTTTAGCATAATTATCTTCCAAACACGTTGTGAAAGTGAACGACACTTGCGCTAGGGTGAGGATCCATCCCCAGTCCTTGGCGTCGGATCTCATAGAGGGGTGTCGAGCAGGATCAAAGAAAACCTCAGTAACTCCATGGTTATAGGTGTACGGTCAGAAAATTTAGCATTTAAATTTTCAAATGCCACAGATTGCTGGAACCCAGATTTGTTTTAGTATGGATCCTCTTCATGCCGGCGTAAATGCGTGGGTCGCCCATACATGAGAACATTGCATAATTTTAAACACAAAATATGGTTATCTTCATTAGTCTATATTAGAAATACACACACTGAAATGAACATGTGATTTTTTGCTCCCCGACAAGACCCTATTTGCTCCGAATAAAGGGTGATAACTCCCGGTAGGGCTGTTATCCCTGACCCTACCTCCCCAGCAACTGATATGTACGTATTACAATTTACACATGCGTTCTGTTCCTTGTCAGGTCGAATATTTTAAAAGAAGTATTAAAACTGACGGAAAGCAAATTTATGTTACACATTTGTTATGTTGAAATTAAACATACATTCATTGTTTTATTCACAAGAATCTGTTGCTTTGTTCCAAATCATTTGTTTCATCACTTTTACAGGAAATGTTAAAGCTCATGGACTCTTATGATCAATGAATAATTAACTTTGTGCAAATTGTCTCTTGAAAAAGGGAAAACAATGTTCAAAACTTTCAGTGTATCAAGTACTAATGCCAAAGTGTAGCAGGTTATCGTCAAAGCCAACCAGTTCAAACAAACGTTTATTTTGCATAAACGTATTAGCATATTTATTTAAGCATGCTTGGTATCAATGCTAATGCAAGCTTACTGCAGTCAGTTTCGAGTAGGCCTGCTATATCCTACGAGTTTCACTCGGCTGAAGTTTTCCGACAGTGTTTGCTTTTTGCTGCTATTAAGCTACACATGTTTACAGACTGACAATTCAATGTCAAATCAAACATGTTTAGACAATTCGCAAGTCATTTTAGCTCCTCAAGTCGCAAGTCAGCAACAACACTGTTTGTCGAACACTCGAACATTAGCCAGCCGTAATGACTTGGAAAACCTGTTCGTAGAAAAGACAGGGGGGGAGGGGGATAGATCGTGACCGGACAACTTCCGCGAACAATTCCCACTTGGGAAATTTTCCCCCTGACAACTCCTCGCGACAATCCTTCTAGTGAGAATTCTCCCCCAGAAAATATCCTTTGGACTTGTACAATTATAAATTTCCTTTAAGGGTGATTTGCCCTTCCACAGCTAATGCCTCCCCCGCCCCCACTTGCCTCCAGTCCGCTCTTTTTATTTACAAAGATACATAGTTTATAGGAGCAATACGCACTCACAACTTTTTGCTTCCAACAAAGTGCGTGTACCCGTTCTCCGCCCCTCTTCCACTTTCGAAGTCCTGGCAGTGTCACTGCCTCTCGGTCAAACCTGGCGGGGAGATAGAACACCTTTTAGAATTTTCTTTGTATCTCCAGAGAATGGACCTTTGCTAACCCGAGGGCGGTACATCGCACCCCGTACCCCCTTCCCTATATGTGAAGCTTGCGATAAATTTACAGGGGGCATGTGATCACTTTCCCCCTTAACTCTTCTGGCAACGCCTTTGGCAGTGGGAATGGGTTAACCGGCCTATGGTCCAAGATATTTACGTGCACCAGGCTATGATGAGCATAGGTAGATACCTTTATACTAGATTCAAAAGAGGTATTGGCTGAACCCAATTGTACTTTTTGTTTTCCCATGTTGTGGTAGGAAAAGTATCTGATACTACACTATCAGTCGGAAGTCATCAATGATATTGAAAGGTGCTGTGAGAGGTTCTTTCGTATGGGGGGCGTTATACCAGATGACATATAAATCCGACACATTCCGTACAGTATTTAGCTCAAAATGTTAAGAACGTCAGTACAATGCTGTAAATTCCTCCTAAAGGTTTAAGGGTTTCGTTTTTCCGCAGTATGACCTAAGTATGCTCTGAGCAATCATTTTGTGGAAACCTGGTTTTTTGTCGTGTTTCAGCTGGTGAATCCCATATCGTTGCTATAGCCGATTGGATAAAACCATTGCGACCGAAGCAATTTCTATAAGCAGCGCTGACTGGAAGGTTAGGGGTTTGATCCTTAGTTGAATCATAGCAAGGTGTGTTTTATGAATTAACAAATAAACTAATGCATAGAGGATTCCATTAGAACTTACAGTAGCGTATTGGCAAATAACAATTTAGGGGTAGTCATCAGCTTAAACGCAGCCATTTTTTTGTTCATTTTGTTGCGCACCCCTGATGAGGCTATATGATACTACTAGAGTCGAAGACTTTTGTGACTTTAATAGTTTCAGCTGTTTATATAAAATGGGCCTACGGAAGGGGCACAATGTCACTTTTTGAAAAGGCAAAATAAAAAAAAAATAATTAAAATCGTCATAAAATTGCCGCGGCATATAAGCTATTATTCTTTGTCAGGGGTGAGGTTTACATTTTTCTATAAGGGACTCATATCACGAATAATTACATCGTAATCACTCTATTTTTTTCGTGAGGAATAAGTTTTACTTAATTTCCTTCGTTGTAAAAAAACCCCGTTAACTCAAGTGTATGTTTGCTTTCTTATACAATCATCTGTAACCCGCTAACTGCTAACCTATTTTAGCCTGATTAGAAACAACGATTTTATCAACTGGTGAAACTATAAACATTTTGTCTCGTAACACACCTTTCAATTCAATCCCCGGATATTTCACTTGCGTTACCGCGCTGCGGAGTACTATTGCTACCTTACTGAGTACCCTCTGTGTTTGTGGAAGGAGCAGATCTAGCCGGCACATGTAGAAAGATCGGTCATGGTTTCATTATTAAAATAACTTTTGTCTTGTTCCACAATTTTTAATGTAGTCACCCACTGAGGAAAATGAAAATAATAATACAATATTGTATCCAAGCCCCTTGTGAGAGAAAACTTTTCTCCAAGGAAAGGGGACATACTGCGACTGGTGTTATGCATTTCACAGTGGTCCTTCGTAAGAAAATACTGTACCCAGAATTATTCATGCAAAGTAACGTGTAACTCCGAGATTTCACTCACAACTTGAGTTCGTATTTTTTCTTACTTAAATTTGTTTTGGAGGAATATATTTCTATATACCTAAATTCTCAAAAAATGCTTACATGCAACTTACACGATCTGGCAGTGTTTTGATGGTCATAAGAGCCATTTTTGGCCAAATTTGCCTTGGTGCGGTAAACACCAACTGATGGTAGTGCACCTTTCAGGAGGAATATGCTTAGGCTATGGGATCGGTCGGTGACACGTCACTTCCGCACGACAGCAATATATTGGAGTGAAAACAATGTATTGGGCAAGTGTGTTCCCATATGGTCGAACTTTAGTCAGTTGTTTTCAATCCAAAGTCGCTAGGGTAACGGAGAAAGACCCGGATGACCGACCGACCCCATGTGGACCTCCCTCGAAACTGACCGACTACCTCTACGGTGTCTCTTACTGTCCCCCTCTAAAAATGGCCCTTTCAAATTGGCTCTTTCCGAAATTTGGCTACGCCCTTGAGTAGGCTCACATGAGCACTGTTATAGCGGAAACGAAGTTTCGTCATGTTCAAGAACTTTCAATTCAGCCTTTTTGCATTAAAAATGCAGTATCAATGTGTAAGAAATTATAGCGAGACAAACCAGATAAAAGGATTTGACATACTGGCAGCTACTCAGGAAGGAAAGCCACCAGACGATCGAAGGGCAAACCTCAACACCATTGCTTATCAGACTAAATCAGGCACGATACATACGTCTCCATGAACATGTCGCCATTACAGATGTCATCAAAACACAGACAGGGACTTGTTACGATACACAAAGAGATTAATATCTTGATGATCTTTCTTTGCTGCTTCCGGGTGGGAGGGGGGTGGGGTTGGTACAACACGGGTCCGGTACAACATTTCACTCTCTGAGTAATGATATTGACCGGACCAGAAATGAACTGTATCTTATTTCAGTTTGCTATATCAAACAAAGCAGAAGTTTGTTAGGAAAAACAAAACCAGTGAGTGAAGTCTTGTTTAGAAAAATAAGTGTCTACGTACTGTGCATAGGCCTACGTTTGTACAAAGAAGCCTCTTTTGCATTCCGTCCATAAATCGTCAGTTAAGTATATATGGGCACACTTTTAACTTGGCAAAAACACAAAAACAACCACAGCTTACATAAACTATTATTCAGACGCTGTTCAAAAATAAGGGAACTGGAGAAGGGGAGGGGTTTGTTGCAAATTTCCTATAAAAGCAAACATGCAAAATAAATTACCCCTGCCAAACTATGCTGTTTTTCTTGTGGGAGGCCTTTCCTATCAGAGTGGACACAGTGCTGAACACTTTAACTTTTACCTCACAATTTTGACCGAAATTTTTAAGAAAGGGAAAGCAAAAATGCATTAGAGTTCCGCGAATTTCAAAACAGGTGACTTCGTCTTGTTTACTAAAATGCTAATGTCCTTCCTGAACCACCATTTCGCGATGACATCGTAACAACAAGTTACTAATAAACCTCCAGGGTCGCCTATTCGTATTCGAAAGTGTGGGGATATGTCAAGCCGAATGATCCAAGTGCGCCGAAACGCCTTTGCTTCTTGCTCCCCGAAGGTTTTGGTGTCCAGCGTTCGTCTACGAGCCTCTAATGTCGTCCAGGGGATATGCCATGCAGAGGACCAGGAGCGAATCCCCCGGAAGCTCTTGCTTGGAATTTGAAAAATTTTGAGCATCAGATGTGCACTGAGGAGACCACAGAATCCCAATTTTATTATTTTTAAATGTTAGGGTTTGGGACATTAGGGCTAATCCGATGCCTGATTCACATAAGATACCAAAAGTTTGTCTACGGCAGGGTCCGGGAGCCTTCCCTGAAAATTTGGAAAAAGAAGCCCTTCTTTCTGACTTCCCGAATTCTAGGGATCTTACAATCATCATCATGACGTCAACGAAACATGAAGACTCGGACCGATTGAGCAAGACCTGGATTATCCAAAAGCATAGTGGGCCCTGTGCCTATACCCTTTTAAGAAAAGGGGTCTTCTAGGTACCCTGATGTAGTGTCGAGAAAGTTAATTTCAGGCCTTAGCATGCCTAGTGCAAGCTGGGTTTACGAACACAACTAAAGTGGGCTTTATTTAAGTGCTCGTATGTAGTATCACCCAGTACAGTGTATTTTGTACGGGTTTCAATCGATTCCTGGTTCATGCCCCGATTTTAGGGGAAGAGTTTGTGCTTCCCTCGATTAAATGGACTATCCTCCTTTAGTCAAATATTGAGGATACGTGCCATCGTCCGGGACCTACGCCAATGTGTGAAAGCATTGGGACTGCGTCATTTCATAGAGGAAATGGTACTTCGAACAATGACTTGGTCAGAATGTTAGCGTTATATAATGAAATGGAAATTTCCAGTGGAGAAGGCGCGCGTCATCCCCGTCTCCTGTAACTACGTCCATGCCTCCAACAAAGCACCGGTAGAGGTCTTGTCCTTTGAGTGATGCATCCGAACACAATTTTGAGAAGAATCCATAACACCTCGAGATATCGTATTTACAAGGTCGCAGGATTTCACTACGGGTGAGCTGACACCAGACACCAGAACAAAGAATATTTCTGCATTCAATATGTTAGGTCAATGTATGGGGAGTATCCATGATTCTCTACATGAGATATCATATTTACCATTTCTTCAAAGTTTGATCGCTAATGAACTCAGATGACCTTTGACTTCTCTTAAAGGAGCTGAATAGTGGCGTTCTTCCAAAATAAATACATCATAACAAACGAGATGATTACCCTCTGTGCGGGGCTAATTTTAAAAATACTAATCCTAATGCGTTTTATATTCTCATTTAAAATAATCTTGCAAAGTAATTTTGCAATAATAGTCGTATACTATTTTTTGGGTCATCTGATTTTAAACTCGCAAGATATTTTACAATTTGTTTTTTGAATTTCTAGTTCGTTACTTTTTCTTCTGGCACGGGCAATTTTGAGTCTTTTCCACTTGTATCGATTCTGATCGATGCATTTACCCAGGCTATGTAGTACACATGCACAACTCACAACGTACGTACGTATGTTGTATATTAGCGTTACAAGTGGCAAGGCACACGCCTATTTCGCGCATCATCTGCAGGAGGTTTATGAACAACATTGTGGATTTTGCAGGTATTGAATCTGTTTTTTCGATCAATGAGTTTGTTTTTCGTGGTAGACCTAGGCCCTTATAACGCCAGCCTAAGTTAGGCTAACGTTAGTACTGTTAACGACAGTAACAAGTGTACTGTTACACCAGACACACTGCATGCATGGCTTTGATAACTATCGGTATCGGATCGAATCGATAAACCAAGAAGCATAAGCGGATGTGACGTAACGAAGTCGGCGGGTCCGAGAATTTATTCTACTTTGGCGGCTACTTAGCTCCTTTAAAACAAAAGGGTTCACCTACTCCACGTGACACATTTTAAGTGTTATACAACCCACCCCACCCCACCCCACCCCACCCCACCCCACCCACCAATACTTTTGTAGAATTTGGACAAGAGGACTAAAGACTTCATAATGGAAGTTTCTTTGCAGAAAATATCCTCAAAAATCTTTGGTATGCCGACCCACGCTCGTAATTTGTTATGCAACTCATCGTTAGAGGAAAAAGTATTTCTGGGATTATTATACCGACGCCATGGTTAGGGGCCCTGGGACCACTACTGTCAATCAGCTTTCCTGTTGGTCCAATTCTGTGTTCCAAACAAATATAAACTTTAAACATTGTGATTTTTGTTAGCTTTTCAACGCGCACCCTTGTCGTTTTAGGCTATTACTTCGAAGCTTGATCTATATGTTTTTAATACCTCAGAGCAAGATGGAACCTTGATCCTCTGCATCCCATTCAGGCAAAGTCGGCCAGATCACACGCTTTGCAATGTGTAAGATAACGAACATTAAACATTGAAATGCGAAAACGCCATTAAAGTTGTGAGCCATTTGTCATCACCGACAAGATCGTTCACGATTTTTACAGGGATAAAATGTTTTATGCATATTTCTGCCTGTCAGGTCTTTCGTATGGTAGTTTCCCTGCCAGGTCTTTCGTATCGTTGCCGTGACAGCCACCGTTCTTCGTCACACGGGTGTTCGCATTCCTAACATAAGCAAAGGTTGCTCTGCAATTAATCTCACGCTGTGTTAGTTTTCTCACTTTTTTAACTAGCCTTTCTGAGAGAAACAGTTTCCATGATTCGTTTCTAAATCATCGCTGTGCCTATATGTTTGAGATCAGGTGGTCATACAGAGCAGTTAAGACAGTGATTGGAGACTGCATGGTACGTTGGTACCCCGCAGATCCCAACGTGGAGCAGTGGTTCTCGAACTACTATGGTCAGCGAACAAAATCTGGATAGCCTGAAACTTAAAGCTGGATGTGTGTGTGAAACTTGACAATTCCTCGCTGTATGATGAACTCCTTTTTTGTTCATTCTCGTGAGGTACGTCAAGTTTGGTTTACGCCAGTGTAACTGGGTGTGTGCTGTTGTGGGAGACGTTTATGTGGTAAATTACTCTCCAATTTCCTTTTACTATCCCAGTGAAAAGTTTCACATCATCGTATATTGCGTTTAAAATGCACCAACATTGCATACAAAGAAAATAGCCATGGTCAGTATTAAACCATTCAGTCTCACCAATCAACTCCAGCAATAGCTTTATCTCCTAAAAATGTTATAGATTACAAGAGTTACTGAAGTTGCATTATTTGAAGTTTTGACTGGTTTGGGTCAACCAATTGAATTCTTTTCTGTGAGAACCTAATATTTCTTGAAAAAAGACACTGCTGTATTTTGAATTATCTATCATTCTGCATCTATAAATATTGGTTTTAAAAAAATGAAAATTTTCTGTAAAACAAACGCAATGTTTCCCCTCAACGGGTCATACACTCTGAGTCTGAATCGCAATTATCACGAATCATTGGGGGGGGGGGGGTAAATGAAAAAATAACACCATTCATCTGTGAAAGAGAGACTAAATCTTCTCATTCCGGAGACATTTTCCTTCGATTCTAATGTGTGGTTCTCAAGACATTAGCATATGAACTTTCTATATTTGTAGTAGGAGTGATTTCATTTCTTCACATTGTTAACCAACTTTTTTGTCAATCGTCTTGACCTTTAAATAGGGGCAAATGCGGAAATCCCGGGGAGGATGTATCCCCCACTTTTTGGAAATGCCCCCATTGACTTTCACTGCTTCACACACTACTTTTGCCTCAAGGGCCTATTACCCCCCCCCCCCACACACACACACACTTTTTCACACAAATCTCCGCTACTGGATAGGGGTATGAGTTGCCAGTGGGGAATGGAAAATGTGTCAAATTATGATACCCCATATGATTTACATTACACAAAACATGAAGTTATAGAAGATAAAAGTTAAAGAAAAACTTGGAAACCAGTGTTGATTCATATGAGGGTAAAAATCATGTGTGCTGGCTTCACGTTCATCCTAGGATGAAAATGTGAAAACTTGATCTGCTCATATCTTGACGGAACCGCAAATAGGCGTTGAATGCAAATTCCACAGAATGCTTCAATTAAGTACCCCCTCAAACGTATCAAAACTACATTTCAGCTATAAAGGGAGTAAGCAGTCTCTCCAAACTTACTTTGACAGACAAACAAATTTTACAAATCCCATCTCCCTAATGCAAATGTCTTTCACAATGTTCCAGAATATAACTGTAGAATGCTCAAGGTAGACAGGGATTTTTTGCTTAAATTTACAAATTCAGTTACAGAATTGTTGTCACATGATTTAAAAGAGCCATTTACGAATTAAGATACCCGGGTGTACTGATTTAATTTTGTGTGACTGCATCATTTCCCTTTAAACCCTTCTTCTAAGGTCATCCAAGTCTATCTCAGATTTGCTAGTCAAATGCACACAAATATTTACAGTATTCCCTGTAACTTCAACAAAAACGTGTAAGTTGTCATTAATGTTATGTGGAAACATCAGCTCATGCTTCGTCTCAGATCCCCTCTTATTTTTCTTCATAATATCTTCTGTGACTCTTCCGTACATAAATATTGCATATGGTAAACTAATTCTTAATCAAATATCACTGCAAGACATAAAAGAATCACATTAACCCGGAAGAGTGGGCTGTTCAATCTGTAATTCACCGTAGACTGTTGTCCAGTACTGGGATAAACGACAACCTTGCCCCTGACCAGTCCGCAGTGTCAGTCGAGTTACCACATTCTACGTTCATCACATGCACATTGTAGTAAAGTTTGCACCTGCTGATATCTTCGTCGACTTATATGCGTTGCCAACTTCACTCAGTCACGAACTACAAAGACCGCCAGACCGAGTTGTGACAACTCCTTGGTGAGAAACCCTCAAAACCCGTTATCTTTACATCTCCTGAAGCTTAAAACGTTATCAAGAAACATAGGTAATTGTGATGGAGAAGAGAGAAATCTTAAATTGCAGAGCAACGAACCAACGATTGAAGTACTTACCAAGAAGCTTATAACAGAATTACAATTGTCCAAAAGGGAATAAACTCAAGTGGATTTAAACATGGAGGTTCAACAATTTGATTTAACCTTTCTTTCTGAAAACTCACCGTCACACCAATATACACAAGAGCATTACGGAGGTTTAATTGCGCCATAGTGTATAGTACAAACTGTCTTAGTGGACCTTTGATCACGCAACTTCATTCTAGTAAGGTCCTTCAAGTTCAGGTTGGAACCCATTTATCATATGGTGACGTTTTCCCTGTTACTAAATGTGGAAACAAGATTGGAAGAGTAGTTGCAAATATTCTGAATGATGTAAACGTGGTCAGAATTTTAATATCAAAAATTGCAAAACGTGGACGGGTTATTCTCTCTAGAAGCCTACCCAATCTGTTGTGGTACCTTCTCTGTCCAGGACGGAACGTCATAGGCCTACAGTACCTGGTGACCACGGAAACCGGCATCTAAGCTTACTGCTACTGTAGCCTAACACTCAGCAATGTCTATTGCATCTTTGCAGCAATCCCTAATGCCTACGTTTTCGTCGATTTCTGTGTTTCGAAAGTTCATGGCGTAATGATTCTCCTTTGAAAAGTGCAATTAAGGACAATAATGATTCCTTCCCTCTATTGTTGCCGATATCACACTATTGCAAAAACTTATGACCATAGGCTATGTATTAACTATTCTACTGATAAATCAGGATAAAGTGTCTTTTGTTGCAAAATATGATTATTAATCCATGCTAAGAAGTGAGGCCTATGTCTCAGTCTGTCTCAGCGAACAAGGTATTTCATGCCGTCATTTGTAGGACAGGAAGGACACATTGGTTCTTCAACAACGTCACTGCTTTGCCCGCCTCAAGTTCGTTGGAAATTTTACCGCTAAGTGTTCTTTATTGTCAAATTGTGTGGGAATCGTTAGTCTCGACTTCCAATCTTGACATTCGCCTTGTAAAGTATGACATCACTCTATTCAATACTAGCAAGATCATCATCAATTGCTTTTAATACTCCGCTCTTTGCCTAATTCTCAGTAGGCCTAGCCTAAGTGCAGGAGGGCTTTTGGGGTGTGCATGCCAAGTGTCTCTGATGAAAACAATTACAGTATTCAGATGGCCTTCACCATTGACTAGATTAGGCCTCAAGAAAACAGGATCATTATTCGGCCTATTGTCTGTAATCTCCTCCTGGATGACATCATATGTCAAGATCACTTCGATCAAAACTGAGACCAAAATCTGGCAAATCACTTTTTTTTTTCCCATTTGCCTCAGAGCAGGGAGTTGTTAGGACCTCCCTGCTCAGAGAAAGGTCTTCTAGAGTTAAGAAGTGCTGTATAATTTCTTCATATCAACAATGTACCAAAACAAGCAGATGATGTTTTGACACACTTTATTAGACTGGGAGTCTACTCACGGTGATATTCCCTGCGCTAGTTTTCTCTTGAAAGCGGGGAATATCGCCTGTAGGAGCTGATTATTTGCCTAAACATGCATGCGTCATTAGGCAACTGTCAATCTAAGAATATTTAGTTTCAATGATAACAGTGACAGGAACAAAAAATGCAATATTAGTACCATTGTACCTAGTTTACAGACAAGCAGTCATCACCCTAAAGTACATTTTTGATGTGGGGATATCAAAATTCTCAGTTGGTTCCTGCTCTTTGATTGACAACGTTAGGAATTTCAAATGAAGCAGAGTAACTCACATTCCACACAATGCCGAGGGAGTGTTTGGATTACACATTATAACCTTGTATGCTCAACAGGACATGGCCTGAATAAAATAGGTTTGTGTCTGCGCAAGCAAGAGATTAATACAGTTATGGGAGGAGCTATAAGTTGCTTAGTTGGGAGAATTGGAACTGTGTGGGATGATGAGAATTGCCCTTTAATTTGAACGTTCGTCTATAAATAGACCAGCGGCTAGTACATGCATGTGTCTACAGTCCGAACATGTTGATCTCACACTTGCTCTCCATACACCCTATTTCTCTATACTAGATTCGAACATGGGTAACTGACCAATCAGAGGCCAGCATTCTCAAAAAAGTATTTGAGGATAAATTTTCTACCGTAAGATAACATATAATGTCGTTACAAGCAAATGAAAGTACGTCTATGTAGGCGGTACTTTGTTTACAAGTCCTAACAGCCAAGAGTGAAGGGCCAAAACGAATCCCAAGGATAAGACTACTGCAGAGTGTGGACATATGTGCTACCCTGCTCAGTATACAGTTTGCACTGGTCACGAAATGCCGGACTTGCTAATTCATTTTATATTAATTAGTATAGTATTAAATCTTCAACTCTTTATCTTTTTCTATCTTCCTTACTTCACAGCATCATTTACAGTGCTGTCGATGCTTTGTGATGTTTTCCTTATCAACCTGAACATCTCTGAATGGAGCTCATCACGTGTTTCCTTTTGCTGGTGTCGTCAATAGCACGAGGGCAATCCAATTTTGTTGAGATTTCCAGGCAGGTTAGTTAACGAAATTTGATGTTTTCAAAAATGCAGGAAAATTTTCGCCATTAAGAAGTGCAAACCGCATCTCGATAGCACCTTACATTTGAAAGCTAGTAATTTTTGAAGAAATGCTTTTTCCGTAGCGAATGATGGGAAATCTGCGATGTCATCTGGGCAAATTGATTAGACTAGGGTCCAAAGTTTTCCGCTTTGTAAATGCTGAATTCCGCTTTCTTCTGCTGTGTAATTGACAAAATCCGTTTTCTTCCGCTTTCTTAATTTCGGCATCTTCAAAAGCACATATTGTTCCTCAAAAGCTGTACAAATCCTCAGACTTCCATTTTTTTAAAGGATATGCCGGAGAACAATCTGACAATGCTGTACTGCAAAGTACTTAGTACAAAAGTACAAAAAATACTAGCCCGATCGACCGCGATTATAGGGTGTTGTGGAGGGACTCTTTCTTCATAATTTTATTACGCGACTGTGGTTACGTTTCCCTAATAGAGAGGGTAATATGCTTTTTTATGGATGTTTTCTCAAAAATTTTATTCTTGTATTGATTAAAACCACTCAGATAACTTATAACAATTATTTTTATTCCTTGATTTATTGCAACTTTTTCAAAACTTCGTTTTCCACTTTCTAACGCCAATTCCGCGATTTCCGCGGAATTCCTCTTTGCCGAAAACTTTGGGCCCTAGATTAGACCTACCGTAGCTTTTGTATTTCTTAATAAAGATGATAACACTATATGGAACAGTTAATAACTTCGTTTGCTATACCTTAGGTATGGGACAGTTTTACACGAGATCTAAACAGACAACTAGCCAAAAATTCCCTCAGTACCAAATTTCAAGGGCAAACAAGGTATGCCAATATAATGACTAACAAAAGGAATCGGAAGCAGTTTGCCCACTTGGCCACAAGTAGAGGAACTCTGGAGATATTTCTCGACAAAAGTAACCAGTTTTCAAGAAGAG
This sequence comes from Holothuria leucospilota, assembly GCA_029531755.1. NCBI lineage: Eukaryota > Metazoa > Echinodermata > Holothuroidea > Aspidochirotida > Holothuriidae > Holothuria > Holothuria leucospilota. The sequence goes on along the minus strand of CM055974.1, from coordinate 35,712,187 downwards.
ATATCTTGAGATAGGAATAGAGTTTTGGTACGGTATTTGTATCACATGTAATGAAACCAATTTCTCTTTCATAATTATGAGGCACCTACAAAATGCCACGAGAAATTATTACACAATCAGCTTTTTCAAATTACCGGTAAGTGAAGACAGATTTTTCCATGCAGTTATATATATATATATATATATATATATATATATATATATATATATATATATATATATATATATATATATATATATATACTAGGGATTGTAGACTTAATGTACACTCTCTCTGTAGGCCTCAACTGAAAGACGGTACCGCCAAATTTTGATTAGTTGCGGTGAGTTTCTTCTGGTCGTAGTCAGGCTAGCACAGTGTGCCCGGTGCCCTCTCACTGGTGTGACTCCAGCAATTCTCCATATAATTTTTGCACGAGGTCTCATTAACCTCCTAACTTTTCTGTCAGGTGGCGATCTACAGCCTCCTGATCTCGGTTTCGGAAGTTGCGAACCCTGGCCAGTTATTATACTTTTATGCGCTCATTCATATGTATTTAGTATTACCCCCAAAATAATCTACGAACGGATTTTAGCGCTGGGACACATCACGTGGCTGGGTTTATATCATGTATGTGTATAACATAAACTAAGGTGAGTGTAAGATGATTCATTTTGCATTTATGCATTATATATTTCTGAACGTAATCACAGATAGCATGGTAGTTAACACTTATAACCTAGTCAAAGATCATTTCTTTTAAGACGTTCGTTTGCAGGTAAGGTAAAGGTATCACGTATCACTAGACGTAAATAAGAAATGAAATTATCCAGAGCCATCATCATTCTTGCTTGCTTTGGAAGTGGTTTATGCAAAGAACTTCATTATAAAATACTCCCACTCACACGGCGCGAGAGAAGGCGGTAAACGAATTTGTGATGGAATGGTGATGAAAAAAATGATAGGGTAGCATTATACGTAGGTAATAGGCTTGTTCCGTCAGATGAGTAATCTTCACGTGGCTTAACGTTTGACCTTCAAACCGAACCTCACCTAACAGTGTATATGTCATTAGAACGTAGAAGACATGACTTCCTACAATCTTTCATTTATGTGTTTATTTGCTGACGAAAAATGGAACTGAACATTAATTTGTCGGCTGTCAGACTAAAGGCCTGTCTACACTATCATACATTTATCCATAAACATCGTTGTACAAAATTGAACACTTGGTGGGAAGATGAAATATGCAGCTAAAAGTTTGAAAACCTTGATAAATACTGGACGTTGTTTAATTTGTTGGGAAAGCAGCCCACACGATCATACTTTTGCCCATTAACATCTTCATACAAATAAATGATGTTTTGACCAAATAAATGACGGTGCAGACGGAGCTCTCCTTGGTACTATGCTTCCATACAACGGTTTCTACATGCATTCTTTGAGTACGCTACATAGTAAGACCGCAGCGTACTCATCAAGTACATATAGTTTGATTGTAGGGTCAGTCTTTTCTACCAAGGCTGTTGGTCGGGAGAAGTAAGTAAGGAATAGAAGGGTAGGAATAGGCACTAACACTACTCCTCAAGAAGTTACAACAAATCATTGATTTAGCATTCCATAGGTACTAAACGTAAGCCCTTTTGCGGAATTATAACTCCTCTACATGATCTGTACTTGATAATGAAGTCCGGTAAGCCGCATGGTGCACATAGGACCACAGTAGGCCATGGATGGGCTAACAGGATGGGAGTCAAGCACCCAGTGTAACATGGTTTTGAAGGTATGACAAAAAGAATGAGGCTATTCGGTATTAAGAGCTTTTAATTGAAGTAGAAACTATAAGGAAGTCAACATGTGAGTTTGTGAGTTTTTTAGGGTCGGAATAAGTCGGCTCTCGACCAACGCACGTCCTATGCAAAACTGTAAGGCTATATATGTTTTGCTTTGGAGTAACATTCTCCCCTCATCTCTTGATGTACGGTATTTTAATGTTCACAGTTGTAGTTCACAGTGCGTTCGAAATGCACAAGGACCATCGTTGGACAATTAGGTCTATTTAAAATCTGAAAAACAGTGTTTTGAAAATCATTTGAGGTCATAACTCTATACATTTGTATCCGCAGATGTTTTGCCGATTTCTAATCTGAAATAAGAGGGGATTAAGGAGACACAATTGGCGGTGTTGGGGTGTGGGGAGGGAGGGGCTCGTGGAAGGAGGAATAAAAATTGCTATGTGTTATGAAAGACTTACAAACTTAACGATAATACTTGCAGTCGGAATCCCCTGGACCAATTCGTCATCGGTGTGCCGTATGGAGGCTGTCATTTCATAACATACATCCAGTGGGCGTATGAAACCGTTTAATTTGGGGCTGGTGGGGGTGAGGAGCAGGAAATACTTGGCCCGAATTTCTGTTCTGTTATACTTGCCGCATGAAACACGACGGTGCGGGCTTAAGCACAGTTTCAACCATTTTTCTTAATATCAAGGGTATGTATACACTACAAAGCAGGGGGGACACCCAGCCCATGAGACCGTATGGTCCAGAACACGAGGCATCTATTAGTGCAATTTGTAAAGATATGAAATTATAATTATTTGATCTAACCTTCCTTCTAGGTTACTAGTGTTACTATACTTCTGCAATGAATGCAACCCCACCTCCTTTTATAGAACGAATCGGGAAATTTAACAATTTGGGGATTTCCCAATGAAAATGGTATGTAAAAGATGAAAATGTTTTCATGTTGTCATTTTAAGTCATATATATATACAGGCGCGTAGCCAGGCTCTTCGGCCCGGGGGGGGGGGGAATGAAATTTTCGTCCCGATTTCATGATTTTCCAAAGTAATTGTAGAGGTGGGTCTCTCCCATCCACCGTACTTGCTTTGGGTCCAGTTTCCCCCCCCCCCCCCCCCGGCCAAGTCCGGAAGCTCTGGAATTGTAAAGAATTGGTACATGAAAATACAGTATCGACTTGATATTCAAATGGCCTTATCAGAATTCGAATTGATGAAGTCACGTTGATCACAATTTAACTATTTTTCATAACACGGAAGAAATGATGATCGATGTGATGACGCTGGAGTGCCTTGTCAGTGGTAAACTGGACGTATGATTAAGGAATTTTTTCAGAGGGATCCATAACCTTTCCTCAGAGGGACCTTTGAGACATTATCCAAGCGGAGCGCCGCCACCAGTTGGCGCGAAGCGTACAGGGTAATATTTTGGCCAATATGCCTTCCCAGATTACAGGAAATGACACTTCCCAAGTGTTGTAAGTTGCACTTAAAATTATCAAATATTTTTTGGTTTTAAGATTTTAGGAGGATTGCTGCCACAGTCAGTCACACCAGGGGGTCCCCTGGGAGAAAATTAAAATCTAAGTGGACAGAGGTAAGATTTATCACTTCAGCCCATATCTTAGCTGGGAATGCAAAATGTGAGTGGAGCTAGCGCATGTTTTAGTGTCTATATGTGGGCTTACCCTGTGACCCGACGAGCCTGAACGAAATATTGAACTATTTAAAATGGAATTGGATGCACACTACAAACAATACAGAATCACAGTTTGATTTTTTGTAATTACCTAACTTGGACTAGGCTATCGGTAGGTCAATATGATGGTCACGGTGATAGGGTGTGTGTGGATGGGAGCGGATGGATTATGCCGGGAACTACACGGGTCTTTGTAAGGATTAATCCATTTAAGATTTTCACAAAGAGCAAAAATGAAACAAGCACGCCGGAAAAATCCTTTTTGATTTAAGAGAGCTTGCCCTGAAAGGCATTGTTTTTCTTCAATTGTCTAAAATTCTTTCTAATTTGTCTCGTATCTTTTCTTTCCCGATCTTTTTTGCTTGTTTGCTTCTTTTATTTTTCTGCCTAGAGAAGATGGGATCCATACCCTCTGGATCTGCACCTGAGAGGATGGATGATGGTAAATGAGGGACGCATAAGGCTTTGAGTAAATTCTGCTCAAACTATCATGTAAAACTGACTAACAATAACCTATGCAATTATGGTTTATTAGAGCGAAGCTCGCCGAAAAGACCATTTAGTATGAATTTCCTTGACATGCTTCACTCTACATTGCAAACGTTATCTATTATATTCAAATTCACATTTAGTTTCTCTTTACTTGGCAGCTTTTCTTGACCCACTCATTAGGGTTCTGACACCAACCCCCAATTCGTGGCAACGCACTGGCAACTGGCTCTTTTCCACTCATTGTTTGACTTTAAAAGAAAATCTGCACGGGTACAGTGATTTTAAGTATCCCTTTTTGATAGGGATGAAAATCGGGACGTTAGCTGTCATCCCTCCAACTCCCACATTGACAGCCTTTCTTTACGTCCTCGTCTTTCTCTCCCTCTAACTCTGCTCTGCTCTGCTCTGCGCCATAGTCTGATCTCGCGGACTCGTCTAACGCTCTCTATTCTCTTTCCTAGTTCCCTCATCCTTCCTCCTTCCCGTGCACAATCTGCCTGGCTTCATCCCTCGTGCCAGTTTCTGCCTTCTGGGCCCTTCACTTCCTCATTCCCTTAATTCGGTCTTTTCCACGGTCCCTAGTCCTGCATGTTTCAGTACTCGTCCCGTCGATATTTGAACCAGTTTTCTGCTTTATCAAGCCCTTTTCCTTCTCTCCATCCTTTCCTTCCATCGATAATAATCCCTATTTTTATTGTTATTTTATTTTTCTTCCATTTTTCTCCTTTTTCCATTTTTCTTTTTCTCTCCCTCCTTCCCCTTTCCTAATTCCCTCTTCTTCCTTCCTTTTTTTCTTCATTTTCGGTCGTCCCAATTTTTCGCCCGGGGGGGGGGGCACTCTGCCCCCCTGCCCCCCTCTGGCTACGCTACTGTATATATACAGTATATATATATATATATATATATATATATATATATATATATATATATATATATATATATATATATATATATATTCTCCTTTCACAAGAAATGTTGCCTTTGTGGATTGATCTTTATAGTGAAATGTGGTAATTTCTTCTAATGAGTGTACTTGAGAACGGACGCGTAGCCAGCTCAGTAAGTCCGGAAGGGGGATGGGGTGGGGAGGGACCAAATCAAGATGATCGTCCAATTTCATGTTTTTCAAATTAAGTTGTGGAGGCGCCGTTTCCACACATTTCCGAGGGCATGGGGTTCAGGGTAGCGTCCCATTAGCCTGCTATAAGCAGGCTATTGGTGAGTTTTATCAGCCACAAGTACAATTCTTAATATTTGCTTACCCCTAGGCTATACAGACGAAGTTAAGTACAATACAATAGCCTGCCAACTTTCAAGCCAATCTCATTTCCGAGACAAAAATAACTTCATGATAATTAATACACACGTCATCAGCGTTGGTAAGGGGTGGAGTCAACATGAGCGACCGGTTGCTTCGCTACAGCAGACAAATCTTTCCACTTGTATACACGTTATGCAGTGCATTACGCTATTACTGTGTAGTTACTGGCTTCGCTGTATAATGTACATGTCTGCATATACAGCTTAGCAAGGAACGTTGTCGTTTTGTCCATGCGAGGACCTATATACAGGCCCCTGTTGACGCCTAACGTTAGGCTTGACTTTCCTCTGCAAGGATTAGCTCGATTTTTAGCCCATACATGATAATTACGTACCTTTTTAAGATGTCACCGTATCTTCAGAAGTATTCGTAAATGTGCATCGTCGCAGGCCGTTGATAGATATGAATAGTCAGTACTGTGAACACCATGTGACCTTCTTATGAATAATAATTTATCCCGTATTTTGGGGATTCGCGTAAATGAAAACTGGACGAAGGTTTGCAGACTCTGTATAGAATATATTCAGGGGTGTATTATGATTTCTGAGAGAGCGCCATCTTTTGGAAGGCTGCGTCAGAGTCTGCTCCGCAGGCTAGCGTCCCATGGGACTGGGGAGAAGCCACGGAAGCTGTGGGGCATTTATATTTTGCATTTGAATGAAGCACTTAATATATACAAATGGCCCGATATCTGGATATAAACGGGTCACAATGATCAAAAATTATTTTTTTCCATTAGAGTTTAGACCCGTCGATTAAATGATGTACTGTAGGGCCCGTTGGTGTGGAGCAAAACGTATCCAGGGTTTTACAGAGGGGCCCGTCCTGGCACTATCCAAGCGGAGTGCCACCATTACATGCTCACAACTGCTCACCTTTTTATGTTTCGTATTCTTTCCTTCTTCCCCCATCCTTTCCGTCTTCCCTTGCAAAGTAAGCCTCACTACGTCCCTCCTCAGTTCCTGTTTCAGCCCTACTTACTTTCCCAGCCCTTTCCTCTCTCAGGCTCCCACACCTCCTCCACAGAAAATAAAAAGTGAGTCACTATCCTAAAACTGAGTCAATTTGTCCCTGAGGTTACTCAGTTATCTAAAATAAGTCACGTCAGGGACAAATTGACTCAGTGTTAGGATAGTGACTCACTTTTTATTTTCTGTGTCCGTCCGTCTTTATCTCCATTGCTAACCCTGCCTACTACAGCTAGCAGTTATCCCATCGATATTTCCCTTCTTTATCAAGCCCATTCCTTCCCTTATTCTTTAATAGTGACTGTTCTTATTATTTCGTTTTCTTTTCGTTCGTATCTTTAACTTTTCGTTTCTGTTGTTTTCTTTTCACTTTTTCTCTTCCTCTTCTTCTCCTCTCCGCTTTCTCTCATTTTTCGTTTTCCGCCGTTTCGATCTTCTCCGATATTTCTCCTGGGGCAGTTTTCCCCCTGCCCTTCTGACTATGCTACTGCTTGAGAAAATGATAGCACCATTTTGCATTTTATCCCTCTTCAGAGAACAAAATTCCTCAAAGGGGAGGGACAACAAGAAAAGTCCTCCCTAGGAGAACGTTTGCACTCATAATTTAATTTTACTGTTACAAATTCAACCCCCTAGTTCCAACTCCATGAAAAATGGCCCCTTCTCACTAGGTAACCCGGTCACGGGCTTGTTTTGGGTGAGTTTCATCGGACACGAATTGTTCACTTCATTGTTGGATTCTATGCGCATACTTGTGTGGATGTTTGGGCGCACTGAAGTGTGCGTGTGTGTTAGGGAGCAGTGTGTTTTCACCATTCGCCTTAAACACTGCATAACAATCACACCAGTACAGTTTACTAGCCTCTGTTTCGAGCTGCGAGGGAAACGGCGAAAATATCCTCGGACCAAAGTGATACAGACGAATAAGGTCTAATTCATTCCTGTTTGGAAACTTTGTTTACCTGGGTCGTGGTTCAGTGGGGAAGAGGTTACACTTTATCCTGCCGCTGACCCTGCTGAGATGAAAGATATAATACCACAGCGCAGTTGACCCTTAAAAAATAATTCGTTTCGTATATTCCCTTGTTAATATGGTGTTGTTAGCCTCAGTACTTGCATCATGTTGTTAGGGCCCTGCTGTATTGAAGCACGGCGAAAGATGAATTCGTAAATTCCGAAGTCACAGCCAAGCACAAGAATTTGAAGTTACTGCAGCAACTTTGTGTTGGCCGGCAGACAGTTTTCAAGGGGTTTTGTGCTAAAGTTGATGACGCAGTAACGCATACTAGGCCTACTTCGTACTCGCTGGCTATATTCAAACTTGCATCATCACCGACATGGCTTGGGTTAAAGGCATATTCCAGTGGCATTTCACAAAGGTCTCACGTGAAAATGAAAATTTCCAAATTCATGTACTCCAAACCCTGTAGCAATAATTTATTCCTAGCTCCAGATATTTCATTTTAAAGATGGGTTACTTTTGTCAAGAAATACCTCCAGTTCTCTTCAAGGTAACAGAAAATAATGTCAAGGGATCACATTGACTTAGAATCGTTTTGATATTCTGTATATATGAATGTCCCGTTTGTCCTTGAATTTTGATCGGCCTACTGTTGCAATGTTTAAACAGCTTTCCGTGTAGGCCTAGATCTAGAATATTTCTCTGCGGAGATTTCATTTCATTATTATGGTGGCCTATCTTAATCTTTATTGAAATTGAGTTACTCATGTAGGCCCTATGTCATTCAATATTTTAATATACGCTTATTGTTGACCATCTTTTAAACCCCAGAATTTTATGAAGCCACTGCAATATGCAAAGTTTGAAGTCGGCTCAACTTTGCCACACTGATTTATTATTAAAAACGTTTTAAGATTTGCCTTACATTGACCTCAAGTGGTCGTTGCCCCCTGTCAAACACGTTGCTCTATAGATGTTCATCATAACTCACACAGACCACTTACGACCTTCAAACAACCGCCCAGGCTTATTCACTCCAAAGTGTCAACAAGATATATAGCTTTTGACCTCTGCTTACCCTGCCCATTTCACAGCCCCAAACAAAAACCTAGTAAGATGAAGACACTGTACATGCAAAGTTCGAAACATCCGTAAGGCTGCAGTTCCTTGACAAAGCTACAGTAGCCTGTACGTATTAAGTTTGAAGAGCGGAAAGCTCTTAGGCAGTCGTCCCAAACTTATTTCAGAACAATAGCTAAATCTCACAAATTTCCTTTTATTTTTCTGCCAGGTATCTTTCTTGATATTTCAGGACTTAAATATTTCATATTCAAGGTAAACCAAGGAGCTACTCCTTGGAAATTTCACTATTTAATAAGGGAGACATCGTCACATGATTCTCAAGAGCCATTCATGAAACAGGGTAGACTACTACACTTATCCAAATTGGGGTGACTGCATTTTCCCTTGAAGGTTACATTCAGCAGAGTACACTAGCCCACTGTGTGTGATTTTAATGCTACTGCACTGGGCTACACTAGCCTACACCTCGTTCGCTGATTTGCACAAATCATACTTGACCAACCACAGAGATTGTTAAGAAATAATTCACGGGCTAGCGTAGCATTCGCGTTGGAAACATATCTCAACCGTGACTTAAGATCATTTCTATTAGCCGTGACGTTAGTTCATTTCTATAGGCCTTCATTTAAATGCAGTATTATTGATAGTTTCAAAATAAACATTTGTATGTTTGGTATCCTTGTTTACTTGGTAAGCTTATGGTAAGCTAATGGTAAGCTTATGGTTCGTTTGTGTTCGATCATTGCTTCAGGTTGGGTCCAGGAAGGGCTACTGGTCACCGTGGAATTACTGGACAGCTTGCTCGAGAACATGTGGAGGAGGTGTCACGTTCAGGACCCGCTACTGTCTCCATGGTAACTCATTGACAGATTTAAGTCATTGCCAAGGAGACTCAAGAGAATATTCTCTATGTAACACTGAGGTAGGTCTCCTGATTTCAGCGGTCGTAGTTAGCTAATGTCATGGTTACAATAACAAAGGGTATTCTTGAATCAGAGGAGAACTGACCCGGAACCCCGATCACTTATTTGATCAGATTTAGATAAAAATGAGCTGGATTGGATCCTTTTAATCCAAATTTAATCAAAAAACGTTCTTGATTCCGGTTCGACGCTTAAAGAGTGGGGTCTTATTCGACTTTGCCTTATATAAAACTGAAAAATGGGCCGATCCAAGATAGAAAATCTGGAGGAGGTGAAAAGCAAATTAACTCCAGCGGTATTCCAACTGGGGGTCCCCTCTAGCTACAACGGAAGCTTTACCAACTAAGTCAAGAAGTCACATGCTTTTGGCCAGTATTTAAATTTTCGATGAAAAGCTCCCAATTCATCCCCTTTGGAAAGCACGGTGTTGTTAATAAGATTTGTATGGGCCTGTTGCGTGATAAATCCAATTTAAGATCAGGCGTAATACTGTATGAAACGGGGACCTGGGCTACCATGGGTTGTAAAACAACAGCTCTTTAAGACTGGAATTATTTTCTTTTGTTTATCCTTGGTTTACCTGATAAGTTAGGCCTAAGTAGTTAAATATTTTTTATAGTTTTCTACGAGTTACATATACCAAGTACGTTACTACACTGCTGCTCGGAACAAGAACGTTTATGGGCACATTCTTTCTTTTTTCTAATTGTTTTCTCCATTCGAGACTTCCTTAACCAGTGATTAAGTTCACCCCATTTTTCGTATTTGAATCATCCGTCAGTCGTTGAATAGGCCTAAATTGCCTATTTTATTACAACTCTATCTCTAAACGTGTATTTTTTCCATTGAAAATCATTTCGTTTGTAGGCTGGTATCCATGGAGGAGCGGCCCCGGGTTGGAATGAAAACGTTACTACCCTCTCCTATTGGTCGTTACACTCGGCGTTTGTCAAAACTGAAGTCCCCGGGTAAAAAAGTTATGAATACGCTGATGTACAAGTCTGCCGTAGGTTCTAACAAGTTCTACACCATCATTCTGTTACCAACTTACACTCAAACTTTGATCTGCTTTGTGGCCTCTGGATCCTTGTACAAGTTCAATAATAGGCACAAGAATCCCCCGCCTTCATATGAAAGCTCGCAAGTCGGCTCTTCATAGTGCTTTCACATGCGTGTACCATGACTATTGAAATCTGGAGCTTCGACTGCGTTAATAATAAGGTAGGCGTTTCCCCTTTGACGCTTCACTCAAAGTACCTTTTCCCATAGGGGAAGGATATAAGGCAAAGCGTTGCCTAAAATACCTTCGGCAATTTCCATCAATTTTGTGAAATGAGTACTCGAATTCATTTGCTAAAACATCCACATTACGTGTTGTCTAGGTTCAACACATCCCCTCAATATATACACTGCGTCCTCCAAAAATCTTAGGAATTAAATTTGTGTTTTTTTATTTTGGCGCGGAGGAAATCCCCTGACTTAATGTTATGCCACCAATACTAAACCGTTCCGAAGACAGTAGAGAAAACGCAAAGAGAGACTTGGTCAAGTCTAAGGAACCTCTATCTTCCTTTGAGAAATACAGCACTCCAATGAAACGAAGACAATAGTCACCTATATTGTTGACAGTCTTACGGGTACCCCTTGTTACAACTGATAATGTAGTAATTGACCGATAATGTACCGTATCACTAACCGATAATGTTGTAAAAATTGACCGATAATGTAGCAGGGGTGGCGCCAGAGGGGTGGGTGGGGTGGACATGACCCCCGTTGGGGAAGGCTGCCCCCCCCCGTCGGGGAAATTTCCAGTTTCGTCGGGGATCCTTAATCCGTAAGATAAAATATGAAGTCCCAACGACCTTCAGTCGCCCCGACGATCTGCTTGACTTTGCTCATAGGAAGGACAGATTCTTCAATAAAGACCCCAAATTTTCCAATTTTCCTTTCAAAAAACCCAAATTTTTCAATTTTCTTCCATAAAAATCCAAATCTTTCAAATTTTACTCAATGAAACTCCCAAATTTTCAATTTTTTGTAAAAAAGCTACCCAAAAATTTTGCGTTTTTAGTCCTTTTGGCCTTTGTCGGGCTCCGGGATGCTGCCCAACGTCGGGGAGCTTGGCCCCCCCTGTCGGGCAAATCCTGGCGCCACCCCTGTAATGTAATAACTTTTAACCGATAATGTATCACCTCAAAACCGATAATGTAGTAAAAAAAATTTTAACCCATAATGTATTACCATTTGACCGATAATGTAGTAAAATTTACTACATTATCGGTCATTTTTTTACTACATTATCGGTTAGTGATACATTATTGGTCAATTTTTACTACATTATCAGTTTATGATACATTATCGGTCAATTACTAGATTATCAGTTGTAACACCCCTTAATCCATAGTGGCGTTGGGAGGAAAGTATTTCGAAATCGGTTGTCTTTTAAATATTCATTCCAGACTAGCTTTTTAGTCGAAAGAAAAGAAAGGTATAGGCAAATTTTCGGTCTCCATGCATAAAACAATGACCCGGCTACTTTATTTATGCTGAATACATGAATACGGAATTCTTCTCATCTCAAAAATCGATAATGTTCATAACCTTAAATGCCAACTGACACCGAAAGAAGGTTAGGGGTGGGTTGTACAACCTAATCATGTGAGTTATATGCAATAGCGTCTACTGATCTGATTGGGAAATTACTGTATGATATGATTAACTGAACAGAACGGGGCCTAGAGTCAGGACAAAAATGTGTCAACACACAAGATTTGATTAAAGCTAGACAAAAGAAAGACAAAGCATGGGAAACAACCGCAAAACTCTGTTGCTATATGTGACTGATAAACAGCATAAGCTTAAACCGCAAAATGAGAAAAACACACTGCCTCACCTCCCTATGGACTTGAACCCGCGTACCTAGCATCCGGAGACAAGCGCCTTTCAGACTGAGCTATATAAGAAAAAAACTGATTAAGATTTAAGCTATTTCACTACTTAGTGCTCTAGTATTTAGCTTTAAGACGAACGAGCAGATGTCTTTGCTCCAGATTTCTGAATATTTTGCCAATTGATTAAAGAAAATAGAGAAAAAGTTCGCTTTATTGAAAAAAGTTCGCTTTTAACCGTGCTTTGCTATCAGAGGTGCAGATACACTCGATGAAAATATTGGAAACTGGTTTGAGTGCGTAGCATAGGCCTATAGGCTACAATTTTTGGTGAGAGGGACTTAGTACACCCCTTGCTGCTGAAAGCGTGTGCTTCATTTGTAATTGAAAAGTGATAGTAATGAAGACAACGGAACCTATTTCTGGTTTTTCCTCTAATCATTTTAGATGTTTAAGTAACACATATCCGCAAAGTTGCATTCTGAGTGAAGCGTCAAAGGGCGGGGGGGGGGGGGGGACACGAACCACCTTTCTGTTATATCTCTTGCGTGGCTCAAAATTTCAATTGTCATAAAAAATTATTTGAAAACACAATAAAGGGCCTGTAAAGGCCTTTAAAATGCATGAAACTGACCTCTAAATCCAGTCACCACGTAAGGGATGGCTTGTACTGGCTTTAAGGTTCCAGAGGCCTTCAGACAGACCAGAGTAAAGTTCTTCATTCAATGGAAGAATGACTGGCGGAACATGCGCTACCTGATGGATTAAATGGGGAGCGTTGGGAACGACATCTCGGGTTACAAAAAAAACGTTGCTACATTCTCTCATAGGTCGCTAAACTCGTCGTTTGTCAAAATCACACACCCCCCCTCCGGGGTTAAAAAAAAATCATGCCTACGCGGAAGATCATCTGAACGTTACATTTTTAGAAGAAAAAACAGACGTCTGTCAGGAAGGTGTCTTCCACTTCTAGTTTCCCACTGTACAACGATATCTACGATATTCTGAAGTGAATTACTTATCGAATCAAGTGCATGCTTTGAATTAATTTTAATATTTTAGAAATCAAAATGTTTAGACGAAACATCAGCTTGAACTACTTCTCATTTCCAGATATGTCCAGACGGATCGTTAGACTTTCGTAGAGTACAATGTTCTATGTACGACACAGTAGATCAGTACGGAATCGTAAGGCACTGGATACCTGTCGGAGGCAGTAAGTGAACACTTATTTTGTATTTAGCTACTTTGAATAATAAAATTTCTGTCTAGGTACCTGAACCCCTCGCCTCCATCACGATAAACGTCAACAGTGCTTAGGGAGGGAAGACTTACCACTTTCCAACAGCGTCGTTTATACGGTAGCTAATACACGACACTGAAATTTAACACATCCTTGAAATTGCAACGGAAATAAGAATTGTGAAATAAATTAGTAGTAATCTCGCGGCTAAATGCCCCCTGTAGGCTTTCTAGATTTCTTCAATTTGTAGAGAGAAAGCCGACCATCATATTGTTCTTAACGACTGCCAACTCCTGTATCCATCCTTTTGTGTTAATCTTTGATTAGTGCACTAATCTCTATTAAAAGAAAGAGTTGAATGTCCAGGAAAGGAATTCACAACTTTTAAGCCTCTTTGATTCAAATAAATTTTTTTATAGTTTGCTAGCTGCGCCTTAGGCCACCGCCCAAAATGTTCACAAACTAATCAGAATTCGCGACCTTTGACCTGGTATAGACAGTTCCCGACCTGGAGCAATGTGAGAAGATTCTAGCCTTCTAGGCATTTATTTTGTTTCCTTTAGAGTGTAGAGACCATCATTCTTCACCGCAGATTACAACCCCAAGAGAACTGGTGTGTGTCATGGGTTCGACCCCCCGGCTGCTAGTCAATTAATTCATGAAAAATTTTTGTTGCACTTTGTCAACATGGGTAAAGGTGGATGTGTTCCTAAGACGTATCAAGGCATGAAAAGTATCATTGTCGGTCATCTTAACAGGTAGACCTATTTTTTTGGTGCTTTTCGTTGTACGCTCTACTGCATAGTGGCGCACCACTAAGATGGTGGCGCTCCACTAAGACGATGTCCAGAGCCGTATATTTACGGCTCCGATGATGTTACGAAACTTGAAAGTCCCTCTGCCAGCAAAAAGTTGTTGGTGTACCCTGGAATATGTGTAGTGCAAGTTTCTTGTTTGATCCAGCTGCATAATCCCATTTGTAGTGAAATATTAGTTTATCAGTTATTCCACCCAAAGATGCTGTAAAAGTTGTACTTGCATTCCATTATTGAGAAGATTTGAATGTTTTAAGTTGTCCTCAAATACAAAGATAACTATAAGCGAATAAATATCTGTAATAACAGGTATGTCTTTCATTTAGAAACATTTTCACCGAGTTTTAGAATGTGGACAAACTCTGAAAACGGTCGGTTTAGGTCCCAGGTATACCTAATTGGAATCCGGTCGTATATTTGACTGCATTTGGTTCAAAATTCAAGCTGTGTTTGACATATAACAAGCTCCATGTGATATAACATAATCTTGTACGTATCATGAAGTGAAATATGAAACCTCGTGAACTTAGCACATGGTCAGAATCACTATGCACAGGGCCAATGTAACAAGCAGAATGCGCACACAAGTGCAACTAGTAACACGGCGGTATTAAATTCCTTTAGTAGATTTTCACCAGGCGTCTTTCCGTCAGCTTGTTGTATATGAAATTGCTTATGAGTCGTCATCATCGTGTGCGGTTTATAGCAGAAGTTGCAATCTCGCTGGTTAAGAGTATAGAAAAGAACCTATTAACTGTATACAGGGGCGTTTGTAAGTTTAGCATTCCCAGAGGCCTTCAGTATGACGAACGTCCCCTTATGGCTGAAATGAGAGATGAACCGCGAATGATGCATGTAACAAGCAAGTCCCTGATAACTAGTAATTCCGTACAAATTACAATTGTCCTGTCGTTTGAACTTTGCAACAATGAAACTCTGGGATGTCGGCAGCTGTTTTAATATGTCAAATAATTAGTGCAGTGTTACACTTCAATTCAGGTTACTTACTCGCATGGGATTTCAGTGTCATCAAAGGAACGATAGCTTAGTGTTAGAGCGTGGATAAAAGTGAAGGTGTATCTTTGAAGAATCATTGCCGCGAGTCATTTTAAAACTAAAATACATGAAAAAGAATCTTCTGTGTGTACTTTGATATTACATCGTTTAAAAAGCGTTATATCGTTTTTAAAAAGTTCCTAGTATAAGCAGGCGATTTTCTGACACAATGAAAGATAAAAATATTGATTGGAACAATGATGCAAAATAAGATAATTTTCAGGACCACTGAAGGTTGTTGTAAGTTAGACACGTTCGAAGCAAGCAACCAGATTTGTGGTGATCCGTCTACCCACTGCATGTTAGAGCCTACCCATGCTTTTGTAATGACATTTTGCCTATCTCGCACATGCAAGATTTATGGTCTTAATTAAGGTAATTCCCGTATACCCTTGCAGCGGATGATTCCTGTCTTTTGTCTTGCGAGAAGCAGTTAAATAACATTCAGCGACTAAGCAGAAATTTCGGAATTGTTGTCGACGGAACGCCATGTTCTGCAAACACCCAACGAGGCGTCTGTATACAGGGACAATGTAGGGTAAGTGTAATTACCAACATATATGTTCATTAAAATGAACTATATACGTACTGGACAAGACTAATTATGAAACCTTTCTCTGTCCTTTATTACTATTATTGTGAAGCCATGTGGGCCACTTTTCCCGAAAGTTCTTATTCTTTCAATAGAAGTTGAATAATCGCCCTTGGCTTATCACCGGTGTCAATCAATTTTGAGGTTTTAGTTAAGGGAGGTCTGTGGACATGTTAATGTCATACCTGCCAGTTCGATGTAAGAAGTATTAATAATGTTAAGAACAGTTGCAATTTCCATCAAATCCATCAAATATTGACCATTTTAGTAGGGAATTACTGTTTTGCACCAACATGAATAAACATGAGCAACATATGCAAATATGTGACGAAGAAAAATGGGCTTATGAGATACATGTTATGTTTTGCTTTGTCATCTTTTTTAACCCGCATTCCAAGGACAGTTGTAATGTTGGTATGCCCAAAGTATTTATTTTGGAGGAAGTTATTTACTAACTTTAAAAATGTCCACATCAAACATCAGACTATATGCTAGGTGAGTAATTAAAAGATAATTTATAAGGAACTACCCTAACAAAAGAAATACAGACATTCTGCAACACTCATCATAATTTTGAATAGCTAATGAGAAGTCTCAGATAAGGTCAAACTTTGGAGAGGTGTATCTTGAGAACGGTAAAAGATATTCGAATATATAATTCCAACGAACGTTTCAGCAGGGAGCTTCATCTAACATTGTTGAGTATAAAACAACTGTTTTGGTTACATGTCCACAGAACTTTAAGATACGATTAAAATGGCACTAAGCTGCACAGACTGTACAAAAGTTTGCGAGATTGCGATTTCATTATGATGGTAATTTCGAGTATCGTCTCAGTTAACGTCAGTTATACAATAGCCGACAACATTTATTAACTGTAACCTCCTTTTTAACTTATTTTCTGTTTTCGTTTGCCATGTCTTGTTGCCAGTTTTCGTCTGTGTTTAGGTGACGTTTCTCTCCTTCAGTCGACGTCTCTTTGTGTTATTAGGTAATTACCAGGACGCTCCCTGGTGTGATGGAGCCCGTTTTTGTAGAAATTACTGTCCTCAGTCACCGTCTCTTCATTCAGGAGGTGTCTCTGTTTGTAGTTCGTGGGATCTTTCTTAGTTGGTTCTTTTTTCTTTTTGTCAATTTAGACAGTTGGATGTAACAACCAACTAGACTCCATCCTTCAACTTGATAGCTGCGGGGTTTGTGGTGGATCAAATAACTCATGTGGCACATTCAAGGGTACATTTACTATTACACTAGCAGGAGAAGGTAAACCTGTAGCTTTTATTGTAAGAAAGTTTTTCTTACTTTTGTTGTAACTACAGCTAACGTATATATCATACGAATTGCACGATGTTAAGATGACATTCATGAAAAATACATCCAAAGGCGAAAAGGACGAAAACGGGGTGGGACAACTAAGCATGTATGATAACATTTCTCGGGCAAAGAACCGGCCAAAACTATTTCGAAGCATTGGAGAAGTCAATCTATGCAACGTACCTAAAGAGTTCTAGTTTTTTCCGGATCAAAAATATGCAGTTTTTTGCACACTTCATGAGCTCCACACTTTTTGCATCGCTTATAGTGAAATTAATATCGGCCAGCAAGGTTTGATAACCCTGCTAAAATTCCTCGCCCCATCCCCCTCCACCAATAATCGGAAGGATCCCGTGCGTCTTGTGCTCTTCAATGACAATTTGTGAGCTGGAGATCCAATCCGGCCGGCGAAGCCATGAGAGCCACAGAAATCAAGGGCTAAAAACGATCTAGGTATCATTCTCTATCTTACTCATGATATTTTAGATCAACTATGGATAACATTTGCAATGTTAAATACAGTAATTATTACCGCTGTAAGCTGAAAATGCTAATTTTTTGCCGTACTTTGCTAAAAAATGAATAGATTTTTTTTTTTCTCACACTTTTTTCCGGTAGAAAAGCTTCTGTACAGTTGCATCAAAGTCCAGTTAAGCCCTTGCCATTATGGATCCTCTAAACCGACAAGCTTGCGGCTGCGCCATCGAATCGACAGCTGTTAGCCCTGTTTAGGCAGGACACATTGACATGGCGGGGTAGAGGGGAGGCAGGTGGGCCAATTGGCATGGGCCAACGAATTTTTATGGGCCTGTTTCCTTTGGTTCGGCAGTTGTGATACAAATTACCTGTATATCTTCAGATCTTAGACTATACTCCATTTTCTCTTTGCTTTACCTTCTTAATTCAAGGGTCAATTTCTAAAATATGAGATGAAAAAATTAAGAATGGTTGCTTATACGCAACTTACAAAGTCTTGGAACTGCCATTTCTGGTAACGTAGGAGGCGGCTTTTGCAACAGATGTCTCTGTATATGCACCATTTGATGGTGGTGCTCAGTTCAGATGGTGTAATATCCAAAAATACCACCTCCCAACACTTTTGCAAGCAGATGTACGCCACGGAATCTGAACGGTCTTGGATTAAGGCTGTTGATATGTAGGCTAACTGTAATATGTGCAGGTCATGTGCAGTTTCGAACCAGCCCAATGGCATTTGAAGATTACTAAATGTTTCATTCCATAGTCTCAAATTTTCTAAGTAGCCCAGATCTTCAGGGAGTTTTTTCTGTTTTGGTCGTCTACAGGGGTGCTGCCCTGGACACCACGCTCTCGGGGAGCTTCGCCCAGTGGTGTTCTATCAGGGTGTTGCTTCTGGGTACCACCTGTGGCCCATAAATTGGACCCACAATCTCAGTTTGATGAGCTTCCCATCTCCGCGACGTTCTTTAGTCATTTCAATATGACGTAAACTATCTCCTCAGGAAAAATTCTTGGCTTCACGTCTGTCTCTGGCCCGTGAGATTTTCTCGATGAAAAATGTGGTCTGCCAAATAAAATGCCCAACAACTTATACGTAACATAATGAAAGGTTGCATGCAAACAGAATTAAAATTAAAAGTAATAAACTAATTAGCTGCAGCAATCATTTTGTCAGTTCGTGTCATGGTTTTTATTCCTTTTTTCTTTTGTTGTATTGCATAATTTCGTTTTAGCCTTCTTTTTGGTCATCATCTAATAGTTAGTCGCTTTTCTGGCAATATGATCTTATATATGTTTGATATTTCTTTCGAGAAAGCTCGATCGTGATGAACATGATGAATAACTTTTTAATGTAAAATATGAAATCACTAGGGTATAAGACAAAATGTCTTAGTTTATCCATTTTTCGATGCGTTGCTCGGGCAACCATTGTCAAACATCCAAACAATCAGTATAGACAGGTAGATGTTTATACCAGCTTTTACATTCTCGTTGTAAACCCTGTGCTTCAAGTAGAGAATCACCAAGTAGTGGCCTCAGGATATGCCTGACGGGGTGGGGGTGGCAACGTCCCCAACGGAGAACCATGGCCCCTTCTTTCTCCGCCCACGGTGCTACCCCTGGAGCCGCCATACCCGCTAGTCAACGTCATGTGGTTTATCACCCGTGCCATTTTTTAGACAGGACAGCCTCTGGTATAATCTATCATTTAAATCCCGAAAAAGTTGTCAGAAGTTAAAAATATTTCACAGTTTCGGCGAGCTTTGCGCAAATTCAGATATCAGTAAAATAGGACGTAAAACACTGTTATCATTTTGGTACGAGTTTCATTGGAATTCTCTTCCAAAAGTACAGACGACAACCAAACTTACATCCTTGAACCAGTTCTGTAACTCATTACAATTTTAGCTTCATTTCTACCGTCCACATGATTGTTAATAACCTATAACTAACTGGCTTCCACCGGGCGTTACATCAGGACCCCGCCATAGATCCAGTTACCACCTGTACTCCGTGCATTGTGACCTCACAACCAACCCTTTCCAACCGACCACTTTGCGTCTAGTGTCAGCAGTTGGGACCCCCATCAGTGGCGTAGTCAGAGTTTTCTGTAGGGGTACTGGGAGGGCTGGTGTATGTTCTACTGATATTTTTTCAACATATCCCCTGTTTCCAGTGGGGGGCTGCTGGGGGCTGTGAGATTTCGTGGGAGGGCTGGACCCCCAAGCCCCCCGTCGCTACGCCACTGCACTCAATACACCCCTTATTTGTTGTAGATGTACTTGTGTCATGCCTTTCATTGTATTTACCACAGAACTTTATCATTACTATGAAGTTGTAACATTTCAGCCTGGAACAAGGAATATCACGGTTGAGGAAGAAAGTGAAGTGAATTATCTCGGTAATAACAACTTTCATATTTTCAATTTCAGTGTTTAAAGAACGAAAATCACCTGCTTACTAAGCGTTATGAATAATGGTTGTCACCGATTTGTTTTAAGAAAATTTAAAGAAAACCGCTGCAGTCAGGCAGGGTTATTTATGGAAACCAAGAGCCGGCGCCCTTTCAAAAATGGTGTGTCAACCTGTGTCTGTAACCACGCGTGAAAAACAAAAGAAATCACGCGTGTTCTTGGGTGACAACCTGCGTATTTGGAACGCTCTGGACACAGGTTTGACACAGATTTGACACAGGTTGACACAATTTTCCTGTCTTTAATTTCAAACCACAGTTTTTGTCTCAGAACTCTTTGTTAACATTGGTTTTAACTGTCACACATTTTGTAAAACTATGTAAAACCTGTGAAAACCTGTGACAAACCTGCATCAAACCTGTGGCAAAGTGTGGCAACTACCCATCCTGTGTCAATGTCAAGGGAAAACACAGGTTTTCACGCAATATACCTGTGATTACCCATGGCAGACACACGTGAAAACCTGAGGATATGGAACAAATTGCCACACGCTTTTTTTTTTTTGGTAAGTTTTGTAGGGGCGGAAGCCGTTTGGCTGAACAGTCGCTTAGTTCGCTTATGCCCTTTGGAAACCATTCCTGGAAAAGTTATCCATCTACAAGATCTCCGCGCCCCTCTTAAAGCCCCTACCACAGGTTACCCTTCCTTCCTTGAATCCTCACCCTCCCACTCAACATCAGTAATCGTGCCATCAGCTCTTTACATTGTAACCGGTAATGCGCACGCGGCCTTGCCTACGTAGCAGACTATACGGCATATTCCTTGTTCAGTCATATCTCTAAAGGAAGCCTTGAAGAGGGGCTGAGCAAACAGAGTCCGCCTCGCAGGGGACACGCGGCCCGATAGGCCTACGGCAATAACTCTTAACATTTCGCCTTGGTATATCAGTAATATATGTAGGCTACACAAATTACCTGAACTGTTCATTCCCGACGTGGCCCTACTTTTAACCATACGTTGTTTTCATCAGTAAAGTGCACGTTCGCAATTTCGTTGCACCAGTGTTATGGCACTCGTTGACATTTAGTGTATTCTCCAGCCCTCCCCTCATTATAAATTAAACTTTTTGTAAGAATGAAATTTCCTGACTTTAAAAGGGACATGACAATATTGATGGGAGTTGAGAACTTCAAAGATCAGCATTTGTAAGTTCGCTGTTGTTTGTATCTTCAGCTCTCAGTGTGGGTAACGCATACTACCTCAACGGAGACTGGGACATTCACCGACCGAGCACTTTCACCGCTGCCGGTGCCGTCTTCACCTACGACCGCCGACGAGACGGTTATGAAAGGATATGGAGCCTCGGGCCGATAAACACTGTTGTTCAGATCTCGGTCAGTATATTATTCAACTTCTTGACGAATGAGGTGTTCTGATTAGAAATAAAAGAAACTACAGTCTATTGTGTCCTAGGAATGAAAGTATTAGGCATTTAGGCATTTTATTTTTTATATAAAAGCAGCAAAACAGTGGAGAATCTAGCAACTTGTTCAATTCAGTGTGATAAATTCGCAATTTAAGTTATCAAACAGCTACCGCCAGACTCAATTTGAAAATTTTTCCAGACTGTAAAGAATTCCTATCTAGACCAGTGTTAACTGAATATAATTGAAACTAGCGACGAAAGACACTGTTGAAGTGTTGTTTTGTTTCTCCATCAACACTCTGACAGATGTAACAATACTTGATATATTCCTTGTTCTAATCTTTTTGCTCTTGGCCCGAAGGAACGGCATATTTCCGTTTAAGTAGGAGGGCATTTTTGTGTAGCTTGTAAAAATTGTCTGGGCATGTCTAGAATTTTGACATCTGTGAAGTTCGACGGCATTTTTACAGATATTTTGTTGCCATGAGCTTTTCGTTTTTTATTTATTTTATTTATTTATTTTCTGGGTTTTTTTGTTTTGACAATGTTTTGAGTTACCGTAAGCATTCTGGTCCAGCCTTTAGTGACGTGACACGAAACGAATGATATTGGATGATTTTGGCTTTATACAAGAACGTGTTGCTCTATAGGTCTATATAAGAGCTCTATATAAGAAAATCGTCATCATGCCATTTTTTTATTTCATATATTTCTATTTCCTTGCATTTGGGGTCCGGCTGGTGACGTTTTTGATAAGTATCTTATGTTGCAAGTTAATATCGGTGATCCGTAAGAATTTTCCCGACAGGACCAGGGGATCAACTCCCCGGCGGGAGTAGGGGCAGCAACTCGACGCCTTGACACCGGCGACGGGTTGCCGGACGGACGGACGGATTGGGTTTTTGGGTTTAAATTGAAGGAAACTTCCCCGACGGGCCCATATGGGGGTACGACCAGCTGCCCCATCTGGCGCCACCCCGGTTAATATGTGATGAAGTTGCACTTCTCTTGGCTTTCACATTAGTCAAAATCTAGCACAGAGGGTACAATAGACAAGAAGTCTTGGTTTTCGATCTCTTCTCACGTTTCTTAAAAAGAACAGCTTAGGAACTGCATTGTTGATATGTGAAATATAATCTAGATCTTAGCATTCACATGACATTTTATTCGATTTCTAAGTTCTGTTTTTCGAGATATTAGTAGAGGAAGTCACTACATTTGTACCCTATAACGAACTTGAAGCAAGCATGAGCAACGTCAACTCCTCACATTGATGGGCAATGATTTGTGTTCTTTCTTTCTCAATTTATTGTTTTGACCTTAGAATAGATAGGGATGTTATGTTTCTAATGAATTATGTAAAGTTCGTTAACTTTCTATGTTTCTCATGTATTCGCATCAAGAAAACATGAGCTAATGGATCGAGGAGAAAATTAGTTGTAAAGTTCAGTGATGGAGGTCTTGAGGCTATGCTTGCCTCGAGGCCAATTTCTGGTCTCGGCCTCGGCCCGTAAGGTAATGCCTCGGCATCGTCTTTTTCCTTGGAAGGTATTTTCTCGGTGACGGCTTAGTACACTCTGCCCTCGGATTGTTTCTAGCCCAACCATTTTGAGGCCTCTACAAGGCCAACCATGGAAGGTGCGTAGTAATTTGTCCAAGGATGGTTTTCCCGCTCCAAATGTTCAAGAGTGTGTTTCACCTAATCTAAGTATCGAATCGAAATATAGCAGGTGTTGCATCGGAAGGGGACAGGGCAGCTACAGCCACGCTCCTGTTAGGGAGGTCCAGCGCCCCGTTGCTGAGAATGGGAATTCATTATGGAGCTATACTGTTATATTTATACTGTCATTATCTATTATCATTAGAATAAAAGATGGCCCTTCATAACTGGATACCAAATTTTCTGTCATTCTAGCAGACTGTCGATTCACCTATGTTTGACGCAGAACTGTACTGATGATATGTGAAGTTATTTTTATCAGAAGTCCAGTTCCCTGCAGGCTTCAAGTTTTGACACTTCGAACATCAAATTTTCCCCTTCCGGGGACCCACTCATGTTATACATTGAGAGTATTGACAAATGTATGTTTGGAGAGCGATTCCTGGCAATATTGATTGTTTCTACTGCCAAGTTCCTCAGATCTTTCGCCATAGGAGGCAGGAGGCCATGTCCCCGTTTGCCCGTCTGTTTTTTTTTTCTGGGGGCCATAGTGAATGTGGTAATGTAATCACCAAGGGCAGTCAGTTGCTCGACGGTTTTCTGTTTTTTGCCCATAGAAACAGATTCTTCGCTACGACCCCCAAATTTTCTGCGCTCTTCGCGTTTTGTAGAGTCCCGCTGTTTTCTTTCATAGTTTGGTTTCATTTACAAACGAGTGCAATTTCTTCTCTTAACCAAGTTAATTATGCATCGTTGCGAAGACTACATTTTGCGCGTACAGGTGGATACGATGAAACGCATTTTGTCAACGATAGGGAGCATCCGTCCCAGTTTTTGATTATGTGCTTCTAATTATCAATGAAGAAAGATTTTTCCTAATGCTAGGGGCAGAACGCTAGTGACAAATTTCTGTTTTAGCCTTCTGGTTTCCTGCAGAGAGTTGCAGGGGTGGATCCCAGTATCTGAAGGGGGGGATTCCAGTCTAGGAATAGGTGGGATTGTAGGGACAGTCAGGGAGGTCATCCTATTTCGAAAAATCTGGGGAGGACCATGTCAGATGCAAAGTCTGGATTTTATGCCTTCAGATGACAATGACGGAGGTAAAAGTTTTCCTGCCGTAGGCGTGAGGTCCATAAGATCACCTGAGGGCCCACTAGGGATCCTGTTAGCAACACCTCGAAAGGGCCAGAGGAGAATCCCTGGGAATCTCCCCTGAAATTTTAAACTTTTGGAAATTACAACGGAGAATTTAACTATCTTAAAATGACATTGGATTCGAAAACTAGGGTGTCTTCAGTCATTTTATTAATTTTATATTGTACTTTACATTGCAAAAGTGACCCCATCCTTCCCCATCTCCTCTTTTAGTCGTAGCTAAAAATCAATGACCACAAAACGGAATTTATAATGTTAGGTGGTAAGAAGCAATTACAGAAAGTTACTTTTCAGGGTTTAAATATTGGTGATGCACTTATTGCTCCCAGCTGAAATGTACGCAATTTAGGTTTCATTTTCGATGAAAATCTTTCTGTGATCATCTTGTCACCAAGGTTTGCAGAACTACTTACTCTCATCTTCATTACATTGCTTGTATTCGTAAATATCTTACTCATGATGCTGCATGTTCTCTTATCCATGCTTTCATTACCAGTCAGATCGATTATTGTAATAGCCTCTTGTATGGTTCCCCTTCCTATTAATTAAGAAACTTCAACGTTTTCAGAATTTCGCTGCCAGGGTTGTTCTGTATCTCAAGAAATTTGAGCATATTACTCCTGTTCTCATTCAGCTACACTGGTTGCCGGTGGACCTCAGTATTCATTTGAAAGTACTTTTGACTGGTTTTAAAATTCTGAATAAAACGGCCCCAAAGTACCTTGACGAAATGATTGAAGTGCCGATCAATGTTCGTGATCACCTAAGATCTCATGATGATTTTAATTTATTCACCCCTAGTTTTAAATGTACAACTTTTGGTGGTCGTGCCTTCCCCGTCTTTGCTCTTCGGCTTTGGAACCAATTCCCATTGCAGTTTCGTTCTCAGCACAGCCATGCTGTATTTAAAAATATCTGAAATCTCATCGTTTTACTCACTTTTCACGCAGTTGCTCCTGCGTGTTTCAATTCTTCTTTTTTACCTATTTTTATACGTTTGTATTCACTACGGTATATATCTGTTTTATGCATTTTATGTCTTATTTTGTTTTAATTCTTAATTGTGCATTTAAAATTTTTGTACAGCGTTTTAGAACGTTCGTTTTACAAAATTAACGCTTTATAAATAAATATGAATTAATTTAGTACGCCAAAACTTGGACCTACTGTCGGACAAGAAGATGAATGTGTGGTCCTAGTAAGAGACGGTGTGGTTAGCAGGGCTGTTCCTAGTTAGCCACTTTTACAAGGCTTTGATAAATGGTGGATGGAGTTGAAAGAAAATTTCCGAGAGCATGTGCCGCAGACACGAGCTACCCAAGGTTTCTGGTTACCATTTGGCTATATTCTGATATTAGACGTGTCAAGTGGTGCAATCTGAAGCACTGTGAACAAAATTTTTACGATTATCTGACCAAACGTACTGTACTACGGTGTAGATTATTGACCTGGGGACTTCAGACACTTTGAATCCCCCTTGGATTCGCCTGAGAGTGATATCTCGGATGAGTGTGAACAAAGCGCTCCAAAAGAAGATGGTATTTTAACAATGTTTGACCACGTATTACATCGCAAAATTTACCCATAATAAACCAAGGTTAAAGGAGTATGATGTTTAAAAGTAAAGCCGGTTAATATATGAATTTCTGGTCGATAAGGATTTCTGAGAAGAGAATGTCGTTGACGGGCGGTATATGGAAACTGCCGCAAAGCCGCGTCTTGGCCCACGGGCCGTGGGTCGGAAAAGCCTGCTATAGATGTAGTAACAAATGATCTCCAGAAATAAGTTCACTAGTATGAAAAGACTTTGACGTGAGGAAACATCCTGTTCCAGATAACAGTAATCCATACTTTGTTCCACCTTTTTTTAACCTGTGAGGGGACCAGTTTTGTCCGCATTTCATGTACGAACAGAGACACAGTATTTCCCCGCGTTTTATCTTGATAATAACCTTGGGAAGACGAACACTTTTTTCGCTCGGACGAGATCTTACTCTAGGAATTAAAACGTACACTTCTTTTTTCAGTCATCTACCCTTTTTCCCCAAATGATTTTGTGAAGTGAGGGATAGTCTGCCCCCTGACTACTACGAGAGCAAATATGTAAACAGCTGCTCAACTCTGCAAATTACTTTAATTGTATTTGTCATTGCTCTTGTAGTATAACAATGATTTCCTCACATGTGAGATCACAATTTTAGTGGCATTCGCTTCAGAATTGGAGCAATGGACAAGCTTTCTCCTTTAAACTCATAGAAAAATTATTCAGATGTATGACAGTGCGGAGAAAGTGATATACCGGAGAGACGCATCAAAACGATGATATGGGTTGAATCTGTTTGAATCCTTGTTTCTTGAAACCAACAGCTTAGTTCCAAGGCTTGGAGAAACCTTAAAGGGAGAATGCAGTCACCGCAGTAAAGAATTGTATAGTAGACTATCTTGTTTCCTGAATGACTCTTGAGAATCATGTGACAGTATTTTTCTCACTCAACTGTAAAATTTACAAGGAGCAACTGCTTGGTTTACCTTGAATGCAATATTTATGATCCAAAAATATTGTGAAAGATACTTGGAAGAGAAATAAGAAGAAATTTGTGACAGTTAGCTATTGTTTCAAAATAAGTTTGGGGGACTGCTTTTGACCATTAAATAGATAAACTGATAAAGAGCTCAGAATACGTAATACCGGTCAGAACTAACGCAGAAAGTAAACCACACTGCAATCGTACACTTCTAATTTAACACACCACAGACTTGTTCAACATATGCAAATTATACTAAATATATATTGAAGTCGTTCTTGCACAGACTATTCATTAATGCACAAACTATAAATCTCACATAACAGTTTTCCTTCCTCAGGTCAGGGATAAATGCCCCCATAAGTATGATAAGATATTAAACGGTAGACAAGAACGGCAGTAATATATCAACATCTTACAGCCAGTACTCCCAAATTAGACGTAGAAGGTGACGACTGACCAATTTTCTTTTGTAATATTGTAATACATGCCACCTGCTTCCTAGAAACGACAGGATTGTCATTCATATAATTAACGATCAGTAGTAACGAATTGCGAAACACTAGCATTCTCCAAGTACATGGCTGAGCTTCATTTACCCGTAGTATGATGGGCTGACACCAATGTTCTTTTGAGCAGTAGAGAGTATTAGTCATTTTAATACGGACGTGGTACATTTTTCCATCCGCGAATTTTCCAGTTAGGGCGACTGGGAGTAAGACTTTCAGGAGGAGGGGGAGAGGTAGCGCCCCTTGCACTACCGTACGGTAGCTTTTACCTCTGACTATTATCAGTATCCTCGAACCTCCGTGCATTCTGCTTTAATTGGATGCTCATTCATTTTCTTGTCCAAAAAAATTGCGAGAACCAGTTGTTGCTTCCATAAATGCGCTTTGATCCTTCCAACAATTTATAACTCTAATAGAGCCAGATTTTTTATCTTCCATCAAATGTTGTGGTGTAAACTTCAATTGCGTACTAGGTTTTATGGACCTGCAGATTATAGTGTTGAAGCAGGAATGGTCATGCAATAATTACATAATGTTGAAAATGCAATGTTTGACCTCTGCTTAGCTTTGTTTTAGTCACAACAACGATTTGAACATAAGTGCATTCCCGCTAGGTATACCCAGCTGGGCAGCAAACTCTTTACAAGTGGAACCTAAGGCCGAATAAGAGTGCCATGTTGCGAATGCAGATAGTCCGAGTCATGTAATTCCGCGAGAACCCTATGACATGAATGACACGATTATATACAGACAAAAGTGAACATATAGGCCTAGATAAAATATAAACTAGTATCAGATTACAATCGCATATGTGTGGATATACTTGTAGTCCGATGTATAGCTCTGATCCTTCTGGAATTTCAAGAACCAAAATAGCAAAGTTTACTAACAAAATTGATAGACAGTGTGACATATGAAATATTTTGACTCTATTTAGTTGTCCATTAAAGGGATTTTTAAATGGAAATAATTTATGTTGTATTTACTGAAACTGAACGTATCGTTTAAGTTTAGTATGTATTCTTACTTTTCCATAAGTGTACAATGGTCAATATATCTCTGGGAGCAGTGATAATTTTTGCTCGGATTTAGAATTTTGGACCAAGTTGCCCGAATTTTGATACTGCTGTGTCGGTTGCCATGACCCGCAAAAAGGGCATAATTTATTTTCTTGGCTGTCTCATTTGCCCGAATGGATCCTCTACTTTTGCCCGAATTGGGTGTTCCCCGCCTCGTACGCTTATGACTTGACGAGGTGTGATGGTACGTGCTACGGCCTGAATACGCTAATAACCAGACTTACAGTGGGTACGTACTCGTGTACTCAAGGTTTTGCACAATTGCCTGCACTCTTACTCGTGAGAATCGATTTGTGCTCGCACTCGTAGGTCTATTCACAGATTTTGGAGGTTATGCATTGGGACTAATGCAAACTTTTGAACTCGTACTTATGAAAAAGACGTGTACTCGTACTCACAATCAGAGACACTCCACTTGTACTCACTCATGACAATGTACTCACGTTACAAGTCTGCTAAAAACCACTCATTGTTTAATGTTTAATTCATATTTGCAGGTGATCGTCCGTGCCAAAGATCCCATCGTTTTGTACGAGTTTTACCTTCCACCAGTACTGAGCAAAGGAACTGCTGATAAATCAAACCAGTCGAGCTCTTCTATTAGTAATTCTTTCGTACCGAACACCGTCGACGTCCGGGAATCCTCGGAATCAGAACCTCTAAACAAGCCAGACATTTCAAAAAACGGTAAATATGTTTCATCAGGCTTTGTGTTGGTTCTTCATCTGCCTCATATAGACCTTATGCATACGACGTCACAGAGCAGAAAGTGCTCCCTCGTTTGGAGGCAAGCGCGTATCATTGCAAGTTGCACCAACAAATGCAGACAGCTGATTTGTCAACCAATCGGATACGCGCGTAATTCTACTACACTACAAGTCTACTGTGTGCCTGCCATGTGCTTCATTGTATTGCCTACAAAATGACGTCGCGTGACGTCAATACATAAGGTCTATATGCCTACATCATCATACCTGTTCTGTTTACGTACCATCTTCATTCGATGTTCCTCAAGTCCGATCAAAACATTACATATGGAATAAGCTGTCTTTTAACCTTGTATTAAAACATCAGCTGCAACTCCTCTTTTATGTCCCTTACAATTATATTTCATAATCTTCTCGAATATAAATATTGCATACAGAAGGTAAAGCAAGGAATTATTCTGCATGAATTTGAAAATTCAGTAACAAAACTATTGTCACATGAACACCAATTTAAATTGAAGAAACTACATTTGCCTCTCAAAGGTATTTCTGTTGGACGGCATTTCTCCATGTTTTTGGAGTTTGAGTAACTGAGCATCAAAACTTAACAGTTCCCTAATAAATATTGCAGTTGGGTTCAAATGTCTGCAAAAACGCCATCTTGACGTCACATATTCGAAGTTCTTTATCACTGACTTCAATTCAACCAGAGAGCTGGAACCCTGGTTTAACAGTTTGTTTGGTGCCATTACTAAAGTCGCAATTACAGCTGATATCGTTTCAAGTGCAACTCGTGTTACTTGATTACGTCATCATTACACTCAGAGAGTGTGGCTTTCCACCGAGCAAGATCGTAGCCAGGAATATGTGAAGGGGACCGCTAAGGTTGGGATCACCTAATGGCCCTGAAGGCACCTTGAGAGCGTGAAACGCCCCGACGGGCTAGGATTCACCGCCTCGCCTTAAAAACCCTGGTGGGGTCCAGGGGCAACGACCCCCAAACTCTTAGGTATTTCCGAAATTTCGTGCATTTGAAGGGATCATTTAAATCAGGGATCGGCAAACTAGGGGTCGCGACCCTTTTGAGGGTCGCGAAAATATTTCGGAGGGTCCCGAAAAGGATTTCGAAGCCAAAAATAATTTCCAAATTTCTCATTACAAATAAGCAATGGGAGTGATTATAATCTAAGAACCAGTGATCTGCTTTATTGACACTGCATAACCAAATCGAATCAAACTCCTCTTACCAACCTGTCAATTTGAGGGCCATCAAGATTCCGGAGTAGAAATTTAGGCCACCAAGCAAAAAAGTTTGGAGACCCCTGATTTAAACGTCTGCAAATGAAATCGGATGCCCACTTCAGAAAGACTGCAATTTCACAAATAAACAATTTTAGTGCCTGAATAGGAGTGCTGACTACGGGGCGTCGATTTGATGACCGGGGCTTGTCAATTTGTTGTGAGGATGATGATGAGAAGGGTAGGGAGTACATGGATCCTAGGGACAATAACACATATTTTCAATTACATTAGCTATCTCATTAACGAAAAAGAAAGCTATACTCAAGAGGGCATTGACCGATTTCGCACCCCCCACCCCTTTTCACTCACCGCCTAGTCAGTAGTCACCAAGCTCTTATCAAGGTTGCCTTATAATTATTCAAATACGGCAAAATACCAGCAATGAAATGTTATTCACACCAATCGGTAGACCTAAATCTGTTTGAAGAAATTAGCTCCTAACCAGAGGTCATTGTGTGTTTACAAACAAGTAAGACCGGTAAAGAGCTAATGTACGGTTTGAGCTTGGTCTGTCAGCCTATTGGAACTTTCGGCTGAATGTGGCGACACAATAGTTTTATGCTAGCGGCATTTTCAGAAATGTGTCCTAGTTTTGCTAGAGTTTTGACTTTTTTATATAGGTACATTCCGGGTGGCTACAAAACTAAGACCTAAGACCCCACCAACTACAAAACTAAGACCCCACCACAAAAGAACGAAAAGGGTATAATAATGATGACATCAGGCTCCCTTGGTCAAACCAAGGGCAAAGATCACGGTCGGTCTGGGGAAGGGCATCTGTGTGGACGTTTAGGGTATGAAGGTACAACAAGTATCCTGTAGCGTACTAAAGGGGGAAGGGTAAAGAACCTGCAGTAAGGTAAGGTTTTTTCTGAGAAACATTTTTTACGTTTTTTCTGAGATTTTTTGTTACGTCCCCAGAAGTCATTCCGATCCTTACATGTAGTGTATATTAGGTACAGCTCTTTGTATCTGGTGCAGATCATCAGCCCTAGTGGTTTGGGGGTAAGGGGGTATATGCCCGTGTGGGGAGTTGACCCATACCTTTTTTGAAAATTTGGGGATGACTACATGTAAAATGCTGGCATTTTGCTAATTGGTAGACAAGCAGAGTTTGTAAAATTACTGTTCAGTTTTTCTGATTTAAGACAAAATATACTAAAACAATTTAATTTGTCAGACAGTCTTCCTGGTAGGAAGGAAAATTGTGAGGCAATATGATTCCTTTCAAGGTGTTAATATTTTACCATTTTTAAAAATTGATCAAAGCAGGGTGTACTGTAGATGCATGTCAAAAAGGTGTGGATGGGAAGTTCCTCCTAGCAAAACTTCAAACATAGTTCCAGTCCTTAATTTTTCCCTCCTTTTTTGAGTATACCAATCAACATAACCCAAAGCTGTGTAAGGTCCACTGGCGTGGAGTAGGTGCTACAAGCTGGAAGCCATTGCAAGCCACAACCGCATGTCGGGGGAGGGGAGTGGGGTAGAGGTAGGGACTGGAAACAAGGAGCCTATGATCTCCTTTCAAGTGTATATAAACTACATCTAGCAGTACATATGTAAGGCCTCAAAGGCCCATAACCTTTACCCTAGCTGGTTTGATTAAATCCATTGTATTATGGTATTAAACTTGTGCACGTGTCAAATGAGACATGAGGCTTCGCCTCATTTTGGTTTGTACCTGGTGAGGTCTTAGTTTTATCGTTGGTGGGGTCTTGGTTTTGTAGTTAAGGTCTTGAGTCTTAGGTCATATGTCTTAGTTTTGTAGACACCCGTACATTCCTTGTAAAATTTAGGATAAACTATGAATCATTCCTAGACTAGAAAGGCATTCGAGTACAAAGAATACAATTTTAGCAGTAGACAGTTATGATTCTGAACCGTCTCGATGCTATTTGTATATTGTGCTCACTGACGCATGCAAAGTTTGGAAATAAAATATGGCTGAAGAAAGAGGCCTTCTGTGTATTGGGATGAAATTCCCCCAGGCTCTGTATTCTGGGTTATTTTTAACGTGTCTGGTATGTATTCTAGGTATTATTTACCTTAAATCATTCATGCTGTCATTAGTTCATGATCATTGTTCTATAGCCCCTAGGGACACTTGCGTTCCACGACTTGTACTAAAAAGGCCCAAGGTAGATTTGAGGAGCCTATTTTGTTTTTGATAATAAAAGCAATCTATTTAATGACGTCCTGACCAATAGAGTAGATTTGAAGTAAAAATTCAAGTAAAAGTGTCCCTCGGCACGAAACACTTGAGAACCCTAGCTATAGACAGTAAATACACTTTTCATTTTGTAACTGAAGGGGTTATAAGAAAAAAAAAACATTGTATTATATAACAATAGAGTGATTGGGGCAAAAGGCTCCATAGTAGGCCCTTACCCATGCCCTGGGGTAGGAAGCCCACTTTTTATTGTTTTATTTTACTTCTGCCATGGAAATTTAAACTATTGTTTGATTCTACTTTACTGTGCATTTACTTTGGCGTAAAAACATAACTTTTCTTGGTTTTCTTTTCTCTGTCACTGTTTGTGAGAACTACGTCGAATTTTCCCTAAGAGGGCTCCTTACCCTAGTCTACCCCTCTATACTTTTTCTTAAACAGTATTCTCAAAAAATATCTTCATAATGAGCATGAGCAAAACTCTCGGAACCATGTATCCTATACTCTGCCTTTATCCATCTCTTTCTTTTTTATTTCAGGACTGAAACATCTGGAACAGCTTACAAAGAATGTCACTGCTCCCCAACGAAAAATCTCAGAACAATACGAGACTTTTAATAAGACACGAAATCCTCATCATCGGGAGAACACAGCTAAACGTTTATCTAAAACAGAACGTAGAGGTAGGAGTTGCTATGAAAGTTGGTTTACAAAACTTGTCACGAGCCTCTAGACAATTTAAGTGTAAATAGTTTTACATGGGTACTACTGGTCTCCGTTCATCTTGCACTCCGAATCTGGTCCCCCTCCTCCCTACCCCCTCCCCCATGCCAAAACTACATCCCTAACTCAAGATATCTCTTTCTGAAGACTGGTAATTTTTGTCGAGAAATTCATCCAGCAGTCCAGGGTTTCTGAAGGTCAAAGAATGCCAAATGTACAAACTGCCTCAGATTCCTTTTGTTATTCTTTATAATTGAATACATTGTGTGTCTTTGAAATTTGACTCTGTTGAATTTTTCGGATAGTTTTGTTTAGATCTTGTATGAAACTGTTTCATACCTAAGGTATCGAAAGCAAAGTTATTAAATATTACATGTAGTTGTATACAAAAGCCATGTCTGATCAATTTACCCAGATGACATCAAAGATTTCTCATCATGTATTGCGGTAGATGAAGAAAAATTAAATTTGTATATTCCAAATGCAAACTGCTATCATGATGAGGTTTTCACGGCGTGATAAAGAAAATTTTACTTCATTTTTTGAAAACATCAGATTTGGTCACCGGAATATCCTTTTATAGAACTAGAAATATAACTCCTCAGGCTGTCGCATCTGCCATGACTGGGGCTCGATTATGGCGATAATTAGGTATCTAAAACCCCCAAAGATTGCTGAAATACAAATTTATCACCACAGTTCTTTATTTACCATGAGAAGTTTCATCATGTATGGGGTCTGAATAGAACAATTGCTCGCGAAATGCACCAAATTGTCGATATTAGATATTTTCATGTTAAAAAATGCATTCAGGCAGAGCTTAGAGACTCTTCAATTTTCCAAGAAAATTTGGCTGCCGGGGAGATATAGTCTGATGTAACAATGCTAGGTTCATTAGGTATGAGGACCGTACAGTATAATTGCATGCTATTGTAACGTGTTTATCTGTCCGAAGAAAAGGAATCGGAAAGATCCCCCTTCTTTCAAGTTGCAATCCTTTGTTCTTCGATGATCACGCTCGTGCACAATAGCATATTAAAATGAACTCATAGACTGTTAAATGGTGCGAATACGTTTGAGATGGTGTGTTGAATAAATGCATGGAAAAGAATAGATAGAACTGAAGGTGAAAGCGCCCGGAAATTAAGGTTGTCTGGGAAGGATTTGTGATAGAGAACTATTAAAATACGTTCAAAATTCACTTCCTGAGGATATCCCACTCCACAGCTTGCGAAAATCAGCTTAAACTTCTTTGGGGGTCATTTTAAATGTCGACGAGAAATCGTCAGGAGTGCTTTTATCTCTTGCAATACGTGCCGGCATCATGCTTTGTGGCTAGTATACCGTTTGGCAAGTGGTTTGCTAAATTGGGAAAAGGACACAGCAGTCCGTACGAGATCACACACGAGTGCCAGCTTGACTACGGTCTTTTGTCTTTCATCTCCCTGGAACGCTAGTATGGCGAAACTTTGGCATCCCAACCCCCAACTTCCCCCCCCCCCCCCGGATTACAGAAAGTTGCACTCAATGA
Source organism: Holothuria leucospilota (assembly GCA_029531755.1). Classification (NCBI taxonomy): domain Eukaryota; kingdom Metazoa; phylum Echinodermata; class Holothuroidea; order Aspidochirotida; family Holothuriidae; genus Holothuria; species Holothuria leucospilota. The sequence continues at coordinate 35,677,367 of CM055974.1, read as the reverse complement.
CACACATTTTCTCCGGAGTCCAACGTAGGCCTATTAAGCAGTGTCCACCAATCACTGGGATGCCTATATCATAACGTTCACTCTCATAAATCTGTGGAGTAGCAGTGTTGCCCCCTCCCCATCCCGTCGTCAGCCTCTTTGTTAGGTATTCGATAGAGATCATTTTTATTGGAATTTCCACCCAAACCCTACAGAAAATTAAATTTTAAATACTATTTTGCAAAATATTATTAAGTTTTTCCTATATACGCTTTCTTTCGTTTTTCTGTCCATTTCCCCCTTTCAATATCTTTAGGCCGCAGGGGTGGGGTGAGGGGTTTAATACGCTTCTGCACAGGCAGGATCAATCTGACCCGTTCTATTACGCAAAGGCCTTAGTAACTGAAGCAATGAACCTCAGCAATTCAGGAGGTTTAGGGTTCGATCCTCAACCGTAACTGACGATATGTGTTGGACGTGAAGAGGCGGGCGGGGGGTGTTAGACCATTCGCAATGATTTACACGTGAAAGTCTATGTAAGTATACTTCTATTTGTGCGTATGTATAGACATATAAGGTTGCATATAAACGTTGCATATTTGTCACTTTGGGGAAAGGTGGGTGTCAAGCTCGCCGGTTAAAAACCCCCTCCGTGATAATTTAGCATTCTCAAAGTCGTTCACCCTCTCCACGGCTTTACATGGACCTCTGAGGCATCGGGAAACCTAGTGGCCTCACGACCCACCAGGAGCGGGTGAAGGAATGTGACAATCTATGCGGTGTGCCACTATTAGCTGGAAGAGAGTTTTTGCTGAAATGCAGGCTCCCAGATTGCCGGTGTTACAATCGTCCCCATTTGATCTACTCCAGGGACGATAGTCTATCCATAATTGAACACCACTCTTGATTAGGTGCATGATCACCGATCTGTTCAAGTGTAAATCATCCTCTAAACACATGAAATCGTCGGTAGGTCATTTATCACTTACGGTATCTATCCAGGTGATTAATTGAAACTAGACTTCCAAACACGGTATGGTTTGGGTAAACTACCTGTACATAGAAAAATGTTTACGGACGACGGTTATCCATACTGGGGAATTTGTCTAATTCAGGTCTTTGATCGGTTCAGCCATGGAAGCACTACCTCGGAGTACTTCTTTTATTCACTTTGCCCTTTCATGCAGTTAGTAATTTGAACTATCCGTCCCTGTCAAGATCATCATTGGCTTTCCGAGGGGATACGCTTCCGCTTGTGGTTCGAGAGATGGTGGTAGAAGTTGCATGGGGCACTGGAAAAATAACCCCGCTCCAAGTTGATATGTAATAATAAGACCACAATACCACTACCACGACAGATGCGCGCCGAAAAAATAGCTTTTTTGGTCATTTAAGTTAATTAATGGTTTACTGTATTAAACACTATTCAAAACTTATAAATTTGATAACCAAATGTAATAGTACAGCATGCAATATTGTAATATTTTGGAAAATTTGGGAGGACGTTTGTGTAGACCACCCCCTCCTCCCTTGTCAAAAAAAGGGGAAATAACCACGTATCCTCCGGGATGTCCGCCTGTGCAAGGTGGCCCCTGGACCCCAACGCCTTCGCGGAAGCGTTTCACGTCACCACGCCTCCAGTGCCGCTCAGCCTTTCATGTTGGTGTGCCCCTCCGGTGGAACGTTGTGCCCCGTGACCACCACTTCCAAAAGTCTAGCAACGCCACTGCTATTTGCAAGTAAGTTCGGATCACAAAAGTGAGTGTGGGGCGGGTTTAGCCGATGCATATGCATTTGAAAGAATTTTATTTAAGGTACGATAATTCTTCGTCAGCAGGAGCCCTCCCCCCGCCCCATTCGACTGCAGAACTTTGCCGTTGCATTAAAGATGTCTTAAAATTCCCCTGGCCTTGTTTCCTTTCCTTCTTTGCAAAGGTGTGGAAAAAATGGGGCTTCCCCCATAATTGCGCCTGTCAGAATGCCCCAATGGCTACGGACCACAGGAAAAAAAAAAAAGGTCATCAACATCGACTTCTCTAATCTTTCAATTGTAGGTCTATAACTATGCCATGTGTCCAGCAGTCAAGTTTTTACAACTGGGTCAGCATACGAAAGCTAATTTCAGCTTCTGTTTAAAATGTAAATTAACGTGGGAGACAAGTATTTCACCTGCGATATGCTTGTCGTGCACGTCACATTTGAAAGTTTAAACTGTCATCTGAGTAGAACATGACGGGGAGGGGGGGGGGAGGGGGATGATCGCGTTTATTTTATTTAACCACTTTTCTTTAATTTTACATTCTTGTATAGTAAGTAATCATGAGTCGATCAGTATCATGAGTCGATCACCGCATTCTAAATGCCAGTACAGCCTGCAGGCGCGATGTGATTGCAATGTAAGGATGACCTGCAATGCATTCTGTTCAAACAGTATCAAAAAGAATTATTTGCCTTATTACTTTTGATGTTCAAAACAAAAATGTTACTCACGGCCAAATTTCCAAGTTTCGGCATAAGTATGAAATAGAAATTTGCAAAAATTACCAAAAATGGTGACCAAAGTGTCTTTGATGAAGCTCTGATTAAAAATTTTGATAGAAAAGACATTCTTCTCTCAGATTATTTGCATAACTGTTCTTGAATGTGGTAATTTATAGGATTTTATTTACTTGTTGTTTTGTAGCGATTGACTCAAGATTCCTTCATAAGCATTGTTTCATGTACTGCCACCTACATTTTAAAATTCATTTTCTACGGATTACGCAATCCGAACAACACCAAAATATAGCACAATGAGGAAGACATATAACAAAATATTACTGCAAAGTTTAATTGATTTTTGTAAATGTTTTAATATTTTTATGGTCACAATGTTCGTTAAGTGATCTACTCATGATACGGCCAGTATACAGGTGTTCCTACAATTGCCCTTATAAATCCGGCTCTGTTCCTCTCATGCAGTTTGCAAAATATTACGCTCCGCTGGCCAAATATTACGAAGAAAAAAAGTATTCCAATTCTTTACAATCGTATTGTGGAAGAGTACCATTCCCCGTGGCCGCCAACTCTAACCGGTGGGTCCAAGTAAGAAGGGTTCTTCATGCAAGAGCAATGATGCTAGGCTCATCTGCAACGATCTTATGAATTACGAAAGATTCAAAGTTTGAGTTGACCCATCCAGGATTGTAGGAAGCAAGATATTTGCTTCCAGGGAGGTGAAATATTTTTCAAGGGTGCGAGATGTGATAAAATATTTTAGGGCAACAGTAATTTAAAAGTTTTTAGGGGCGAAATTATTCCAGGGGTAGCCACCTCCAGTCTTAAGGGCTACGAGCTTATACCCAACACGAACTTATAATCCATACGCTCTCTCCCGCACACGTGGTCGCATAGGGTGTAAAAACTGCCCTCACAATCGAATTATTATCGGTAATTGTGATGTACACAAATGTTAAGTACTCTGAGATATAATGTAGCAGGCAAGATGACAATACATATGATCTGTATGCTTCATTTTACTGAATGTTTCTTTTCGTTATGTTATAGAATTATGCGGTAACTGCGAAAAACCTAAAGGAAAAGTCCGAAATTTTTGCCTCAGTGACTTTGGTAAGTACCGCAGTGAAACTTCTTGTTCTAAATCTTATCCTAAATTAAAACAGAAAGAGTTTCTTGCCATTTCCAAATTTATCCATTCTAGGCTTTGCAAATTTCTGTGGATGTGACCTTACTAGACTGCGTCTTTGATACTGTTTGATAGGGCTGAGGGCTGCTGACGGGTTTGAGTATTTCATTAGCCCATATATTGCTATAATCGACGGTATGCCTCCTTGTGCATGTGGACAATCAGGATGATACAAATGCTCGATGTTTCCAATATGTTTAATCCTCATATGGATTACGGCAGCATGTGTCTTCACCAACTCATCGGCTACTCTTCTTTTCTTCAGTTTAATGTAAAAATAACGTTGTTGTTGTTGTTGTTGTTGTTGTTGTTGTTGTTGTTGTTGTTGTTGTTGTTAGGCCTGTTAATTTATATCTTTCGAAAATTGTAATCGTTTCTTTGGTTCTTTACGTATTTTAATGAACCAAAGAAACAATTTTTTGAACGCCGTCCAACTTATCCGCCACTTCCGATTGCCATTTTTCACCTTCTTATTTTCAGTGGTACGCGCCATAGTTTTGGACCGTTCCATTATTCGCGACATGACGCGCTACGACGTCCAAATCCTCCAGACCTTCACGAATAAGGTAATGCTCTTCTCCAGGGAATATTTCTGGGTACCAAATATATGTAACTGTCCTCGTCTAAAGATTGAAAGGGAGTATATCATCATGGGTAATCGCGTGGAAAGTCCATCTACTCGTGAAAACCTTCTTATGATTGGCCCCGATAAAATGGTGTTGCGATGGAAACAAGAGAAGTTTGATCTATGGAACAATATACAATCGACGTCATCAACCAAATGTAGCAAAATACTCCGAAAGGAACAAAGAAAAGCGCGTAATAAAAGGACTCCGTAAATATTTGCACCTTGCAGTTTGAAATAGCCTATATTGCTTTTATTTATTGTTAACTGAGAGAAGTCTCAGAGACTGGCCAGATCTACTTTCTGTCAGATACACGTGGTATGCACAAAGTGCTAAAGTTTGTGTGCCCCCAGTTTATTCAATATAATGCGGCTAATGTAGACGTCACTCTTTACATTTCAAGTATTTCTATAGTACTATTCACACTCACTGTAAAGTTTCAAATTAGAACTAAGTTTCATTCTGTTTCCCCTCATTGTGTCTTTCCTAACATTAAAAGTATAAAGAACTTGTTTTAAGTATTCCTACATGTCACCTTCATTGACCTTAATCTTTGCGTTACGTCAAATTCAATGTCACGTCACTCGGATTGTACAGACTAAATGAGGAATTCGGGAAGGGGGGGGGGGGATTGAAGTGACATGAGATCACAGTTTCTTTTGGGGAGTTCCTGGTACTCAAAAGTTCTTTGGTTTGTATAACAGCAAAGACTGGTCTTTAGTTGAGCAATGAAACAGTCAGCTGAACTTTTCTTGAGAAATACAAGTAAATGTGAACTTTCAACCTTGAATTTCACTTTGTAAAGAGGCTACATGACTCCAGCATACATCACCTTTTCAGAGTAATAATCATGTTCGTGCAACCATAACACATATGAAAGCCATTGGCATAGGAACCAGGTATCAGCTACAGGGAGTGAATGTTGTAACTGCCTGCCATCCTGGGGCAGGAGTTTAGGGGGAAGGGTTGTCTCCCTCCCCTTTGGGAAATTTATGAATATTTAAGGTCCTTAGATGCAATTTGGTGTGACATAGTTGTGCAAATTTTAAAGGCATTTTCCAGTAGCTTTTCACAAGGGTGCCGTGTGAAAGAGAAAAAAATTTCAGTCATTCAGTGCATACCATCTAAACCCCGTAGCAATACTCTTTTCCTAACTCGAGGTATCTAATATTAAAGACTACTTATTTTTGTCAAAAAATACCTCCATTTCTCATCAAGGACACAGAATGTTATGTAAAGTGGGCACGTTGCCTCAGATTTCTTTTGTTTTCCTTATATTTGAATGTCCTGGTATCCTTGAAATTTGATACTGTTGGAATGTTTGAATACATTTCCATGTAGGTTTAGCACAAATCTACAACATATGTACAGCATAACAAACAAAGTTGCTAAATATTCCCTACAACAGCGTCAATATCATAAAGAAATTCAATGCTTTGTCAAATTAATGTGCTGCGATGACATCACAGATTTCCCATAATGCACTTTATCTTGAGAAAAAATTGCATTTCTTTGAAAATTAGTATCTTCCAAACGCTACAAGCTATTGAGATGCGGTTTTCACCTCCTATAAGAGAAAAATTTTCTGCATTTTGTGAAATCATTGATTTTTGTCACTGGCAATCCCTTTAAGGGAAATTACTGAATCTTTTCCACATTTCTTATAGTGGCAACAAGAAGGGGTTTTCGTCCAATGACTGCACTGCCAACTTTCAATGTAAGTTACAATTAGATGGGGAGGGGGGGGGGTAGGATCTACTGTTGGGACTGAAAACATATGAACCCTGTGAAAGAAAACATCTCAAGACAATGGTTAAGACTGTTTGAGAAATAAAAATGACAAAAGTCGATACTTTTATAACATGAATCGCACTGGAATCAATGTATGCTCAGTTTTATGAGATTAATCTAAGCAGGTTCATCCCTAATGATCATTACTGTTTTTCATATGAGTTTACTACACTGACTGCCACTTCCTCCTCTAGTGCCAGTAAAAATCAAAGATAAAGTTATGTGCAGAAAAGTTTGTGGGTTTAGCTAGTAAATAACTTTACCTCCAATCATTCACCTTTGACTGAACTAAGCATTGTGTAACATATCACCTTTATCATAGGCATACTGTATATACCACAGGAACCAGCATTTTCACAAGCCTTTATACGTTGTGTCTCATTTCTGTACCAGGCAAAAGTGGAATTGACAATGATAGCAAGGGTATGCATGAAGAACTGACTTGTTACATGCCTTGGCCAACATTGCATTATGCATACCTGCATTAATTTTGTCATCAAAAAAAAAGCTTGTTCTTTTTCCTTCACGAGATCTTTGAAGGGAAGTGCAGTACCCCCCTCAATTTAAATTAGTGTACCCTGTCATCCTAATTCAGGAATGGCTCCTGTTAATCATGTGGCTATATTTTGTTACTTATTTGTTAAATTCATGCAGAATAACTCCTTGGTTATCTTCATTATTCAATGTTTTTTTACAGAAACATAATGAAAGATACTTGTGGTGAAATACAAGGAGATTTGTAAGACATAGCAGATTTTTGAAAATAAACGTTGGGCGACTGCTTTCTCTATTCAAATGTGTTTTTTTTGTTGGTTTATACACTGGTCAAAACTCAGTCAATATTACTATGCACATGTCAAATGATGCAATAGACAAAAAAGTAAATTACTCCAGCCCTAAATCTCTGAGTCAATTTTTTTCATTGCAGAGGAAATTTATGGGTTATGTATTGGTTGTACTCAATAGTGTATGATTTTACCAGCAGAGATGGTTACAGTCCTAAGAAATTGCACATATTTACTGGGTAAGAAAGGTCACTACACCAGCCTGAGGTGGTAATGAAAATTGTTGAAAAGTGTAGCACCACCCAAACATTTGCATCGTTTCATGGCAGGAGAAAAACTTATCAAGTCTGGATAACATGGCTAAGATTAGAAGCAAATAATCTCACTTACATTGCACATACTTTATACACTAAAATACTATCACCTATATATATTCAAAATTTGCATACTTATTTCAAGGAAGCATGCAGCTGCATGTAATGAAAAGATTCCGATAAACTTAGTACCAAATGCTTTCCTTGTATCACAAAACAAATCTGTGAGAATTATTACTGATGGATTTTTGCATCCAGAGCCAACTCTTTACGTATATTATTACCATATTCAATTCCCTTAATAGAGGCTCATGTCCATGGGTGTCTGCAGAAAAAAATCATGGGGGAGGGGGGGGCAAAACTTTTATTTGATCAAATCAGCAGCCCCGTAGCTGGGGTAACCACTTGGAGGGGTCACATCAATGTAGGATTGTTCTGGCCTGGTGGGTGTAAGTGTCCCCCTCCCCTTTGAAAAGTTTTTGCCTTTTTCAAGGAGCCTAGATGCAAAATGGTGCGAGATTTTTGACTTTTGACAGAATTAGTCTTGAAGTTTTATTTTTTTTCTTCCAGTTTTTTTTTTTCAAGTTTTTGGTTTTCCGGAGGGGTGGGGGAGGGGACAAGTGCCCCCACTTGCCCCAACCTGTGGACACCCATGGTCATGTCCTAACTTCCAAAAGACAAGCCTTTGCTATAGCAATTGATTATCATGCAGTGTAAAGTGCAACATGTCCATGATGCTGAAGTACCTCAAGTTGTAATAATCAGCTCACTAGGCATGTAAACTTAATGAAATACATTCTAAAATGACTCAAATATGGACCTAAAACCATCCTTCTGACAATGAAAACTTGCTTCAAGTCTTTAATGGTACAGTTTCTGGCTCTGTCCTGCCTGTTCTTAAAGTTTAGCAGCCTTTGAATTTGTTATCTGTTAGATCCTCCTCACATCTGTTCCTGCATACCATTAAAATACACAATTATATTTGTACTGGATAGAGACTTGGACGGGTCCCATACACACAAATCTGATTTATACATTTTTCTTTTGGAGGACATAGCTCGTAACTGAAATGCTGAAATGTCAGAAATAGTGAGTGGAATAAACATTATAGAAGAGCACATTATCTTAGAAACCTCAAGATTATCAGCAACAAGATAAATAGATGAGGTAGTTAATATTTGTGAAAACAAGAAACACAATTTGAATGACAGGCCCACCTTTGACAGTATTTCCTTTAGTCTCAGGCCAGGTCCCCTTGAAAAAGTATTCCCTACTTCTACTGACTTGAAATTGTTTTATTTGCAATCCACAACAAGGATTAAATGCTTATACACTACTGAATGAATAACTTTGTTAATAATACAAACTGCTGTACCACAATTATCAATCAAACACATTTATTTGAATGGTGATGAGTAGATTCAGAAGATTCCATACCAAATGAAATTTTATTTTGAACATTGTTTTTGACGTGGCCAACTCTCCATACACATTGGTGACAAGTCCTTCCATAATCTTTATACTGACAGACAAATGTCCAATAACACAATGGTAACACTTTGGTTGTGTTTTATTATTGATGACTCATTTCAGCTGCAAATCTAAACCAAAGTTTTTGAAGCAACATTGCAATTTCCTTCAAACAAAATAAACTCACATCCTGTTTTCACAATATTTCATACTTCATCTACCTGTAATCTGTAAACCTTTCTGAAAAACGACTTTCATTGGTACATCTAAGGAAAGTCATTCATTGACTAATGTTATCACGGTGTATGTTCTCATCTAGTTGCAATGGACATACTTCAGTTACTCCTACTTACAGGAGATGCCTTATCACCATACAAATGCACTGGATACTTCATGCCATGCACCTCATACTTCACACCATACACCAGATTCTTCATAAAATGCACCTGATACTTCATACCATCCACCTGATACTTCATACCATGTACCTGATATTTCATAACATGCACTTGACACTTCATACCATGCACCTGATACTTTATACCATGAACCTGATACTTCATACCATCCACCTGATGCTTCATTACATGCACCTGATACATACTTCACAAAATGCACCTGATACTTCATGCCATGCACTTGATACTTCATACCATGCACCTGATACTTCATACCATGTACCTGATACTTCATACCATGTACCTGATATTTCATAACATGCACTTGATACTTCATACCATGCACCTGATACTTTATGCCATGAACCTGATACTTCATACCATCCACCTGATGCTACATCACATGCACTTGATACTTCATAAACCTGATACTTCAACCCATGCATCTGATACTTCACACCATGAACCTGATACGTACTTCCCAAAATGCACCTGATACTTCATGCCTTGCACTTGATACTTCATACCACGCACCTGATACTTTATACCATGTACCTGATACTTCATTCCATGCAGACGTGTGACATGCAACAGGGAATGTCACATGCCACACAGGTACCACACACAGTAAAGAAGATACACAAAATGCCTCTACCTGAATGAACCTGAAAGAGCAATATGTCTATCATATGTTCCCCTACAAATCCATACATTCACCATATGTTTGCATGGTAAAGTTACTCATGAACCCTTCAAAAGACCTGTATGCACCATTACATACATCACATTCACAAAATATATTCCACTGTTCTGCCAATCATCCACATATCACATGTCTTTCTTCATACATCACATAAAACATGCCTGTAATATATATAAGATAGATTGCTATAGTCTGCAGGCATAGTCATTTCTCAGTATAAATAATATCAGAGCATACTTTCAAGTTTAACACTATTAACATCTGAATCAAAATTATGTCTGAAACCTTTCAAGCCATTCCAGATACCTTTTGCAGCACACTTCCTGAATTTTTTGGTCAGCACTAAAGGTATCTCTGACTATTGAATGTACCCTTTGTTTCTCTAAACTTAAACATGCTAAAGCTGATAAAGATATTTGAGATGTTCCATCTACCACACACAGCTGCTGCTGATGCACTTGACATCCTCCAGGAGTGATGCAGCAAGTACTACCACCATACTCAGATAGTGTGTCTTGTAACTTTGCCATCTTAGGTTTACCTTCATCAGAGGCTCCTCTGGATTTGTGGTCACTACTTTCCTTGTTTCTCTGTACTGCTAGATGGTAAAGTGCCCTCCTGAATACAAAAGAAAAAAAACAAAGTTTGAAAAATTGTGAAAAGCTTTGAATTTATGTAGAACTGGCTGTTTTTATTTGCTTTACTTGAAACAACTTGTGTGGATACCATGCTTGGTATATAAGGATGGAAAATGCCACAAACAAGTCAGATGATTCTTTTAAATTAATTTATCATAAAGCTATTAATGAGAGGAAAAGAATAATTTTCCTGAAGTAAATGCTCCCCTTGTGGAAAATCCTTCATAAACAAATTTGAATATAGCAGTAATGAATATGACTGTGATTAGTGAATGGTGGAACCTTTAAACTCCTTGTACTCGCTCTCATGTAACTTCTGTTGAACCAATTAAAATTAAATAAAAAATTACATCAAAAACGGGTACACAGTAGACTTCGTTCTGTCCAGAAGAACAGTGAATGAACTGTTGACTTGGCAAAAGGAATAAATTTCACTTGTTGTAAACCTTGACCTGTGAACTGATTTTATACATGATGCCACTGATTATTTGCTATTTGCAAGGGAACATAAACAAAACAAAAAAGCAAAGCCCCACACATGTATGGCATTCACAAACTTTCAGTTGTTGCAAGCACTGAAAGAAAGGTGCATCAAAGACCTGAAAATTGTGCTTTCTGGCAATCTCAGGTATATTTTGGGGATAAAGTTTCTTGATACACTATCAGCCAACTCATGGGTGACACTCTGCTGATACACAGTATCACACTTTTCCTCCTCCCCCCTGACATGACAACCCACCCCCAACATAAGCTCCTTCCTTACATCACCTTCTCTGGCCCAAAGCCTGAGAGGATGGCTATAAAAGGTCCCATGTGGGGTGCGCTAAAAAGTGTATGATTTATCTTTATAGGTCAAATGTTGAGATCAAATTTGTGTTACCAGTGCATAAATTTGTAAAGTGTTTCAAAAAACTCTGCTCAGCAGAGGGATGGACACAGATAAATACAGTAAAGTAAATTATAGGTCTGTCTGGCTACAGTACCTAATATGCAGAGAGAACAGGTGATAGTGAATATCTTAAAGTTTTCTGGATAATTTACACTTTCATACTTTATCTCTTTGGTATATCTGATACAAAACAATTCTCAAACCTTCAAAACACTAGAATAAAGCAAATATATACTGAGAACTAAGGACAGCCAGTTTTGATTTATTGGTCATTTCATAGTTTGTGACTTACATCTTTCTCTTGGAATTCAGATGCAATTGAAAACACTCCTCCAATCAAAACAGGAAAGAAATACACATTGTGACTGCCATAAAACCTTAAATTTGGGTCTCACTGGCTGCCAATCTGACTTTGGATGGCCATTTAAAACAAAAAACTGAAGTGGTATCCAGCAATACTACTGTAAGTAGATTGAACTCTACATGTTATTTCATTGCTATTCACCAACAGTAAACAAACCGTCTTTTATTCTTTAAAACACTGCCAGACTTTAAGATGAGAAGTGACAATGCATACTGTAAAGCAACAACCCCATGAAATTCATAGAATCAGCAAAGAAAGTGAGAGAGGGGTACTGGTGGAATGGTATACGTTAGCAGTTTTCCATTCCACAACTCATTTATTTCCAAAACTGTTTTGAAAGGGAATTTAGCATGTGTGTAATTTTACAATAAGTGCCATAAAAGTACATACCTATGATTCCACAATGCTTCATGACCAGGGTAGCTAACCATCAACTCTTCAACAAACCTGAATTCTTCCCCAAGAGCCTCAGTCAGAGTGTTCTCTGGACCCAACTGGCTCAGTAAAAACTGTCGGTAATGGCAACCACTGTGGTCTGACACATGCTCTCTGACCCAATGCCTGGTATCTGACAGTTCAGATAATAGAACCTGCAGCAAATCCAGGAAAAACAGAGACTCAGTTAAAATACCAGAAGTTGCTAGGAGATATGTAAGACTATACTGTAGTTTCCATACTCAAGTTTTCAAATCTCCTGCATGCTTTACAGTTGAAAGTTTATGACA